>OX377620.1:121310555-121910555 GCA_947397865.1 Polietes domitor
GTGAGTCTTTCCATGATAACTTGCCAAGCGATACTGAACAAAAATGACAAAGCAGTTTGATATGAGTCATACGTCATCTGTCAGAAAAATCCCATTGAAAATTAATACGATATTTTTTACAAATATTTATAATTGACGACATAGTACAACTTTTTAGTCAATAATGTGAATTTATTTATTCAGTGAATATGAAAAATATTTTCAATAGTCTGCTTACAAGTTTGTTTCTTGTTTCTTTGAATTTTCATTTGAAATAATGAATTTTTATTGGAATCTAAATTTTAGTTATATTCCGTTTTCAGTTCCGTTTATTTGAACGAGTTTTTAGGTACAATGAGTGTATGCTTACAAAACTCGTCAATAGCACTATGCAACAAAACTGTTTTATATGTCGGGCGGGGCCGACTATAAATCGATGATGCTATTTTATGTAGTACATAAAAATTATATATGCATGTTTAGTCAAATTTAACGAATACAGCAGAATTGGTGAAAATATTTTGCATTATGTGTGATCCTCGCTCATGTAAATTAACATATAATACCCTGTTCCATGATGTAGGGTATAATTTTTTTTTACTAAAAGTCAAATTTTCCTCGAAGGTACCTTTAATATTTTAACTCTCATTTTTGAAACACTTGCTTCAATTAAAGGTAATTACGATGACAACAATTATTCCCAATTCATCTTTTACATAGAAACAGTGGTTTATGAACAGTTGCCAAAGAATTGGATTATGTTATTTTAATTTCTCGAAATTTCTTAGTTATATTTTTGGTGTTAACAAAGCTCGTATTTTGTCATCGTGTCTTCATTGAGTAATTTTATCGTTAACGATGGGAATCATTTTCATCTCGATGGCATCGTGCCAATGTTTGGTGCATATTTTGAGTTGAAACCATCAGAGCCATCATCATCGAACTGCAAAAAATTCAACCAATAACAGATGACAGTTCTCAATCTCATGACATGCCAATCGAGTTTTTGTGTCTAAAATACATGATATGTTTTATTTCGAAAAGACCTTTCCTTGCTAAATAACCTGAGAATAATTCAATTGATCACGAGTCATGAAACATACAAGAACGTATTAGACAGAGATCTTTGTGTAAAATTTACCATAAAGTGGATACCAATGGGCGCTATGGCGAATCGAATAATTTGGGTCCTCCTCCTCCTGTAAAAACAATTGCTGCTGCAGAGTAACAATTGTTTCGACATCTTTGGGGGTGCAGCATAAACCTTCCCATGGTGGAGGGTACACAAATAATAGAAAATAATTAATATTAAGTGACCAAGTTGACTTTTCGAATGTACAACGAAATATTTAATCAAATGAGGAATTACTCTAAAAGCTCTGAAGGTGTTAATTAAACAATCGTTTCACATAAAGTAAAAGTAATTAGAAATGTATGCAAACTATAAGTAATTACCTGTTAATGATAATATCTGGATATAGGGTCCATAAATTCACCACACCATAAAGCGAGAATTTGTAAGAGTATTTGCACTATGAATTTCAATTATAATTACCACAGTGACAGTCTTTCGGTAATCCTGTAGAGATAACATTTAATTTATTTTTAGCAACAGATTTTATAGCGCGGGCAGCGCTCCAACAATACTGAATAATCATTACCATTTTGTTTATGATATCACTTGTTATTCTTCTGAATTCATTCACATTAACATAAGAGCCATATAAACATGACAGTGACACAAATAATAAACTATTTTTTTTATACTTTTTCGGTTTCGCACGTCTTTCACACAAATCATAAATATTATTTTTAATTGCAGACATACAATACACTCTTCATTATAATTTCGATGACGACGATTTTGTATAGATCCAGTTGACAACATTGACTTCAGTTTGATTTATACACATATTTGTATACACATTATTTTTGACAACTAAAAATATATAAAAATGTTGTTGCTGATTTGCAAGATATTTCGTTCCTAGATCAAGCCGTATGTGAGCTCCTAAAATCTCCAGAAAATCATGTCCATTTTCAATTGTCATTTTTCTGGGACATGTTTGTAATTTTTTTTAATAAATGACACTTGAAAGCACTTTAAATACAAATTGTCATGACCCATCCTAATATATGTATATATATATATATATGAAGAATGGTTACGAGGTGTACTTTAATATGGAAACTCCATAAATTACGAAAATTGTCGTTTGTATACAAATTAAAAGCAAATGATCGAAATGTCATATATACTTTTAAGTGACTTTCTGCGAAATTTCACAGAAGTATTGATGATAAATATATAACATATTTTATATTTAACAGGTAATGAAAAGTTAAATTAGGGCCGGACCGACCATGTTGTACCCTACACAACTCCAATTCCTGATGTTTGAATATCGGCGGCCCAATTTAAACAGTCCGTACAATTATCAAGAGTACTATGAATTCATATCACTGTACAACAATTTCAAAGTTTTTCCAAAACTACGGTGTTCTGACAATGGATTCTGAAAGAGGAGGCCAAACAACAAGAAACAAGGGCGTTAATTTCGGCCGGGCCGAACTTTATATACCCTCCACCATGGATTGCATTCCACAGAGACTGTCGATTTTCATAGAAGTACAGTAACATTATAGGAAAATGTAATTTTTTAAATATAGCCACTCCAAAACAAATACAAATATTGAAAAAATAATTTTATAAATAAATATAATATTTTTATTATTTCAAATCACGCTTACAAGGCAAGGCTACCACTACCTTTACGCTATATTTGTATATCGAAATAATGCTTCAAGTCAATTCAAACAATAAATATTATTTTATATATATTTTCAAAAAAGCTTAAATACGATAAATATTGGTAGATAGTGGGTGCTACAGTTGGTTGTATCTCCATTCTATTTTAATTCAACAAGTAAGGAAAGACTAAAGTCGGGCGGGGCCGACTATATAATACCCTACACCACTCCCTGCGTATGTACCTCGCTTTGATTACTAAACCCTGTTATTTCATGGGAGCAATTTTATGTAGTTCATATAAATTATACAGTTACCATAAATTCATCGTTAGTCATATTTAACGTATACGGTTAATAATATGGTAATTGATCCAATTATCCGACAGACAAATACAAATTATATAGTAGTAATAGGATGAATCGGACCGACATTTCAAAAGGGGCCTATTACAACATTTTGGGCCTGGTCCAAAAAATGGGCCTATATATTTCTCATTCACGGTAGGTATTCCTAGTTGAAAAGTATCATGATCTGCAAAATTTGATGAAGATACGATGTAAGATTTAGTTTCTAAAGCTGTAATAGATCAGAATGGGCCCCATTTGGCTTATACCAAAGTATGGACATATGGGCATCTCCCAAACAAGTAAGGAAAGGCTAAAGAGGGGTGGACTTTCTATCTCATTACAATTCAATTCGGTAAAAAAGTGAAATCGGGAAAGATTTTTGTATCCTGTAAATGTATGTGTTTGACAAAAAATTTTAAATCGGAAAGGACATCTGTGTGGGGGTATATTGAAACCTGGAACGATGTGACCCGCTTTCACCATGTATGGTTATTGGTGAAATATAATATGTAACGTTTGGCCAAAATCGGATAAACATTCGGGAGCAACATTTGTATGGGGGCTATATCTAAATCTGAACCGATCTTACCCAAATTCTGCATAGGTGTTTATAGTTGGATTATAAGATGTTGTGCCAAATTTAAAGAAAATCGGGAACAAGATGTGGTTTGTAGAGCGGAAAATGTCAAATCGGGAGCGACATTTGTATGGGGGCTATATCTAAATCTGAACCGATCTTACCCAATTTCTGCATAGGTGTTTCTAGTTCGATTATAAAACGATGTGTCAATTTTAAAGAAAATCAGGTACAATATGTGGTTTCTAAAGCGGAAAAAGTGAAATAGGGAGCGACATTTGTATAGGGGCTATATCTTAATCTGAACCGATCTTACCCAAATTCTGCATAGGTATTTCTAGTTGGATTGCAAAATGTTGTGCCAAATTTAAAGAAAATCGGGTACAAGATGTGGATTTTAGAGCGGAAAAAGTTAAATTGGGAGCGACATTTGTATGCGGGCTATATCTAAATCTGAACCGATCTTACCCACTTTCAGCATAGGTGTTTCTAGTTTGATTATAAGGTGTTAAGCCAAATTTGAAGAAAATCGGGTACTATATGTGCTTTATAGGGCGGAAAAAGTCAAATCGGGAGCGACATTTGTATGAGTGCTATATCTAAATCTGAACCGATTTCCTCCAAATTCAATACCGATGGTCCTTGGCCAGAAAAAATAACTTCTGCCAAATTTCATGACAATCGGACCACAATTGCGACCTGTAGAGTGGGAACAATCTTAGATGGACAGCAGACGGACGGACAGACAGGCATCGTTAAATCGACTCAGCTGGTGATTCTAAGCCGATCGGTATACTTAAAGGTGGGTCTAGCTCTAACTTATAATACCCTAGTCCACGAAGTGGTGTAGGGTATAAAAAGTACAAATTTTGAATATCCATTATATCACGTAGATAGTGCAAAATAATCTAACTTCATGATTCAACGAATTTTTGCAGTAAAATTAAAAAGTACGAATTTGGAAAAATCTTTATATTTTGCGTGTCTATGTAGTCAGATGAATGTATACACCGAATTCTATGATTTAAGCTGCGGCCATTTGGTTTGTACCATTTTTATCCCTCTATACCCATTTTATCCCTTAAAAGTACAAATTTGGAAAAATACTTTTATATTATGTATCTACTCAATTAGAGGAATGTACACATCAAATTTCGTGTTTCTAGCTGTTGCCGTTTGAAAGGTACCATTTTTATCCCGTTTTGCCCTATTTCGTCCCCTACGAATAAGATTCACTTTATGGTGCACGTTTTAGTTATAGTTTGCACGTTCGCATACCCAATATAAGGTAAGTAAAAGCAGACATATTGAATAAGTGTGCTTAAATACTCTAATATTAGGGAATATTATGGGAATTTTTAGTCCTTGTGAGGGAAAACTTTTTCCTTTTGGGCCGATTTGGCCCAGTTTCAATCCCAACCGATCTACGACTACAAGACGCATTTATGGAAAATTTTGGCGTCGTTTAGATGCTAGCGTGCTTTCAACAGACGGACTGACATGGCTAGATCGTCTTAGAATTTTATGACGATCAAGAATATATACACTTTATAGGGTCTCAGGTCGATATTTCAAGATGTTACAAATGAAATGACAAAGTTAATATACCTCCATCCTGGAGGTGGAGGGTATAAAAAATACACGTGTGTCGGCGATTTGATAGATCACATAGGAATTCCATTTTAGAGGCGTTTAAAGTTTCCCAGCTCTGTCATGTTCTTGCAGCATATCTGTATATAAAACTATGTTTTCTTTACATCTGAGGTTTAGGGTATGTTCAGCAACTTTGTAGATAATGGATGGCAAATTTTTTATTAGAACATATTAACCCTCGAACACCCCCTTAAAACGGCATTTTTCTAACAAATTGTAGAAAACACCCCGAAAAGGGGGAATTTTGTTCTACAAAAATGTTGTTCATAAAATTTACTATATATGTCATTCCAAAACCCAAAACATAACACAAACACCAACATGTAAGGAAAGGCTAAATTCGGGCGGGACCGACTATATGATACCCTCCACTTCCTATTCCATTACAATGCAATTCGGGGAAAAAAAGTGAAATCGTTAACGATTTTTTTATGAGTATTATATCAGGAACCGATGTGACCTACTTTCACAATGTATGTTTCCAGCTGACATGTAAGGTGTTCTGCTAAATTAGATTAGATCAAAATCGACAAGGACATTTGCATGAGGGTTATATTAAAAAACCCGAAAAGATGTGGTCCACTTTCAAATCGGGAACAACATTTTTATGAGACCTATATCCACCAACTTTCACCATAATGTTTCCGGTTGAAATATAAGTGGCTATGACAAATTTGAAGAAGACCTTTATCCACCAACTTTCACCATAATGTTTGCGGTTGAAATATAAGTGGCTATGACAAATTTGAAGAAAATCTATTAAATTATGTAGTTTCTAGAGGGAAAAGTTAATTCGGGAGCGAAATTTGTATGGGGGGTATATATTCATTTGTACCAATCTCACTCACTTTTACCCCAGATGTTTCTAGTGGAAATATAAGGTTTGGTGCCAGATTTGAAGAAGATTGGTTAAATTATGTGATATCTAGAGCGCAAAAAGTTAAATGGAGAAAAATTTGTATGGGTGCTATATCTAAATCTATTTCAGCACAGATGTTTCTAGTTGAATTATAAGGTACTGTGACAATTATTCATGATTCTAGCTGCAGTCGTTTGCTTTGTACCAGTTTTATTATTTTTCCATTTCAACCCAAAAATTACGAATTTGGAGTTGCACTATTACTTTGTATGTCTACGGAGTCAGACGAGTGTAAACAACAAATTTCATGATTCTAGCTACAGTCGTTTGTGTGGTAGGAATTGTATGCCGAATATCGAAAGAAAGCTTTATTTTTCGTGTCTATGGAATCAGAGCAATACACACCCCGAATTTCACTATTACTATTACTACTGGTTGTTACTATTTTTATCCCCTTTCGCGTCTTTTCTCCCTTAAAGGTGCAAATTTAGAAAAAATGTTTATGTTTCGCGTCGACTCAGTCAGTTAAATGTATACACCGTATTTCATGATTTCAACATCAGCGGTTTGGTTGGTACAATTTCTATCCCTCTTTTCCAATTGTATCCCTTAAAAGTACGAGTTTTGAAAAATCAGTGTACTTTACGTATCTACACAATTAGAGGGTTGTACATGAAATTTGGAATGTACAATGTACATTCCAAATTTCATGTTTCTAGCTGTTGTCGTTGGTACCATTTAGTTATCCCTTTTTGTCCCATTTCGTCTGCAAAAACTTTAATTTACTTTTTGGTGCTTTCACGCTACAAGTGCATGTAGAACAGAAATTTAAAAAAATGCTTAAATAATGAAAATTATTTGGAGGTATTTTCAGTCCTTGTTAAGGAAAAATGTTTCCCTATAGGCTGATTTCGCCCTCTCTTAATACCAAACGATCTACAATCATTAGACGCATTTATGGAAATTTAAACGTCATAGCTCATTTCGTTCGGAAGCTAGTGTGTTTTCAAAATCGTCTTAGAATTTTACCAGCATACAGTATATATATATATATATATATATAAAGTATATATATACTGTCTCCTTTAATAATTTCAAGGTGTTACAAACAGAATGACAAAATTAATATACTTCCATCCTAAGGTAGAGGTTATATAAAGGTGTCAATCAAACGGCTGCATCTAAAATCATAAAATTATATTTTTAAATTTCTCTGACTTCGTAGACGCCCAAAATGAAAGGCTTTCTCCAAATTAGTACTTTTAGGGACAAAATGGGGCAACAAAAGATAAAACAGTTACCAAACAAACGGTATCGAAGTATTGAAAAAATACGTGGGTACATTCCTTTGTGAACGCGAAAGATAATGGATTTTCGAAATTCGTACTTTCAGGATAAAAGTGGAATTGAATTGTCTCACATAATCGGCCCGCCCGACTTTAACCTTTCTTTAATTGTTAATCCTAACTTGGTCAGGGCGATGCAAAAATGTATATCTGTTTCCTCCCTTAAAATAAAATTTGAAAAATTACTTCTTATCAGAAAATGTCATGCATCTTCTACTCTTTCATTTCCCCAAATGAGCTATAAAATATTAGGATTCCTAAAGAAAAAATTGTGGAATCGAGAAGGGACTACATAAATGTGCTTCTGGGTCAAGTAGTGTCGTAAGGCATTGTTTTGAATGAATATTTGCTTCATAAGCAATAGCATTCATCTCTGATTCAAAAAAATTAATTATTATTTGACAGACGAAATACCGAAACCAAAAAGTGTGGGTGTGGTGTCGGGACGGACACCAATATTTGAAAATCGTTGAACTTACTTGATAAATATGTAGCGTTTATAAATTTTAAACTAGAACACGATTTAACAGTTTAAACAAGTAAGGGCAGTGCCGACTATGTGATACCGCTAATTCAACATGCCAGTGAAAACATAATACCACTGGAACCATATTAATCCCGTTTCGACCAGTTACCCCCTAACATCAGAATTTCCTAAAATCCCTTCTTATCACACCTCTACGTTGTTCGAGGAGTATATACACCGAGTTTCATGATTTTGTGGTCACACCATTTGTATCCTTCTCTACCTGTTGTCGTTTGATTGCTAACATTTTTGTCCCATTTGACACACTCTTGCCATTTACAAAAATAACTTTATGATTTTCGTTCGCGATATAAGAGTAATGAATGTATGTATCAAATTTGTATCTAATTAATAGGGGAATTTTCAGTTTTGTTAGGGGGAAGTTTCCCCCCTGACCGATTTCGATCATTTTCAATCCCAACTGATATGCAACCATTACACACATATATTTGGAAACCCCTAAATCATTACATTCACCAGCTAGCGTGCCTTAAACTTGAAGGCGGACGGATCTAGAAGGACATAGTCAGATCGTCTTAGAATTTTACCATGACCCCGAGTATATATACTATGCGGGTGTCCAATGAATATTTCATGGTGTTACAAACAGAATGACAAAATTAATATACACTCAAACCTATGGTGGAGGGTAGGGTAAACAAAAACTAATAAAAGTGCAGATGTTGGGCAAATAACACAACAAGTGTGTGACCGTACACCAAAACGCCATAACTTATACTATCCTGAGCGCTAATAGGGTAAGCAAATAATACCCGGATTTCACATCGGCACCTTATATAATAAATTCTATGTCTTGCCACCACCCGTATGTTATTATCCAGTTTCAGTCTTAATTCGCACATATTTTTCTAAGCGAAAAAAACCCAGTATAATAGTGTGTCCAAATGATAAATGTATTGATCTTTTAGTGCGGAGTAGAGCGAACAGCGAGTATACATAATAATTAGAGTATTCAAATAACCGGTTGCGGGTTGGACCAAAATATTATGATTTCAAAAAAAGAACCGCCCATCGATTAATCGATTAAAGCGAAAGACCGTATCCGATTCGGCATTAAAACATTAAAAATATGTTTGCATGACAAAAGAATAATAAATATTTGCATATTAAATAGCGATAATATAGAATGTAGAAAACATTAAAGAGAACGCCTATTTAAGATGAATATAGTTTTTTAAAATGATGCTGGCTTTAAGAAATCTTAACTTCCCAACAAACGCAAGAGGTACTCAATAAGGACTATTGTAACAACATTTAATTTTTCGGAGTAGTTTTTTTGTAAATTTTCAAATATTTTAATACAAATATTAATACATATATACATTCTTATGTATTATTATATTCACTAAAAAAGCAATTTTGATAAAATTTTTAATTTAATTTTTATAAAATTTTAGTTTTTCAAAAATTGGACGGATTTCAAAAAATTGAGGCAAATCGGGTCATACTTAGATATAGGCATCATGCAAATGTTGCTCCCGATTTGATTTTTTTGCTTTAGAACCCACATAATAATTAAAATCTCACACAACACCTTATATTTAAGTCAGAAACATGTGCGGTGAAAATGGGTAAAATCGGTTCACCATACAAATTCCGCTCCCTATTTGCCACTTTCCGGTGTAGAAACCGTCAATTTTAACAGATTTTCATCAAATTTGGTTTAACTCCTTATAAAGGGTGATTTTTTAGCTATTATCTTTTTGGCAACACTGGTTTAAACAGCTAATGCACGTTTCGTGTTTTGTTTCACTGTCAAACATCTTCAATTTGTTCTATAATTTAACCATGAATTGTCTTACAATCAAACAACGCTTGCAAATTATTGAATTTTATTATCAAAATGCGTGCTCTGTTAAGAAAGTTCAAGAAAGCCGAAGATCCACTTTTTTACCGAAAAATTGTGTTCAGCAACGAAGCTCATTTTTGGCTCAATGGGTACGTAAATAGGCAGAATTGTCGATTTTGGAGTGAATATCAGCCAGAAGCATTGCAAGAGCTACCAATGCCTCCAGAAAAAGTCACAGTTTGGTGCGGTTTATGGGCTGGTGGCATCATTGGACCGTACTTCTTCAAAGATGATGCGAATCGTAACGTAACTGTAAATGGTGAGCGCTACCGTGAGATGATATCCAACTTTTTTTGCCCAAAATGCAAGATCTTGACTTCCCTGACATGTGGTTGCAACAAGACGGTGTCACATGCCACACAGCACGCGCAACAATGTACTTATTGAGAGGCGAGTTCAGTGAACATTTTATTTCACGTCGGGACCGCTCAATTGGCCGCCTAGATCGTGCGATTTAACGTCTTTAGACTATTTTTTGTGAGGCTATGTTAAAGCTCATGTCTATACAGACAAGCCCGCTTCAATTGACGCACTGGAAGACAACAGTGAAGCATTTATTCGTGAGATACCAGCCGAAATGTTGGAAAGAGTATGCCAAAATTGGACTAAGCGGATGGACCATTTGAGGCGCAGTCAAGGTCAACATTTGCATGAAATAATCTTCAAACATTAAATTATATGGACCGTACTATCGATTCAAATAAAGATTTCATTCATTTTTCTGAATTTTATGTGTAATTTTTTGAAAAACTTTCCTATAGCTTTTAAAAAATCACCTAGAAATATTTCTGGTGAAAGCTGGTCAAATGACTTGTTTTGCTCTAGAAACCACATAATTTAACCAAATTTGGCAAAACATCTCATATTTCGACTACAAACATCTGTGGTAAAAATGTGTCAAATCGGTTCAGATTTAGATATAACTCCC
Organism: Polietes domitor; assembly: GCA_947397865.1. Taxonomy (NCBI): domain Eukaryota; kingdom Metazoa; phylum Arthropoda; class Insecta; order Diptera; family Muscidae; genus Polietes; species Polietes domitor. Next base: position 121,321,393 of record OX377620.1, read on the forward strand.
AAACAAATTTAGCTCCCAATTTTAGGTTAATTCTGTAGAAACCATATACCTTAACCGATTTTCTTCAAATTTGGCAGAACATCTTATATTTCCACTACAAACATCTATGGTAAAAGTGGATGAGATTGGTTCAGATTTATATGTAGCTCCCATGCAAATGTCGTTCACATTTTCACCAAAACGAAATAGTGGAGTAGAAAGTGTAGGGTATCATATAGTCGGCCCTGACCGACTTTAGTCTTTCCTTACTTGTTTCTTTTTACCTAATTTGTAAGGGGCGTGACAAAACCATAAACATTTTTTAGTATAAAGTGAAACATATAAAAACAAAACAAACAAAACAACGAAAAATAACAAACTGCAGGTGATTTCGATTATTCGTATGGAAGTTTTATCGGTTCTATATACCCTCACTCTACAGAGTAGCTATCATTTGGGACAGACAAAAAGATAACGCCTTGAAGGTGTGACATAAGGCCCTAAGTGTGTTTGGACCAAATCCGTTTCACGACTTTTTAAGGTGTTTGAACCATGTCCGTCCGTCTGGCTGGCTGGTGTACACGATAACTATCGATAGGTGTTAAGGAATCCATTTAAACTTTGCACATGGTAATATTTTTCCCAAACTTAGTTTAAGTTCGAATATGGGCGAAATTATCACGCCCCTTCTGGTACCTCCCACACAAATAACCCATATACCAATGTTAAATTAAAACTCATATAACTTCTACACAGATATTCGGTATAAGCTATATTTTGGTATTTGATAATGTTTTTATAATCACTTTAATTCTACTAAATTCTACAAAATATGATGGGTTTTGCCACGCCCCTTCCAGTACCTCCCACACAAATCAGGCAAAACTACGTAAAATGAAACTGTTATGACTTCTATACTGATGATCGCAATACTGTGAAATTTGATATTTAGCAACGCTTTTAAAGTGGTAGCATTTGCGTGGAATATGGGCGATATTGCCACATCCCTTCTGGTACCACCCACACAAAGTGGCATAATCCTTGGTTAAAATAAAACCGAATTAACATCCATACTATACATTGCAAAATCATTTGCAATTTGATATTTAAAAATGATTCTACAATCTCTTTAAACCTAAAAAATATTTTCGCTTTATCCACGCCCCTTCTTGTACCTCCCACACAATTGTCTCTATACTAGGTAATATTAAATCCTTCATAACATCTAGACTGGTGCATGGGATCCACTATTACTTGATATTTTATCATGCTTTTACAATTGTTTCATAAATGTGGAAGCTGGGACCATGTCATAGTACCTTCCACACAAATTAACCTACATTAAATTAATTTCCTTATAACTTCCGTATATATGTTCTCTCAGAGTGAGGGCATACATAAGTCTGTTTAGCCGACTGAAGCTTACTTACTTGTTCTGCTTTCAGTGTAGAAAACTGTAATAAATGGGCATGTACGCCGTTCTAACTGCTGAGACGCGCAAAATAAAAAATTTTTGTATACCCTCCACCAGCAGTATGGGAGTATGCTATCTTTGTCATTCCGTTTGTAACACCTTGATCGTGATTAATTTCTAAGACGATCTAACCATGTCCGTCCGTCTGTTGAAAGCACTCTAGCATATAAACGAAAGGAGCTAGGACGTCCAAATTTTCCAAAAATGTTTCTTATAGTCGTAGATCGGCTGGGATTGAAACTGGGCTAAATTGGTCCAAAGGGAAACATTTCTCTCTCGCAAGGACTAAAAACACCCATAATAACCCCCTATATTTTAGAGTACACACAGACAATGAGATTGTTAGAAATCCATCAGAACCAATAAATAATGATATAACCACAACTATTTTTATTGAAAGCACCATATTTCCATATTCTTCATAGATATCTAGCTTAATGTACTATAATAACATGGTCATAACCAAAATAAAGTAAAAGCAGCAAAACATCAATCGAAGGCAATAAAATCTGAACCGATATAGCCCGCTTTAGCCACAGGTGTTTCTAGTTAGATTATAGGATGTTGTGCCAAATTTAAAGAAAATCGGGTACAATATATTGTTTCTAGAGCGGAAAATGTCAAATCGGGAGCGACATTTGTATGGGGGCTATATCTAAATCTGAACCGATCTTACCCTCTTTCTGCATAGTTGTTTCCAGTCGGATTATAAGATGTTGTGCCAATTTTAAAGTAAATCGGGTACAATATATGGTTTCTAGAGCGGAAAATGTCAAATCGGGAGCGACATTTGTATGGGGGCTATATCTAAATCTCAACTGATCTTACCCAATTTCTGCACAGTTATTTCCAGTCGGACTACAAGATGTTGTGCAAAATTTAAAGAAAATCGGGTACAATATATGGTTTCTAGAGCGGAAAATGTCAAATCGGGAGCGACATTTATATGGGGGCTATATCTAAATCTGAACCGATTTGCCTCTATATATAGCGTTCGTCCTTGATACATAAAACTTACTTGTTCCTATTTTTGTGAAGATCGGACTATAATTGCGACCTGTAATTTGATTACAACAATAGATGGACAGACAGACAGACGGACATTGCTTAATCGACTCAGAAAGTGATTCTACGCCGATCTGTATAATAAACGATGGGTCTAACTCGTTTCCTTTTGGGTGTTACAAACAAATGCACAAAGACATAATACTCTCGTGGAGTGTATAAAGAAAGTACTAATATATTAATTCATAATTATACACTCCACGAGAGTATTATGGCTTTGTGCATTTGTTTGTAACACCCAAAAGGAAGCGAGATAGACCCATTGTTAAGTATACCGATCGACTTAGAATCACTTTCTGAGTCGATTTAGCAATGTCCGTCTGTCCGTCTGTCCGTCTGTCCGTCTGTCTGTCCATCTATTGTTGTAATCAAATTACAGGTCGCAATTATAGTCCGATCTTAACAAAAATTGGCACACGTAAGTTTTGTGGATCAAGGACGAACGCTATTTAATTTGAGGCAAATCGGTTCAGATTTGGATATAGCCCCCATACAAATGTCGCTCCCGATTTGACATTTTCCGCTCTAGAAACCAAATATTGTACCCGATTTTCTTTAAATTTGACACAACATCTTACAATCCAACTAGAAACACCTATGCCGAAATTCGGTAAGATCGGTTCAGATTTAGATATAGCCCCCATACAAATGTCGCTCCCGATTTGACATTTTCCGCTCTAGAAACCACATATTGTACCCAATTTTCTTTAAATTGGGCACAACATCTTATAACCCAACTAGAAACACCTACGCAAAAATTGGATAAGATCGGTTCAGATTTATATATAGCCCCCATACAAATGTCGCTCCTGAATTGACATTTTCCGCTCTAAAAACGACATATTGTACTCGATTTTCTTTAAATTTGACACAACATCTTACAATCCAACTAGAAACACCTATGCCGAAATTCGGTAAGATCGGTTCAGATTTAGATATAGCTCCCAAACAAATGTAGCTCCCGATTTGACATTTTCCGCTCTAGAAACGACATATTGTACCCGATTTTCTTTAAATTTGGCACAACATCTTATAATCCACCTAAAAACACCTATGCCGAAAGTGAGTAAAATCGGTTCAGATTTAGATATAGCCCCCATACAAATGTCGCTCACGATTTGACATTTTCCGCTGTAGAAATGACATATTGTACCCGATTTTCTTTAAATTTGGCACAACATCTTATAATCCTACTAGAAACACCTATGCCGAAAGTGAGTAAGATCGGTTCAGATTTAGATATAGCCCCCAAACAAATGTGGCTCCCGATTTGACTTTTGCCGCTTTAGAAACCACTACTCGATTTTCTTTAAATTTGGCACAGCAGCTTATAATCCAAGTAAAAAACCTTTGGTGTAAGTGGCTAAGATACATAGGTTCAGATTTAGATATAGCCCAAATACAAATGTTGCTCCCAAATTTTTAACCTATTTCGTTCCAGATTTCAATATACCCCCATACAAATGTCCTTTCCGATTTAACATTTTTTGTAAAACACATACATACAGGATACAAAACTCCTTCCCGTTTTTAAATTTTCACCGATTAAATTGTATTCGGATTGAAAGTTGAGTGTATCATAGAGTCGGCCCCACCCGACTTTAGCCTTTCCTTACTTGTTTTCAGATGAATCAGATGACTTTATTCATATAAAAAGTAGCGCCTACATAAATGAAGAATATGTGATGACTTGCCAGAAAGATTATTTAAAGCAGTCCTTTAGCTAAAGAAATAACTTGTGTCATGTTTGGTAATTTTCTTTTGAAAACGAATGTAGTGTTTTGTTTGGATATATCTAAAAATAGTGCCCCTGTTTTTGGATTAATTGAGCATATTATTCTGAAATGTGAAAATTCTAGTGTGTTAAAATTATACAAACATGGCACTTCGACATTTTTCACCTACAGAGTTAATTATCTTTAATTAAAAATCCTAAATGTAAAATTAGCATTACATATTTGGAATTTGTTATATGGAAATATTAGTTATTACATTATACTGAACTTTAAAATGTAATAAATAAAACATTCAAATTAGTAAAACCATGTTTATACACTCCACGAGAGTATTATGTCTTTGTGCATTTGTTTGTAACACCCAAAAGGAAACGAGATAGACCCATTGTTAATTATACCGATCGTCTTAGAATCACTTTCTGAGTCGATTTAGCAATGTCCGTCTGTCTGTCCGTCCGTCCGTCCGTCCATCTATTTTTGTAATCACGATACAGGTCGCAATTGTAGACAGAACCAAATGAAACTTTGCACAACGATGTTTTTCGGGATAAGGACAAACGCTATTTAATTTGAAGAAAATCGGTTCTGATTTAGATATAGCCCCCATACGAATTTCACTCCCGATTTGAATCTTTTCACTCTAGATACCACATATTACAACAGATTTTCCTTAAAGTTGGCAAAACATCTTATATTGTAACTAGAAACACCTGTGGTAAAAATGTGTTAGATCGGTTCAGATTTATATATAGCTCCCATATAAATTTCTCTCCCGATTTGACTTTTTCCGCTCTACAGACCACATAATGTATCAGATTGTCTTCAGATTTGGTAAAACATCTTATATTTCCACTAGAAACACCCATGGTGAATATCGGTCAGATCGGTTCAGATTTATATATAGCTCCCATACAAATGTCGCTCCCTATTTGACATTTTCCGCTCTAGAAACCACATAATGTATCAGATTGTCTTCAGATTTGGTAAAACATCTTATATTTCCACTAGAAACACCCATGGTGAATATCGGTCAGATCGGTTCAGATTTATATATAGCTCCCATACAAATTTCGCTCCCGATTTGACTTTTGCCGCTTTAAAAGCCACATATTGTGCTCGATTAAATTAAATTATATAAATTATTTATAATTAATTAAATTTCGCACAACATCTTATAATCTAACTAAACAAAACTATGGTGAAAGTGGGTTCAGATTTAAATATAGCCCAATTTAAAATGTTGCTGCCATAAGTTTAACCGATTTTGGCCAAACTATACATTTTATATTTCACTTATTTCGTTCCAGGTTTCAATATATCCTCATACAAATGTCCTTTCCGATATAAAATTTTTGTCAAACACATACATTTAAAGGATACAAAAAAACTTCCCTTTTTCACCGAATTGAATTGTATTCGGATTGAAAGTGGAGTGTATCATAGAGTCGGCCCGCCCTACTTTAGCCTTTCCTTACTGGTTTTGTAATGAATTTCGGTCAGGATAATCGAATACAAAAAAAATTATCCAATCAACAAATAGTCGCAACAACCGAAAATCGTAATCTGGACTACAAAATTTGAAAACAACATATAACCAACAAATGATAATAACAACAGATATAAATAACAATTTAGTTGCAGAAATCGTTTTGATAGTTCTATATTTAATGTCTCTGCAACAAATAATTTCAGTTCACAGTACTGAAAATGCAATTGTTGCAATAAAAAGTCGGTTATACTGATGGAATCATCGATGCAATATTGCGATAGTACGTAGAACTACAAAAATTCGGTTGGCAAAAAATTCGATTGTGGTAATGAATCTGTTTTCTGTGTGTATTTAAACATTTTTTTACACTCCACGAGAGTATTATGTCTTTGTGCATTTGTTTGTAACACCCAAAAGGAAGCGAGATAGAGAAACATTGTTAATTATACCGATCTATTTAGAATAACTTTTTGAATCGATTTAGCAATATCCGTCTGTCTGTCCATCTATTCTTGTAATCAAAGTTCAGGTCGCAATTGTAGCCAGAACCAAACGAAACTTTGAACAACGAAGTTTTTCGGGATAAGGACGAACGCTTTAAAATCGGTTCAGATTTAGATATATCCCCCATACGAATTTCACTAACGATTTGACTCTTTTCACTCTAGACACCACATATTTTAACAGATTTTCTTCAAATTGGCAAAACATCTTATATTTCAACTAGAAACACCTATGGTGAAAATAGGTCAGATCGGTTCAGATTTATATATAGCTGTCATACAAATTTCACTCTCAATTTTCAATACATATACACACATATTTAAACTGATCTTCTTCGAAATTGGCAAAACACCTTATATTTCAAGTAGAAACACTCATGGTGAAAATAGGCCAGATCGGTTCAGATTTATATATAGTACCCATACGAATTTCTCTCCCGATTTGACTCTTTTCAATCTAGATACCACATATTTTAACAGATTTGCTTCAAATTTGGCAAACTATCTTATATTTGCTCTTGAAACACCCAGGGTGAAAATGAGTCAGATCGGTTTAGATTTATATATAGCTACCACACAAATTTCGCTCCCGGCTTGATTTTTTCTGCCCCAGAAATCATGTATTTTCACTGAATTTCTTCAAATTGAGCATAACTTCTTCTCGATTTGACAAATTGGGTTCCCGTTTTCACTTTTTACCGTACTGAATTGTATTCGGATATATATTTCCTTACTTGTTTTCAATATGTCTGCTTGTACTTACTTTATATTGGGTATGTGCATTCCCCTATAACAAAAACGTGCATCATAAAGTGATTTTTATTCGTAGGGGTACATATCAAACGACAACAGCTAGAAACACGAAATTCGGTGTCTACATTCCCCTAATTGAATTCGTACTTTTAAGGGGTAAAATGGGAATAGAGGGATAAAAATGGTACCATCCTAACGACAGCACCTAGAATAATAAAATACGGTGTATAATGTCTTCTGATTTCGTAGACAAGTAAAATAAACTGATTTTTCGAAATTCGTACTTTTTGGGGTTAAAATGGAAAGAGGGGATAAATATAGTACCAACCAAATGACCGCAGATAGAGTCATGAAATTCGGAGTATACATGAATAATAAAAGATTTTTTCCAAATTTGTACTCTCAAAGGATACAATGGATACGGAGGGATAAAAATAGTACCAACTGAACGACTACATCTAGAATGATGAAATTCGGTGTGTACATCCCTCTAATTGCGTAGACACGTAAAATAAAGACATTTTAGAAAGACGTACTCTTAAGGGTGTAAAATATGAAAAAGGGATAAAAATGGTACCAACCAAATGGCCGCAGCTAGAATCAAGGAATTCGATGTATACATTCCTCTGACTGCAGAGACACGTAAAATAAAAAGATTTTTCCAAATTCGTACTTTTTACTTTCATGGGAAAAATTGGTTGAATCATGAAGTTAGGTTTTGTACTTTTGGAACTAAAATAGAATGGAAATACAACCAACTGTAGCACCCACTATCTACCAATATTTATGTTATTTAGGCTTTTTGAAAATTCATGCTGTTCAAAACCGAGAAAAGAGATAAACAACTAAACAACAGAACGGATCCAGATAGTATTATAAAACTTTTATAGATTGTGCAATCCTATTTTAGAGTTCAATTAGACGTATGGTTGCCAAGAAGTTTGCCACAATCGTAAGTGGGAAACAATCATTACAGGGTTAATACTTATAATTCGTAGTGAAATTCATTGATTTTAAGTATTAAGAAATATTAAATACTAACTGAAAATAACACCAAATACTTCTAATATTTATGTTTTGTTGTAAAATGCATGTATTTTACACGGCTAAGTTGATTGGTGTGGTTTTAAGTGACGTAGAGTTTGTCATAACAATGTCCTAAATATTGATTGAGTGTGTGTGTGAGAGGTACTAGAAGTTTGTGGCAATTGGACCCAGCTTCCACATTAGTAAATAATTTTAAAAACATGAGTTGCAAAGCGTTTAATTTACCTAGGGTACAGACTATTGTGTCAGAGGTACTAGAAGGGACGTCGCTAAAGCATAAATATTTTTAAGGTTTAACTTGATTATAAAAGCATTTTCAAATGTATGAAACATCCCTGAAATCGATCCTTATAAAAGTTATAACAGCCGCAAGAGCCGCCATATTTTGTACGCTTAAAGTGGTTATAAAAACTTTATCAAATACCAAAGTATAGGCGATTCCTAATATCTGAAATATCATAGTCATAATTTTTCATGGGAGATACCAGAAGGGGCGTGGTAATTTCGCCCATCTTCGAATTAAAATTAAGTTTGGGAAAAATATTACCATATGCAAAGTTTGAATTGATTCCTTAACTCCTTTCGAGATCATGGATCAAACTCACTGCGAGTTTTTTAAAAATAAAAAATATTATAGGTTAGTTTCACGTCAAATGTTTGTAACACCAAGAAATAATCGTGCTATAAGTATACCGATGTGTGTCCGTCTGCTGTCCATCTAAAGCATGTTCGCAAATTTCAGGTCGCAATTGTAGTCCGATTGCCATGACAGAAGTTTGGGCCAAAGAGATCGCTATTGAATTTGGGGGAAATCGCTATATACTTCGATATATCCTCCTTACAAATATCTCTATAATCGACACTACTGCTACTATAGTATATACATTTTACATGCGATCTTGACAAAATTTTCAGTATAATTTTATATTTGAACTAGAAATAACGTGAAAGTTGGCTACATGGGTCATGTTTTGATATAGCCCCCATGCAAATGTACCTCCGATTTACACTATTGCTTCTTTAAAATGCATATTTACATCAAATCGTCATGAAATTTCCCACATCATTATATCTTCAATCTACAGAGTAGGAGGGTATATATCATTTGGGATTGAAAAAAAGTGTTACGCACTGAAGTATTGACTTGAGACCCTAAGTATGTTTGGTCCGTTTCACGACTTTTTAAAGTGTTTGAGCTATGTCCGTCCGTCCGACCGTCCGACCGTCCGTCTGTCTGGTGTACACGATAACTCTCGAAAGGAGTTAAGGAATCAATTCAAACTTTGCACATCGTAATATTTTACCCAAATTTTGTTTAAGTTCGATGATGGGCAAAATTGCCGCGCCCAGGGATATATTTTTGAAAAATTAACAGAAGTCCGAGTTGATTTACGTTATTTCGATAACGAAACTTCTGTCCATTTTTCAAAAATATATCCCTGAAGATGATTGTTGATTTTAATAAAAGCCTTTAGCCGAACTAAAACATCATATAATTTAAAAATTTTTTATAATCACTTTAAACCAAAAAATATTTACGTTTAGCCACGCCCCTCCTTGTACCTCCCACACAATTGTCTCTATCCTAGGTAATGTTAAGTCCTTCTATACTGGTGCATGGAATCCACTATAACTTGATATTTGATCATGTTTTTACAATTATCCTGCCCTACATAAATGTTATTCCTTATAACTTCCATATATGTGTTCTCTGAGAGTGAGGGTATATATGTAATGTAATGTATAATATGTATAAGTCGGTTTATCCAACTGAAGTTTACTTACTTGTTTTATATTTCAACTAATAACATCTACTGTGAAAGTGAACTATATGGGTCCATGTTTTGGTATATGCCCCTCTAGTTTACACTATTATCACTCTGAAACCCACATCTTACATCGGATCTTGATAAAATATTGCAGATCATGTTATACTTCAAATCAGAATACCTACTGTGAAAATGATCTATATATGTCCAAGCGATCTATTGGTGCCCCTTACAAATGGGTCCCAATTTTTGCTAGATATTACCGCTCCAGTATTATATCAACTAGGAAAGTCAAATATCCATATTTTGGTATAGACCACATAGAAATGGCCCCACAGTTTACACTATTGCCGTTCTAGAACCCGCATCTTACATCGCAGAGTCATCAAATTTTGCAGATACTGTTATATTTCAACTAGGAATACCTTCCGTGAAAATGAACTATGTGTTTGCATGTTTTGATACAACCCCAAGTATTGTTATAGGCCTCATATATTTATCCCTCCTATGTGCACAATAAAGTGATTCTTAAAAGTGCTACCTATCAATGGTACCTATCAAACGACAGCAACTAGAAACACGAAAATCGGCGTGTATTTTCCTCTAATTGAGTTTATACTTTATATAAAAGTATGTTTTTCCAAATTCGTACTTTTAAGGGATAAAATGGGAATAGAGGGATAAAAATGGTAACAACCAAACGGCTGCGCGTAGAATAATGAAATTCGGTACAGATAGTCCTCTGATTGCGTAGTCACGGAAAATAAAAGGATTTTTCGAAATTCGTACTTTAGGGGGTAAAATGGAAAGTTGGGATAAAAATGGTACCAACCAAATGGCCGCAGTTATAATCATGAAATTCGGAGCATACATTCCTCTGACTACGTATACACGAAAAATAAAAAAATCCAAATTCGTACTTCCAAGGGATATAAGGCAGGGATGAAAATGGTACCAACTAAACAACTACAGCTAGAATGATAAAATTCGGTGAGATTTTTCCAAATTCATACTCTTTTTTTTCGGGAGATAATGGATTTTCAAAATTAATACTTTTTTAAATAAAATATACATCAATAGTGTAAAATGCTTCTTGAAAATTGCTGTCTTATATTTTCTTTTTGAATTGACTTGCTGTATTATTTCGATATATAAATATATATATCTACTATAAACTATTTTAAAATAATTAAAATTTTATAGTTGGTGCATTTTTAGCTGGTTGTATTTCCAACCTATTTTTATTCCAAAAGTACAAATTTTCAAAAAAACCCTTATCTCTTATGTAGATATTGCAAGAAAATCTGACTTAATCATTCCCATTTTTGCCGTAAAAGTAAAAATCTTCTGCCAGTCTATGCAGTCAGAGGAATGTATACACCGAATTCCATGATTCTAGCTGCGGCCTTTTGGTTGGTACCATTTTTATCTCCTTTTTCCCATTTTCCCCTTAAAAGTACGACTTTCGAAAATCTCTTTATTTTACATGTCTACGCAATTACAGAGATGTACACAACGAATTCCATCATTCTAGCTGTAACCGTTTAGTTGGTACCATTTTTAACCTTGTGTTCCCATTGTATCACTTGAATGTACGAATTTGGAAAAAAAAAACATTTTATTTTTCATGTCTACGCAGTGAGAGGAATGTTTACTCCGAATTTCATGACTCTGCTGCCATTGGTTGGTACAATTTCCATCCCCTTTTTCCATTTTACCCCCTAAAAGTGCGAATTTCGAAAAATACGTTAATTTTAGTTATCTACGCAATCAGAGGAATGTATACACCGAATATCATTATTCTAGGTGCAGCCGTTTGGTTGGTACCATTTTAATCCCTCTATTCCCATTTTACCCCTTAATAGTACGAATTTGGAAAAAAATATTTTTATTTTATGTATCTAGTCAATTAGAGAAATTTCGTGTTCCTAGCTGTGGTCGTATTATTTTTATCCCTTTCTGCCCCATTGTGTACGTTTTTGTTGTAGGGGGAATGCGCATACCCAATTTCATACAAGCAGGCATATTGAAAAAAAACATGCTTAAATACTCTAAAACATTAGGGGTTATTATAGGTATTTTCAGTCCTTGGGAGGGAAAAATGTTTCCCTGTGGAACGATTTTGTCCAATTGCAATCAAAAACGATCTACGATTATAAGACGTATTTATGGACAATTTGGACATGCTAGCTCCTTTCGCTTAGATGATAGCGTGCTTTCAACAGATGGATGGAGAGACGGATGGGGGGACATGACTAGATCGTCTTAGAATTTTAGGACGACCAAGAATTTATATACTTTATAGGGTCGCAGATCGATATTTCAAGGTGTTACAAACGGAATGACAAAGTAAGTATCCCCATCCTGGACGTGGAGGGTATAAAAACCTTGTAATGGGAGCAGATAGTAGGACCACTCCGTACTTACTCATATATTATTTAGGCTCAAGAACATATTGCGTAAATTTGCTTAGAAATTACATAGTGTTTGCTGCTCCTGCTTTTAAATCCTTAATGTGGGAGTGATTTAAAATAACTTCTCAAAAAGCGGGAAATCGGCACATTCCTCTGCACCGATTTAATCGGGTTTCGGTTACGGGTTTGAGTGCTCCAATAAATGTACACAAACCAAATGCTTTCTATAAATAATGTTCACAAATATGTCACATTGTATAAAAGTAGCTACAAGTTCTGATCATATCAGTAGTTTCCAGAGCTCCATTCGATAGATTAGAACTGAGAATTAACGCCAGCAGCATGGTAAGATGTGTGCAGTAGAGCACGTATGACATTTAATAATGTATGCAATTTTAGAAAGTTCTACTTTTGACGTTGGCTGCGTTGATTCCAACGTCATTTGCCGAAAATGGACTGAATGATACGTATTTACCGCCCAATTATGATGACGCTGCTGCCACCACAGATATTGCAACGGCTCAATTCAACACTGGCGGCTCTGTGCAAACCGCAGCAGCAGCACGAGAACGAGCGCCAGCATATGCTCCAAATAGTCAAGTGAGAATGGTTTAAAATAACACATAACATTCCTTGAGTACACATTTCATTTCGAACTGCTTCTACATTCATTCATTCATTCATTGTTGGGATGCTTTACATACGAAATTTCCTAGGTATTGCGATATCATCGCTTTAATCGGGTTTCGGTTACGGGTTTGAGTTCACCAATAAATGTACACAAACCTAAATGCTCAGTGTTGTTTCTATAAATAATGGCCACAAATATGTCACATTGTATAAAAGTAGCTACAAGTTCTGATCATATCATTAGTTTCCAGAGCTCCATTCGATAGATTAGAACTGAGAATTAACGCCAGCAGCATGGTAAGATGTGTGCAGTAGTAGAGCTATAGATGGATACACACGTATGATATTTAATAATTTATGCAATTTTAGAAAGTTCTTCTTTTGACTTTGGCTGCATTGATTGCATCGTCATATGCCCAAAATGGACAGAGTGATACGTATTTGCCGCCCAATCATGATGGCGCTGCTGCCAGCACAAATATTGCACCGGCCCAATTCAACAGTGGCGGCTCTGTGCAAGCCGCAGCAGCAGCAGCACCAGCTCCAGTGCCAGCGCCAGCACCACAACCTGCACCAGTTCCAAATAATCAATATATTTCACCAGCTACTGAGCACGATCTCGGGCACAATCTCGGACACAATCAGCCGAACAATAATGTTCAAACTACTACTGTTACTACTACTGCTACTGCTTCTGTTTCTGCTTCAGCTCCAGATATGCAACATGCAGCTCCAGCTACTGCGTCGCATGGTCAAGAGCAAGCTGGTGCTTCCGCTCCAACTGCCCAAAATACAGCTCCAGCTGTGCAGTACGTCGCTGTTCCAGGTGTCCAATATTCCGCTCCAGGTGTCCAATATTCCGCTCCAGGTGTTCAGTATGCCGCTCCAGGTGCCCAGTATGCCGCTCCAGGCACCCAATATGCCGCTCCAGGCGTTCAGTATGCATCTCCAGGTGTTCAGTATGCAGCTCCAGGTGTCCAGTATGCCGATCCAGGTACCCAGTATTCAGCTCCAGCTGGCCAGTATTCAGCTCCAGCTGGCCAGTATCCAGCTCCCGCTCTTCAATATGGCGGTGGTCTCCCTAGTGGCTTAATTCCAATATATAGCATTGAAGCAGCTACAGCTGCTCAGGGTAACACTCAATCTGCTTCAGCCCCAGCCACAGCCCAAGCCTCAGCACCAGCTACTCCGTCTCATGGTCACGATTATTCAGGCGGTTCCGCTCCAGCTACTCATGTTCCTGCTTCAACTGCTGATAGACAATACATTGCTCCAGCTGCTGAATCTCATGATCACAGTCATTCTGGCAGCTCCGCTCAAGGTGTTTCCGATCCAACTATCCACTATACATCACCTGCTACAGGCTCTCACGATCAGGGTAACTCAGGCGGTTTCGTTAATGCTGCCTCCGCTCCAGCTGCTGCTACTAATACTGGTAACTCTGGCGGCGGTTTTGTCAATGCTGCCTCCACTCCAGCTGCTGCTACTCAAACTCAAAATAGTAATGCTCCAGCTGAAGGTCAATCGGTTAGGCTTATTCCAATTACTTTGTCTTATGGTCAAGGCGGTTTCAATTCACCTATCGGTTTCGTTCAAGCTGCACCCGGCACATCCGGTTATAGCTTGCCATCTGGTGCTCAACCTATTGGTTTTCTTCAAGCTGGTTCCACTCCAGCTATCCAATTCGTTCAAGCTGCGTCCGCTCCTGCTGCTGTTTCTAATGCTCATGATAGCGGTGCCTCATCTTCTGGCCAGGCATCTGGCGCTCATTCATCTGGTGGTCAATCATCTGGTGCTAGCTCATCCGGTTCTAACTCATCCGGTGGAAGCTCTGCCGGTTCGACCCAATCTTCTTCCTCCTCAACTAGCGGTTCAGCTCAGGCTCAATCGGGAAAAGTCCAATATGTTGTTCCAGTGGTTGTGGTGCAAGGTGGTGGCTCTCAATTAAACTCTGGCCTTCATGGGGCCGGTTTCCAGGGTGGCCTCGGTGAGCATGTTGGACTCGGTGGGCTCGGAGGACATGTTGGACTCGGTGGCCTCGGAGGACATGTTGGATTCGGTGGGCTCGGTGGACATGCTGGATTCGGTGGGCTCGGTGGACATGCTGGATTCGGTGGGCTCGGTGGACATGTTGGTTACGGTGGACCTGTTGGATACGGTGGATTAGGCGGCCTTGGTGGCGTTCAATACGACTCCAATGGTGGCTATCTCAAAAAGTAGTAATAGAAAGTTAATTTATTTTAGAGTAATTAATAAAATCTGACTTACTGCTGTGAATATAATTACCAACATACTTGATTTTAATTAATTTAGAGACTTCCACGGGGCGAGATTGTGCACACAAAATCTGGTTAAACCAGATGTGTCGGAATCAATTTAATGAAATAGAAATGTGTACCCCAATTCACTATAAAACAATGTCATTCGACTTATCCTCATTGGAAATACTGAAGAAAGAAAAAAGTGACGAACTATTTCAAACATCCCGAAAATCTGGAGTGAAGTCAATCCTTTAATGCTTTTAACGTTTTGAAATGGCTGTTTCCGAAGTATGCGCCATATCCATTACGACATACCTACACTGAAAGCTTTTAGTTACTGTTATGTCAGAAATAGTTTATCTGTCCATTATATGTATTCGCTGCCTTAATTGGTTTCTTTAAGGCGCTAGTCTTTTTAAAAGAAATGAATTGTTGGACACCCTGTTTCAACACAGGGTGAAAACTTCGATTATATGTGTAGCAAATGTGAACCGATTTCGATGATTTTGCTTAGAAAACTATATTATTCTTTATGATATCGTATGGATTGGCTTACAACCTGACTTTTGGCCAAAATATAATGTCTTTGACATCTCTATCTATGACATTATTTTGTAAGAATTTACTATTGAAAATCGCATTGTCTTAGCAAGCTAATAGATTAAGCTGAAGCCAAACGGCCGCTTGGAGGAGGGAATAATCTAAGTTACTACACTGAAAGAATAAGTATATTTTTAGTGTGTGTGAGAGTGCAGAATCATATGTGAACATAAAACCGATAAATAGATCGATGAAAATCTAAATAAATCGAAATATAAATAAACAAATCGATAAATTAATAAATCGATATATTAATTAAATAAATAAATTGATAAATAACTAAAAAAAATCGATAAATAAAATAAATCAATTCATAGCTCGCTATATATTCATAATCATTTATCAAATGTTAATTTTTAAAAGTAGAAGTATACTTTAAACCTCTGCTAAATTTGTATGAATATGGTAATTAATATAAGCAATATTAAGCGATGATGGAGATTATCGCTCAAAAGCGTTAGCCCAATCTATAGAATTGTAAAACAAAATTAGTTGAACAAATATTTATTTGATTTGTTGACAAGATTAGCCAAAATTCAAAACTGCAAAAATAGAATTGTTAAAGTAATTACTCTAATAAATTATTGCATATAGTTAATGAAATCGCACATGTTCCACAAAAGGGTAGCAACTAGAGTTTCTCTTTGATCGGTATTTATTTTTCGATTTCCCTGGATCCCGTACTAACTAACTAAATTTAGTGTTTTTATACCCTCCTGAGACCTTATAAAGTATATATATTCTTGATCGTCATAAAATTCTAAGACAATCTAGCCATGTCCGTCCGTCCGTCTGTCCGTCTGTTGAAAGCACGGTAGCATCTAAACGAAAGGAGCTAGAACGTTCAAGTTTTCCATAAGTGCGTCGCAGATCGATTAGAATTGAAATGGGGCGAAATCGGCCTAAAGGAAAAATTTTTCCCTCACAAGGACTAAAAATACCCATAATAATCCCTAATATTGTAGCGTATTTAAGCATGTTTTTTGAATATGTCTGTTTATATTTGCTTGATATTTGGTATCCGCATTCCCCTTATAGCAAAAATCTGCACCATAAAGTGATTATTATTTGTAGGGGGTGAAATGGGGCAAAAAAAGGGATAAAAATGGTACATATTAAACGACAACAACTAGAAACACGAAATTCGGCGTGTGCATTCCTCTAATTGAGTAAATACATAATATAAAAGTATTTTTTCCAAATTCGTACTTTTAAGGGGTAAAATAGGAATAGAGGGATAAAAATGGTACCAACCAAACGGCTGTACCTAGAATAATGAAATTCGGTGTATACATTCCTCTGATTGCATAGTTAAGTAAAATACACCGATTTTTCAAAATTCGTACCTTTTGGGGTTAAAATGAAAAAAGGGGATAAAAATGGTACCAACCAAATGGGCGCAGCTGGAATCATGGAATTCGGTGTATATATTCCTCTGACTGTGTAGACACGGAAAATAAACTGAGTTTTCGAAATTCGAACTTTTTGGGTTCAAAATAGAAAAAGGGGATACAAATAGTACCAACCAAATAACCGCAGCTAGAGTCATGAAATTCGGAGTATACATTCCTTTGACTACGTAGACATGAAAAATAAAAGGTTTTTTTCCAAATTCGTACTTTCAAGGGATACAATGGGTACGGAGGGATAAAAATGGTACCAACCAAACGGCTACACTTGGAATAATGAAATTCGGTGTATACATTCCTCTGATTGCATAGACACTTAAAATAAACAGATTCGTACTTTTTGGGGTTAAAAAGAAAAAATGGGATAAAAATAGTACCACTCAAATGAACGCAGCTAGAGGAGTCATGAAATTCGAAGTATACATTCCTCTGACTGCGTAGACACGGAAAATAGACGAATTTTTAGAAATTCGTACTTTTTGGGGTTAAAATGGAAAAGGGGGACACAAATAGTACCAACCAAATGACCGCAGCTAGCGTCATGCAATTCGGAGTATAGATTCCTCTGACTGCGTAGACACGAAAAATAAACGGATTTTTCGAAATTCGTACTTTCAAGGGATATAATGATACAGGGGGATAAAAAAGTACCAACTAAATGAATTCGGTGTATACATTCCTCTGACTGCATAGACACGAAAAATAAAAAGTTTTTTCCAAATTCGTACTTTTTCTTTTACGGCAAAAATTGGTTGAATCGTGAAGTTAGGTTATTTTGCACTTTGCACATGTACGTCTGATAATGGATTTTCAAAATTTGTACTTTTAGAATTAAAATAGAATGGAAGTACAACCAACTGTAGCACCCACCAATATTTATAGTATGTAAGCTTTTTGAAAATATAAATATAAGAATATTTATTTTTTTATTTGAAATCGATAATGGTTTGATATAATTAAAATATTATATTTATTTATATAATTATTTTTTCAATATTTGCATTTGTTTTAGTTTGGTTATATTACAAAATTTATATTTTCCTGTAATATTGCTGCACTTCTACGAAAACCGACAACCTCTGTGGAATGCAATCCATGGTGGAGGGTATATAAAGTTCAGCCCGGCCGAACTTAATGCCGTTTTTACTTGTTTTTTCTTAACATTTATGAAAAATTTATAAATAAAATGAAATGTTTCATACAATTTTTTCATAAACATTTCACATTTCATAAAACAAAATTGTTGAATTAGTGAAACTTAATTGCATAAGATCAAAGAAAGATTTCATAGTGTTAAAGAAACAATTCCTAAAGATTACGAAATATGTCATAACCAATAAAATATTTGTGTTATGAAATGTCTTCATAAATATAATTAAGGATTTCATAGCTTTTATGAAATGTTTCATAACCTACAACTACATTTTTAGTGTGTCGACTTTATTCGGTTGAATGCTAGAAATTCTCATTTCTCCTCTGTTAACTCTGACATAAGTATATATTGTAAAGATTCGCGCAAATTTTTCTTTTGATTTAAAATAAGTCTTTCATACACTAACCGCCATTCAGTTAGAGATGTCAAATTCAAAAGCTTTGTTGGAGATTTACTACATATATCTTACAATCGACATTGATTCTTAATACACATAAAAAAGTCGTCATACAAAATCATTTTAGCCATATCTCCCGCGAAAATGGAAATTTAGCAAAAAATAGCAAATAGCAATTTGTATTTTTTGTTTACCGTGCTCTACCGAAATACCCAAATTTTTTGTCGAAAAAGATCGATCTTCCAAAAAACAAGGACCAATTTTGGACCCAGTAATTTTGTTGTATAAGCTGGCGCGCAATTTTGGTATTTAAGCGGGAAGAACATTATTTACAACTTTGGTGTCAATTTTCGTAGAACATTTTATTCCTTAAATGTCCTTTTGGAAAGGACGTTTTTTTTGATTTCCTCGAAAAAACGGTCAAATTGAACCATAAAGAGAGGAGCTAGAGGGTTAAGATCATCCACAATAATGATCCCCATAAAATTCCACAACATTGTTCTGACAATAAAAATTCGCTCAGACATTAACTTACAACCCTTTTTCGCTTAGTATAATGCTCCCTTCGACCAACAAATAAAAACTTTGACCCGCGTTAAAAAGAAACTCAGACCAGCTTGGCTATAAGTTTATTCTACAAAAATGATCTACTCAACAAGCTCTTTCAGAAATATAGGGTCGCTATCCTGTTCCATTCAAAAAGTCCTAATTTGTTGGACAGTGTTATTAGTCTATTGTCATTATTAGTAGTATCTTATTAGGTAGAAACAATTTCCCTCAAGCCCGCTTTTCCCCATTTGCAATTTCTTGATTTCAGCTACAGCAAGATCTAATATGTTTCAGAGTGAAATGTACACACCTAATTTCACGATTTTAGCTACTGCCGTTTTAAAAGTTCGAATGTAGAAAAAATCGTATCTCTTATTTTCAGCGTCTACGTCGACTGACGAGTGCAAATACTGATTATCATGATTCTAGCTACAACCGTTTGATTGAAGTCAAATTTAATTCCTGTTAGATCCTGATACTACGAATATCGCAAAATATCTTCATTATTCGCGTCACAGCTGTCAGAGTAGTGTACACACCGAATTTCATTATTATAGCTGCAGCCGTTTGGTTGGTACCATTTTTGATTTGATTTATTTATTTCAACTTGTAATTCAAAGCCATCGGGCCAATATACAACCAATTACATGGTTAGAAAAAACTACTCTATATCAACATTCGCCCCATTTTCCGCCTATGGATGGTACCATTTTTATCCCCGTTCTCCCCATTTTCCGGGTGAAAGTACACATTTCGAAAAAAAACTTTTTATTTTGCATCTTCACAGTCAGGTGAAAGTACACACTGAATTTCATGATTTCAACTTCATCGGTTTGGTTGGTACAATTTGTATCCCTTTTTTTCAAATTGTAACCCTTAAAAGTGCGAATTTTGAAAAATCCCTCCATTTTTAGTACCTACGCAATTTGACGGATGTACATTCCAAATTTCATGTTTCTAGCTATTATCGTATAATTGGTACCATTTTTATCCCTCTTTGTCCCATTTCGCTCACTAAAACGTGTAATTAATTTTGTATGCCTTTACGCTACAAGAGGAATGTACGTAACAAATTTCAAGTGCACATAAAGCAGAAATTAAAAAAAAATGCTTAAATATTTTGAGTACTTTCAGTCCCTGTTAGGGAAAATTTTTTCCCTTTTGGCCGATTTCGCCCAAACCGACCTGCAACCATAAGACACATTTAGGGAAAGTTTCAACTTCCTAGCTTATTTCTTTCGGCCGCTATAGTGCTTTCAATTGTCTCTACCTAAAAAATTTTAGGGCACATTTTTCACGAATAATTATATTAATATTTATATATAGTAGAAGACTATTAATATTATAATAATGAAAAATCACAATTTTTCTAATATGGTATTGCACTTCTATGTAATGTCGACAGCCTCTAATCTACCGATAATACTGTGTGTCTTATATACCCTCCGTGGTGGAGGGTATATAAGATTCGGCCCGGCCGAACTTAACGTGTACTTGTTTCGGACTAGTATTTTCTACCCTGCGTTGCACGGGTTCATTCTTCCCTATTCCCGTATATCGTATGCTTTGGAAGTTAAAACGAATAGATTTCGTTAGTTTTAAAATATTGTTTGTGTGTGCGTTATTACGCCCATTTATCTGATCATGGCCTAGTATACCAGTAACCATACCCTGTGATACACCAACATATTCAAGCGAATTGGTTCACCGGTTTGGCCTCCTATACGGAACATACAGACACACATTGATTTGTATTCCTTCCACCTGGACATTATGTCTTTGTGCATTTGTTTGTAACACCCAAAAGGAAGAAAATCGGTTCAGATTTAGATATAGTCCCATACTAAATTCACTCCAGATTTGACTTTTTTTACACTCCACCTCCAGGATGGAGGTATACTAACTTTGTCATTCCGTTTGTAACACCTTCAACCTGAGACCCTATAAAGTATATATATTCTTTATCGTCATAAAATTCTACGACGATCTAGCCATGTTCGTTCGTCAGTCCTTATGTTGAAAACACGCTAGCATCTAAACGAAAGGAGCTAGGACGTCCAAATTTTCCAAAAATGCGTCTTATAGTCGTAGATTGGTTGGGATTGAAACTGGGCGAAATCGGCCTGAAGGAAAAAAAATTCCCTTACAAGGACTAAAAATACCCATAATAACCCCCAATATTTTAGAGTATTTAAGCATATTATTTCAATATCTCTGCTTGTACATACTTGATATTGGGTATGCGCTTTTCCCCTATAACAAAAACGTGCACCATAAAGTGATTTTTATTCGTAGG
Source organism: Polietes domitor (assembly GCA_947397865.1). Classification (NCBI taxonomy): domain Eukaryota; kingdom Metazoa; phylum Arthropoda; class Insecta; order Diptera; family Muscidae; genus Polietes; species Polietes domitor. Next base: position 121,342,917 of record OX377620.1, read on the forward strand.
GGGTGAAATAGGGCAAAAAGAGATAAAAATGGTATATATTAAACGACAACAGCTAGAAATACGAAATTCCTCAAATTGCGTAGACACGTAAAAAATGAGATAAAAATAGTAACAACCAAATGACCGCAGCTAGAGTCATGAAATTCGGCGTATTCATTCCCCTGACATCATACACACGAAAAATAAAGTTTTTTTTCAAATTTGTACTTTCACGGTATACAATGGGATGAAAATAGTACCAACCAAACGGCTGCACCTAGAATAATGAAATTCGGTATTTTTCGAAATTCGCACTTTTTGGGATTAAAATGGAAAAAGGGGATAAAAATTGTACCAACCAAATCACCGCAGCTAGAGTCATGAAAGTTGGAGTATACATTCCTCTGACTGCGTAGAAAAGAAAAATAATAAGTCGTACTTTTAAGGGCGTAAAATCGGAAAAGGGGATAAAAATTGTACCAACCAAATGGCCGCAGCTAGGATCATAGCATTCTGTGTATACATTTTTCCAAATTCGTATAGCTTGAATAATGAAGCTAGATTATTTTTAATAGGTTTTTAAAATTTTTACTTTTGGAATTAAAATAGAATTGAAATACAACTCACTATCTACCAATATTTAAGTTTTTTTTTATATATTTATATAGAATATCTATTTTTTGAATTGACTTGAAGTATTATTTCGATTTATATAGTGTAAACGTGTTGGTAGCCTTGGCTTTTAAGCGTTGTTTTAAATAATAAAAATATTATATTTATTAAAAATACAATACGCCAAACTTCAAAGACGTACAAATATTAGCAGAGGAGAAAAATTACAAGCGAAGATTTACTCTTGTAGTATTGAACATACATTCCCACGGAGAAGAGGATGAATTACAAAACAGACACAGAGAATTGCGCGAAAGCTTATCGACATATAATACAAAAATACAGCCGACAAAGAGAGACTTTTAGTTGACAATAATTTGTACAGACAACAGGACGACGCCTATTAATTATTAATGTAATTATTATTAAAAATTTTTGTGATATTGATAGTGAATATTTGTTATAAATTGTATATATTTTTGTTTAGTGTTTATCCCCTGATGATGGTTGACGAAGGCAACCGAAATATTGGGAAAATAAAATAAAGATAAATAATAAAACAACAAAATAAAATAAAAATAAATAATAAAACAACACCACCAGTTTTTCCATGGCCTCAAGCTGAATTAATCGATAAGAAAATTAAAAAATATATATATTTTTTTTTTGAATATTTGTATTTGTTTTGGTTTGGCTATATTAAAAAAATATATATTTTCCTGTAATATTACTGTACTTCTACGAATATCGACAGCCTCTGTGGAATGCAACCCATGGTGGTGGGTATACTTGTTTTACTCTAGATAACACATATTTTAACAGTTTTTCTTGAAATTTATATTTCAACTAGAAACACCTGCGGTGAAAATTCGTAAGATCGGTTCAGATTCATATATAGCTTCCATACAAATTTCGCTCCAGATTTGACTCTGCTCTAGAAACCACATATTTTAGCAGATATTCTTTAAAGTTAGCAAAGTATCTTATATTTCTTCTAGAAACAACTATGGTGAAAATGGGTTAGATCGGTTCAGATTTATATATCACAAATGGTACAAACCAAACGGCTATAGCTAGAATAATACATTGTGTAACTGCGTGGACAGTTGAAGTTTTTCCCTCACAACGAATGAAAGTACATCCAGGGGGCAAATCACGGCATTCGAAATCGAGAAGGTTATGATCAAAATACGCTTTTATTTATTGTAAAAAATGGCATAAATTTCCACAAAAATATTCAAATTTGAACTTTATTATACGTTATCTCAACATCCTAATTGCTTTTGTTGCAATTTTAAACTTCTTTCAGTGAGAATAAAAATTGATTTCGATCTTAACTTCCCGATATCGAATGCCGTGATTTACCCCCAGGTGTTATTGGATATGGATTTTTAAGCATACATTTAAGATTTTTCGACATTTTTCAAGCAACTGAACAATTCTTGACACATTATGTTAGATTTGACAGAAGACGGCGCCATAGTAATCGGGAGCATAAAATAACCAGATCAGTTTCAAATCGTCAGATATCCAATATCACGCATTGACACTAATGATGGTGTCACAAGCCTGCCTCTGGCACGAGTTCCGTCTTCCCATACCTGTTTTTAATTTTTTCCGACAGCATAAATTTCTTTAATTAAAATGTTCCGTCTCGTCATTTTGTGCATAAATCCGGTAACAAAATGTGAAAAGACTATTTTCTTCCATTCTGTTCTGCTCTGTCGATTCCTAATTTCGGACAAGTGCAGCGAATTTCAGAAATCGAAAGTTGAAATAATCCCATTTGAAAATAAAAGAGACGACGTACACTTTCGCTCTCTCTCCGCGACAAGTGAGGAATTGATGTTTGCCGCAAACCATAACACAACACAGCACAAACAAATCAATAAATAAATAAATAGGTAAATAAAATTTAACATTATTTGTGGAATTGTTGAAATGAGCCGGTTTGCAACTCGTGTATTTCGGTAGGACGCCCATAAACAGCTGCTGCTGGTTGTAGTAGATGTGACAGTTATTCAGATAGAACGACAACAATGTTCAATGAATACGGTTGGGATCGAATAACATTTAAATGATAATGGAACTTTGGCAACAGGTAAAAGTGAATGGATAAATGCTTGTGTTTTTGGGCATTGTTCGGCCAGTATATATTGGACATATATTGGCAAAAATACATATATATATTGTATTTTCTCGTAATTGTTGCTCTTAAATTAAAATAGATACAAATTTAAATTGGATACATAGAGCCTTTGGCGGTTGTTGGCAAATTGAAATGTTTGAAAGAACGCACCTTCTCCGGAGTTGATAATGCTAGTGTAGTGTGCCACAGTATATCCTAATAGAAGGATCCAATGTGCACTTCCTTTTTAGGTAAGCATCAAGAGATTAAAAACAGGTTTGGATGCTTTTAAATTCGCAGTTAAAATACACAAATAAATTTTATGATGGAATTGTACCATAAATTAATTTATTGCATTTGGTATGAGATCAATTCAATTTCTTCTTGCGGAACATCAAATAATATTTATTTAGGTCGTCTTATGAAACAGACAATTTTGAAGGATGAAGTGATCGCGATTTATATTAAACATTTTATATTTATTATTAGTAGTTAGTGAAACATTAAGTAGTTTAAATTCTAGCTATGAAAACACATTCTCCACATCATGGATGGAGTGTGTATTGATTTTGTCATTTGTCCGTTTGCAACACCTTGAAATACTCATCGCATACCCAGGGTGGGCCATGTAACATTTTAAATGAAAGGTTAATTTTTATTTTCAGGTTTATGTTTGACGTTTGCAAAATACGTTTTTCCAAAGTAGTGAGTCTTTAACGCAAACTATAGGGTCCGCCATCTAACGTTTTTTTCAACTATTCAACCGTTGGACTATTATTTGTGGGGTGCCTTCAGCAGCCATTTGAATGAAATTATTTTCCATTATTAACCGGAAGGTTAATGAGAAAATATTCAGTAGTTTTTTTATAGCATTTTCAAAAAAAAAGTTATTTGGCGGACACTATATAAGAAATTTACGTGGAAAATGTTCGTGTTTTCAGATGAACCTCATTTTCATCTCGGTGGCTCTGTCAATAAGCATAATTGTCGCGTATGGGGTTCAGAGAACCCGCACGTGACTATTGAGAAGCCAATGCATCCACAACGAGTCACTCTTTGGTGTGGATTTTAGGCTGTACTGAAAAATTGGATTGATCGAATGAGGTACTGCCGAGCCAGTCGTGGTAGTCATATCAATGATATTGTGTTCCATTAGTAAATGACAAAGTGCAACCTTTACATCAAAACCAAATTGTCGTTAGTGTTAGTTTGAAAGTGGTCTAAGTCACTCTATATCCACTGACATTGATGTGTGGTGATGTAAACAAAAAATGTTTAATTATAATGCCCATTTTAAGAAATGAAGAATAAGTTTCTAGATGAACAATCTTTAAATATATACAAATATTTATACACTCCACGTATAGAGAGTATTATGTCTTTGTGCATTTGTTTGTAACACCCAAAAAGAAGCGAGATAGACCCATTGTTAATTATACCGATCAACTTAGAATCACTTTTTGAATCGATTTAGCAATATCCGTCTGTCTGTCCATCTATTGTTGTAATCAAATTACAGGTCGCAATTATAGTCTGATCTTAACAAAACTGGCACAAGTAAGTTTTATGGATCAAGGGCGAACGCTATATAATCTGAGGCCCGTCGGTTCAGTTTTGGATATAGCCCCCATACAAAAGTCGCTCCCGATTTGACATTTTCCGCTCTAGAAACCACATATTGTACCCGATTTTCTTTAAATTTGGCACAACAGCTTATAATCCAACAAGAAACACCTGTGCAGAAAGTGGGTAAGATCGGTTCAGATTTGGATATAGCCCCCATACAAATGTCGCTCACGATTTGCCATATTCCGCACTAGAAACCTCATATTGTACCCGATTTTCTTTAAATTTGGCACAATATCTCATAACTAGAAACCAAGAAACCTATAAACCAACTAGAAACACCTATACAGAAATTGGGTAAGATCGGTTCAGATTTAGATATAGCCCCCATACAAATGTCGCTCCCGATTTGACATTTTCCACTCTAGAAACCACATATTCTACCCGATTTTCTTTAAATTTGACACAACAGCTTATAATCAAACTAGAAACACCTATGCAGAAAGTGGGTAAGATTGGTTCAGATTTAGATATATCCCCCATACAAATGTCGGTCCCGATTTGCCATTTTCCGCTCTAGAAACCACATAATGTACCCGATTTTCTTTAACTTTGGCACATCAGCTTATAGTCCATGGTTTGCATATCTCAGATCGGATAAAGTGTGACTTAGATCACTATCATTCTAAAGGGCACATATATAACAAGTAAGGAAAGACTAAAGTCGGGCCGGGCCGACTATATAATACCCTACACCATTCCCTGCGTACATTCCTCGCTTTGATTACTAAACCCAGGTGTTTCATGGGAGCAATTTTATGTAGTATAAATTATACAGTATTATAGTAATTAATCATTTGACAAATTAACGAATATGGTAATTGAATGGGCCCCATTTGGGTTACACCAAAGTATGGACATTGTATATATTTGACTTTCACAGTATGTATTCTTAGTTCAAATATAATATAACAATGTCCGTCCATATTGCACTTGAACCAAAAGATATACATTTTACAACTATAGATGAAATAGAGTTGATTAGCTTTTTTAGTTTTACATTTTCTCATCCTGTTGCCCGTTAAAAGGACTACAAATTTCCAAAGGATTCATTTTTTCAAAAATTATTTTTAATAATTATTCGCACCCTGTGACACCGGTATAAATGCCAAATCAAAAAGGAGAATGTGTGCTAAAAATACTTTAACTTTCATCATTAACAATCATTTAAAATATTATCCCTTAAAAAGCAAGATATGAATAAACTAGAAAAACTAAGGGGTTAATTTGAAAAAGATGTCAATGCTGAACTAACACAGAAAAAAGCATGATATCTGAAGTAATTTTAATAGATATTCTATTCTTTAATGCGATAAAGTAAATAAAATATTTTTTGAAAATTGTATCCTTTGGAAATTTGTATTCCTGTGAAGGGGCAACAGGGGGAAGAAATGAAAATCTAAAAAGGCCAGTAACTCCATTTTGCCTATAGTTTCATACGTATATTTTGTAACATCCAAAAGGAAACGAGTTAGACCCATTTTTAAGTATACCGATCAACTATGAATCGATTTAGCAATGCCCGTCTGTTCGTCCGTCCGTCCATCCATTCTTGTAATCAAAGTCCAAGTCGCAATTTTTTATTTTCATCCTAACAAACACAAGTGAGTTTTGTGGCTCAAGGACGAACCCTATTTAATTTGAAGAAAATCGGTTCAGACTTTGATATAGCCCCCATACACATGTCGCACCCGATTGGAATTTTTCCGCTGCAGAAACCACATATTTTACTCGATTTGCTTCAAATTTGTCACAGTACCTTATAATTAAACTATAAACATCTGTGGTAAAATTGAACCAGATTGGTTCAGATTTCGATATAGCTGCCATACAAATTTCGTTCTCCATTTAACTTTTTGCGCTCTAGAGATCACATATTTTAACCAATATTCTTCAAATTTGACACAAAATCTTATATTTTAACTATAAATATCTGTGGTGAAAATGGTTCAGATCGGTTCAGATTTTGATATAGCTCTCATACAAATTTCGCTCCCGAATTGACTTTTTCCTCTCTAGAAACCACATATTTTATACCATTTTCTTCAAATTTGGAACAAAACCTTACATTTGAACTAGTAACATTATGGTGAAAGTGGGATTTTTATATAATTTAGCAGAAAACGTTATATGTTAGAAAACATACATTGTGAAAGTAGGTCACATCGGTTCATTATATAGTACCCATACAAAAATTGTTCCCGATTTCACTTTTTCCCCTAATTCACTTGTAATGGGGTAGAAAGTGGAGGATATCATATAGTCGGCCCCGCCGACTTTAGCCTTTCCTTACTTGTTTTATACCCTACACAACAGGGTATGATGAATTTGTGCATTTGTTTGTAACACCCAAAATGAAACGAGATGGATCCATCGTCTATTGTACCTATTATCTTACAAATACAGATAGAAGAATGAAATTTGTACTATATTCTTCCTTTTATCCCTTTATCGTATATTATCCGGTTCAAATGTACCGACCTTTTTATACCCTACACCTCTGAGTATAATGACTAGGTGTAGGGTATCATATAGTCGGCCACGCCCGACTTTAACCTTCCTTACTTGTTTAAAAAGAGGGGTACTAATAAAAAGGAGGTCCATTTGTAAGGGCGCTACATAAAAAAGTGGACACATACACATCATTTTCAAGGTAGGTATTCGTTATTGAAATATAACATGATCTGCAAAAAAGACGAACAACCTGTAAATATTTATTGTAAATATTTTCTACAATTATTTTTATAATATTTTGTGTGTTACTTTCATTTTTGGTAAAGAAACCTTTTAATAAAATGAAATTTGTCTAAAAATCATGCTCATGAAATGCTACTTTTTTGCATTATTTAAGGTTTCCCATTTTATAAACAAAAATGTAAGGCAGGAACGAAACTATGATAGTCTGTATAGGAGGTTATCCTATGTTACCCGTTTTCTCTGCAGATGTTTCCAGTTTGGCTATTTGACCCTTTCGGAATATGCCATTTCGTGGTATTCTTTTGAAACGGATTTAATCTTGTCTTTACTGAAGTGGCATTTACTAGCAAAACGTGAAGTTTACTTTGTATTGTTCAAACATTTGCGAATATATTAATTAAACAAAACAACTTTGATTTATTTTTCGGGGATTCTTGAGTAAACTAAAAACCAGCAAACCGACAATGGGAAACCAGAAACAATGTTTGTTCGAAAAATAACATTTTATAAAAACCGGCACTTGCTGGCTGGATGACGATGATGACACCGGACCAACGAATTTTCTGTTTCGGGTTTTGACAGTAGTTTCAATTCGAAACAAATATAGGTATCAACATCAACATTAGAAAATCGAGAAGTTAATGCGACAACACTTCCAAACATGTCAATACAGATTTACTCGTAATTTAGTCACGTGACATCGCACAAACTAGCTATGTAGATGGCATGGCCCAGATACTAGCTCAAAACTATGTTCTATTTCATTTCCAGCGTGTTAGCATTTGCTAATTTGCCAATCGTGGGAACTTTCTAGCCAAAGCTAATTTACATAATACTATGGAATTTAGACAGAATGACCTTTTTCTGAATGACTCGCAGTGTGGAGGGAATAGCAAAATATGTTTTCTTATAACACATAGTCAAACTTATGTTTCCAATTTGGAATGTCCACTCCTCAGCCGAGCTGTGCCCAGAGATTATCTTTTCCCGAACTTTTTCATTCCCTGGAGAGCGAGAACTATTTTTAACGAAAAAAAAAATATGTTACACTAGAATTGTAATCCCCCATTAATGCCCTTTTGGGATTGAAGAAATCGTGGAAAGATAGTAGATTCTATCAAATCCTTAAATGTATATTAAAACAAGTAAGGAAATGCTAAAGTCGGGCGGGGCCGACTCTATGATACACTCCACTTTCAATCCGAATACAATACAATTTTCAATATGTCGTTTCTAGAGCGGAAAATGTCAAATCGGGAGCGACATTTGTATGGGAGCTATATCTGAATCTGAACCGATTTGTCAAATTAAATAGCGTTCGTCCTTGATCCACAAAACTTACGTGTGCCAATTTTTGTTAAGATCGGACTATAATTGCGACCTGTAATTTGATTACAACAATAGATGGACAGACAGACGGACATTGCTAAATCGACTCAGAATGTGATTCTAAGTCGATCGGTATACTTAACAATGGGTCTATCTCGCTTCCTTTTGGGTGTTACAAACAAATGCACAAAGCCATAATACTCTCGTGGAGTGAATAACAATGAGTCTATCTCCCTTCCTTTTGGGTGTTACAAACAAATGCACAAAGACATAATACTCTCGTGGAGTGTATAAAAACACGGCACCAACCTTTGCGAATCACGAAATAGAATATCTCGCCGGACGATTACAAAATATTAACGTTTTTATACCCTCCACCTCCAGGATGGGGGTATATTCACTTTGTCATTCCGTTTGTAACACCTTAAAATATTCATCGGAGACCCCATAAAGTATATATATTCTGGGTCGTGGTAAAATTCTAAGACGATATAGCCATGTCCGTCTGCCCGTCTGTCTGTCTGTCTGTTGAAAGCACGATAGCGGCCGAACGAAATGAGCTAGGAGGCTCAAATTTTTCCCAAATGTGTCTTATGGTCGCAGATCGGTTGGGATTGAAAGTGGGCGAAATCGGTTCAGAGGGAAAAATTTTTCCCTCACAAGGACTGAAAATACCCCTAATATTTAGAGTATTTCAGCATGTTTTTTGAACATAATAGCTTGTATTTACTTGATATTTGCAATTCACCTCTAATAGAGTAGATACATAATATACAAGTATTTTTTCTAAATTTGTACTTTTAAGGGGTTAAATAGGGACAGAGGGATAAAAATAGTACCACCCAAACGGCTGCACCTATAATAATGCAATTCGGTGTATATATTCCTCTGATTGGGGAAACACATAAAAAAATTAAAAAATGAAATAAAAACCAGTAAGGAAAGGCTAAAGTCGGACGGGACCGACTCTATGATACACCCCACTTTCAATCCGAATACAATTCAATTCGGTGAAAAAGTGAAAACGGGAAGGTTTTTTGTATCCTGTAAATGTATGTGTTTGACAAAAAATTTTATATCGGAAAGGACATTTGTATGAGGATATATTGAAACCTGGAACGAAATAGGTGAAATATAAAATGTATAGTTTGGCCAAAATCGGTTAAACTTGAATTTGGGCTATATTTAAATCTGAACCGATCTTACCCACTTTCACCATAGTTTTGTTTAGTTAGATTATAAGATGTTGTGCGAAAATTAAAGAAAATCGAGCACAATATGTGGCTTTTAAAGCGGCAAAAGTCAAATCGGGAGCGACATTTGTATGGGGGCTATATCTAAATCTGAACCGATCTTACCCAATTTCTGCATAGTGTTTCTAGTTGGATTATAAGATGTTGTCCCAAATTTAAAGAAAATCGGGTACAATATATGGTTTTTAGAGCGCAAAAGTCAAATCGGGAGCGACATTTATATGGGGGCTATATCTAAATCTGAACCGATCTTACCCAATTTCTGCATAGGTGTTTCTAGTAATATTATAAGATGTTGTGCCAAATTTAAAGAAAATCGAGTACAATATGTGGTTTCTACAGAGGAAAATGTCAAATCGGGAACGACATTTGTATGGGGGCTATATCTAAATCTGAACCGACCTATTTTCACCATAGATGTTCTTAGTTTAAATATAAGATGTTTTGCCAAATCTGAAGACAATCTGATACAATATGTGGTTTCTAGAGCGGAAAAAGTCAAATCGGGAGCGAAATTTGTATGGGAGCTATATATAAATCTGAACCGATCTGACCGATATTCACCATGGGTGTTTCTAGTGGAAATATAAAATGTTTTACCAAATCTGAAGACAATCTGATACATTATGTGGTTTCTAGAGCGGAAAAAGTCAAATCGGGAGAGAAATTTGTATGGGAGCTATATATAAATCTGAACCGATCTGACCGATATTCACCATGGGTGTTTCTAGTGGAAATATAAGATGTTTTACCAAATCTGAAGACAATCTGATACATTATGTGGTCTCTAGAGCGGAAAAAGTCAAATCGGGAGAGAAATTTGTATGGGAGCTATATATAAATCTGAACCGATCTATCACATTTTTACCACAGGTGTTTCTAGTTACAATATAAGATGTTTTGCCATTTTTAAAGAAAATCTGTTGTAATATGTGGTATCTAGAAAGAAAAGAGTCAAATCGGGAGTGAAATTCGTATGGGGGCTATATCTAAATCTGAACCGATTTTCTTCAAATTAAATAGCGTTCGTCCTTATCCCGAAAAACATCGTTGTGCAAAGCTTCATTTGGTTCTGTCTTCAATTGCGACCTATATCGTGATTACAAGAATAGATGGACGGACGGACGGACGGACGGACGGACAGACAGACAGACAGACGGACATTGCTAAATCGACTCAGAAAGTGATTCTAAGACGATCGGTATAATTAACAATGGGTCTATCTCGTTTCCTTTTGGGTGTTACAAACAAATGCACAAAGACATAATACTCTCGTGGAGTGTATAAAAATGTCAATCTTTCAATATAAAAAATTCCAAATTTTGAACATATTTTCCTACTTTGTTTCTCCCAGTGAAAACGCCAAATGCCATTTAAGACATCTATTTATGAAGGCTGTACCAAAATCTAAGCCGATATGTCCAAATTTTGCACCAAATGTTTAGGGCCTTCATAGCTCAGTGGAAGTGTGGGTTTGATTCCCGGCCTGCGCACTGGTAAAATTCAACATTAACAAATTTTCACTTTTCCTCATAAAATAAGAGTTTCTGCAGCCAATTCCTCCGAACACACTTTCACATAAAAATTGTCATTTCGATTGCTTCAAGGTCCAGGGAAGAAACTAATAGCCATTAGCGATACATAACATGGCTGTTAACATAAAATGCAGCGTCCCTAGTGGAGGATAGTGGTTTAACTCGATTAACATCCCATTCCCTCAACATTAACAGCAACCTTGAAGAAGATGCAAATAACAGCCGGACAACATGAGAACGGTCAAGAAAACTTGAATATGGCCAATTTTCATAGAAAATAATTTATTTAGAGAATTAACTCTCAAAGCCCAAAGCATGGATTACAAAAGTAGGTAATTAAGTTACAATTATTTTTCTTCTCACACACGATCGAAACTAATTAATTATTATTAATTATGGGATTTTGAAGAATTTGTAATCGTATTACTTTTGAAAAATACTTTTGACATACCTTATATAAATATCCCACAATTCCTAAAAGGGAGAAAATAATATAATTTATATTTATATTTATATTTTTGCAATCGGTAAATAATTTTACTTTTGGCCATCATATCTAAATTTTACATGACCGAGGCGGCCAAATTTGGAGAGTCATACCCACTAGCTGTTCTTACATCACCCATACAAATGTACTTTCGATTTAAACTACTACATCAGATCTTGATCACGTTTCGCACACCGTGTTATTTTTAAACACCTACTATGAAAGTAAACTATATGTGTCCAAACTATATGTAGCCCCGTACTACTGGGCTCCCAGTAGTACACATATACACTATTATCCTTCTAAAACCCACAACTTACATGGGATTTTGATAACATTTTGCAGATCATGTTATATTTCAACTAAGAATTCCTGCTGTGAAAGTGATCAATAAAATTCTATTTTCTATTGTAGCGCCTTTACAAATTGGCCCCAATTTTTATAATTACAGCTCTAGAACCCACATGTTACATTGATAATATTTTTCAGATCATCAAATAAGAATACCTACTTTGAAAGTGATCTATAAGGGTCCACTTTTTAATGTAGCGCCCTTATGGGTTCAACTTATTACAGCCGTTCCTGATGAAAATAATTGTTATATTTTTCGCTAGACGTAGCTACAATGAGATGGGACCACACCGATTTTTATTGTGTATGGGCTCATCACATGTATGAGTGACACAATGTAAAAGATTTTTATCAATTTTACCATATTTGTTAAATTTGACTAAAGTTGTCAATAAATAAATAAACACCCAAGGTTTAGTAATCAAAATGAGATACGCTGGGAGTATTACTGTCCAAAAAAGGAAAAATCATAAAACTTCCTTCAACGTGCGCAAAGACGGAAATTTTCAATACTTCACCTAAAACAAGTACCTAACGTAATTGGAAACTGTTTTCATTTATACCAAAATATAGGTAACATCAGCGGCAACTTTCGAATCGTATTCCCAAATATTTGTATACCCTACACTAGGGTAATAAGTCTTCAGGCATTTGTTTGTAACATCCAAAAGGAATCGAGATAGACCCATTGTTAAGTATACCCATCTACTTATAATCACGTTTTGAATCGGTTTAGTCATGTCGAGTTATTGTAAGATCCTAACAAAAATTGGCACAAGTGAGTTCAGCGGCCTAAGGCAAACACTATTTAATTTGAAGTAAATCGTTACCCTATAGTTCAACTAGAAACATCTGTGGTGAAAATGGGTCAGATCGGTTCAGATGTAGATATAGGTCACATACAAATATTGCTTTAAACCCGAATTAATCCCACCTTTTGAACCGCAAACTTTAGTACCAGGTTTGTAGTGTTGACATCTAATTTTCTCCAGTACATATTCTTGGTTGCTTGGAGTGTTCTCACAAAGAAAATATATGCATATTTAACAATTTGCAATTTTCCTTTTTACATATCTACTAAACTACATAAGAAATCCAAATATTTTTTTAAATTAAAACAAGTAAGGAAAGGGTAAAGTCGGGCGGGGCCGACTATATAATACCCTACACCACTCTCGGCGTATGTACCTCGCTTTGATTACTAAACCCAGATATTTCATGGGAGCAATTTTATGTAGTTCATATAAATTATACAGTTACTATAAATTCATCTTTAGTCATACTTAACGAATATGGTTAATAATATGGTAATTGATCCAATTATCCGACAGACAAATACAAATTATACAGTAGTAATAGGATGAATCGGACCGACATTTCAAAAGGGGGCCTATAACAACATTTTGGGCCTGGTCCAAAACATGGGCCTATATATTTCTCATTCACGGTAGGTATTCCTAGTTGAAAAATATTATGATCTGCAAAATTTGATGAAGATACGATGTAAGATGTAGTTTCTAGAGCTGTAATAGATCAGACTGGGCCCCATTTTGCTTATACTAAAGTATGGACATATGGGCATCTCCCAAACAAGTAAGGAAAGGCTAAAAACGGACGGACTTTCTATCTCATTACAATTCAATTCGTTAAAAAAGTGAAATCGGGAAGGAAGGGAAAGGTTTCTAAAGCGGAAAAAGTCAAATCGGGGCGACATTTGTATGGGGGCTATATCTAAATCTGAACCGATCTTACCTACTTTCAGCATAGGTGTTTCTAGTTCGATTATAAGGTGGTAAGCCAAATTTGAAGAAAATCGGGTACTATATGTGCTTTATAGGGCGGAAAAGGTCAAATCGGGATCGACATTTATATGGGGGCTATATCTAAATCTGAACCGATTTCCTCCAAATTGAATACCGATGGTCCTTGGGCAGATCGGTATTCTTAAAGGTGGGTCTAACTCGATTATTTCTTGGTGTTACAAACATTTGGAGCGAAACTAACTTATAATACCCTAGTCCACTAAGTGGTGTAGGGTATAATGAAAGTGTCGTTTTTCACTAAAAAATACATTACAATGTTATCAGTGAAAATATCGTACATACATAAACTACAGTGTTGCATGAAAGTTTTCATTAGTTTTCGTGTTTCAATAATAAAGTGACGTCGCTGCATTTTTGCTAAGACAAAATATTAATTTTTATTAAAACAAATTCATTGCCGAAAATGTATTTTTTGCTTGCAAAATACCACTGTGCGTTCGTCCGCTGTCCATCTAAAGCTTGTGAACAAAGTGCAATTGTCCTGGTTGTCCAATGTCAAATTTTTCGCCTCACCGATATCAAAATACCTGGTTTAAGCGTTGGGAGTGATGTAGAGTATCATATAGTCGACCCCGCCCGACTTTAGCCATTCCTTACTTGTTTTTATTATGCAGGAATTCTAATAATTTTGAAATTTAAGTTATGCTAAGTTGTTTTAAAAACATCGATTCCTATGTTGATCTTATGAGACCGCAAGAGTTGTGGCTATGAATATCACACTTAGTGATTAACTGAGATCGTCACACCTCTGTGGGGGAAAATCCACAGCGGATAAACGCAACAATCAGGCTTGAATAAACAAAAATGTGGTACAGACCATATCGGCGACTGACTGCATAAAATGAAATAAAATAAATTTTAAGGTCCGGCCGCTCAAATTTATTTTCTTGTTGCATATAGTTGTTCAAAACATTTCATTTGATTTAAAAAAGGCTTATAGAGAGCTATGTTCGGTAGTAACGACTTTTAAAAATATCATTATCGTTAACGTTAACGTTACGTGTTACAGCTAATTATAATGGAAATTATCGTTATCGTTCATCTTCCTCATTTATTATAATAGCATAGCAACCGATATTAGTGTACCAAATATTGCTCTTTTAGTGCAAAACAATATTTGGGTATTTTATTTCGTATTCGAATCAATATTTTCATATGTTCCAAATGGAATGCTATACATAATATACACGCTCTACAATTATATGACAATCATTAACATGAAATAAAAACAAAGAAAAACAGTTGCTCGATATTTTGCAAAACAATACAAAGTAGGTAGGTACATTAATTTCCGGTTTTTTTAATCTTCATATTAGCTTGTTTTCGTTGTTGCAACAACGACTACTTTGGAACCCTTCGGTGTCATTATATCCGATGCGCTGACGATCATAAATATTGTATGCTAAACAAATGCTCTGCAGCTCTATAAGCAGCCGTAGCTAAAAATCTGGTTTATATTCTAAACCATAAAAAAATTAAATGTTACGTCAAAATGATAAATGCATCTAATGCTTATTCCGGATAGCTATCTGCCGATGAAGAGACTGCTAGAAAGCAATGAAAAATACATACAGCTGGTGCCAGAAGAAATCGTACACATTAAAGTTAGAGCGGAGAAGAGAATCAAAGTGGTGTTTTTAAAAGAAATTAAAAAAAAACAAGTAAGGAAAGGCTAAAGTCGGGCAAGGCCGACTATATAATACCCTACACCACTCCCTGCGTATGTACCTCGCTTTGATTACTAAACGCAGGTATTTCATGGGAACAATTTTATGTAGTTCATACAAATTATATAAATTATATTCATATAATTTATATGCTATAAATTCATCTTCAGTCAAATTTAACGAGTATGGTAAATAATATGGTAATTGATCTAATTGTCCGACAGACAAATACAAATTATACAGTAGTATACCAAAATCATTTCAAAGTATGGACATATGGACATCACCCAAACAATTCTCATTACAATTCATTTCGGTAAAAAAGTGAAATCGGGAAGGATTTTTGCATCCTGTAAATGTATGTGTTTGACAAAAAATGTTAAATCGGAAAGGACATTTGTATGGGGGTATATTGAAACCTGGAACGATGTGACCCGCTTTCACAATGTATGTTTATTGGTGAAATATAATATGTAAAGTTTGGCCAAAATCGGTTAAACATTGGGGAGCAACATTTGTATGAGGGCGATATCTAAATCTGAACCGATCTTACCCACTTTCACCATAGGTGTTTTAAGTTGGATTATAAGATGTTGTGCCAATTTTAAAGAAAAACGGGTACAATATGTGGATTTTAGAGCGGAAAAAGTCAAATCGGGAGCAACATTTGTATGGGGGCTATATATAAATCTGAAGCGATCTTACCCAATTTTTGCATATATGTTTCTAGTTGGATTATAAGATTTTCTGCAAAATTTAAAGAAAATCGGGTGCAAGATGTGGTTTCTAGAGCGGAGGGAGTGACATTTGTATGGGCGCTATATCTAAATCTGAACCGATCTTACCCAGTTTCAACATAGGTGTTTCTAGTTCGATTATAAAATGTTGTGCCAAATTTAAAGAAAATCGGGTACAATATGTCTTTTCTAGAGCGGAAAATGTCAAATCGGGAGCGACATTTGTATGGGGGCTATATCTAAATCTGAACCGATCTTACCCAATTTTCGCATATGTGTTTCTAGTTGGATTATATGATTTTCTGCAAAATTTAAAGAAAATCGGGTACAATATGTCTGTTCTAGAGCGGAAAATGTCACATCGGGAGCGACATTTGTATAGGGGCTATATCTAAATCTGAACCGATCTTACCCAATTTTTGGATACGTGTTTCTAATTCGATTATAAGATGTTATGCAAAATTTAAAGAAAATCGTGTACAATATGTCGTTTCTGGAGCGGAAAATGTCAAATCGGGAGCGACATTTGTTTGGGGGCTATATCTAAATCTGAACCGATCTTACCCAATTTTTGCATACGTGTTTCTAGTTCGATTATAAGATGTTGTGCAAAAATTAAAGAAAATCGGGTACAATATGTGGTTTCTAAAGTCGAAAATGTCAATTCGGGAGCTATATCTAAATCTGAAACGATTTCCTCCAAATTCAATACCGATAGTCCTTGGCCAGAAAAAATAACGTCTGCCAAGTTTCATGACAATCGGACAACAATTGCGACCTGTAGAGTGCGAACAAGCTTAGATGGACAGCAGACGGACGGACGGACAGACAGACATCGTTAAATCGACTCAGCTGGTGATTCTAAGCCGATCGGTATACTTAAAGGTGGGTCTAGCTCGATTATTTCTTGGTGTTACAAACATTTGGCGCGAAACTAACTTATAATACCCTAGACCACGAAGTGGTGTAGGGTATAAAAAGTGAAATCGGGAGCTACATTTGTATGGGGGCTATATCTAAATCTGAGTCGATCTTACCCACTTTCAGCACAGGTGTTTCTAGTTCGATTATAAATTGTTGTGCCAATTTTAAAAAAAATCGGGTACAATACGTGGTTTCTAAAGCGGAAAAAGTGAAATCGGGAGCGACATTTGTATGGGGGCTATATCTAAATCTGAACCGATCTTACCCACTTTCAGCACAGGTGTTTCTAGTTCGATTATAAATTGTTGTGCCAATTTTAAAAAAAATCGGGTACAATACGTGGTTTCTAAAGCGGAAAAAGTGAAATCGGGAGTGACATTTGTATGGGGGCTATATATAAATCTGAACCGATCTAACCTGCTTTCGCCACAGGTATTTCTAGTTTGATTATAAGGTGTTAAGCCAAATTTGAAGAAAATCGGGTACTATGTGTGCTTTATAGGGCGGAAAAAGTCAAATCGGGAGCGACATCTGTATGGGGGCTATATCTAAACCTGAACCGATTTCCTCCAAATTCAATACAGATGGTCCTTGGCCAGAAAAAATAACTTCTGCCAAGTTTCATGACAATCGGACAACAATTGCGACCTGTAGAGTGCGAACAAGCTTAGATGGACAGCAGACGGACAGACGGACGGACATACAGACATCGTTAAATCGACTCATCTGGTGATTCTAAGCCGATCGGTATACTTAAAGGTGGGTCTAGCTCGATTATTTTTTGGTGTTACAAACATTTGGCGGAAAACTAACTTATAATACCCTAGTCCACGAGGTGGTGTAGGGTATAAATATGCTTAAATACGCTAAAATATTAGGGATTATTATGGGTATTTTTAGTCCTTGTGAGGGAAAAAATTTTCCCTTTAGACCGGTTTCGCCCCGTTTTAATCCCAACCTATCTACGACTATAAGACGCATTTGTGGAAAATTTGAACGTTCTAGCTCCTTTCGTTTAGATGCTAGCGTGCTTTCAACAGACGGACAGACGGACGGACGTGGCTAGATCGTCTTAGAATTTTATGACGATGAAGAATATATATACTTTATAGGGTCTCAGGTCGATATTTCAAGGTGTTACAAACGGAATGTCAAAGTTAGTATACTCCCATCCTGGAGGTGGAGGGTATAATAAATAGGAAGTTAGTTTAGAAAATCGAACAGATACGTTTTTCAATTTTTTTAATTTTTCAATTTAAAGCATCATCTTTATTCACATTTCGTTTATATACACTATTTACATTGTTTGAGATATTATTCTAGATATTACAGCAAATGAGATCAGTTTTTATACCCTACACCTCTTCGTGGACTAGGGTATTATAAGTTAGTTTCGCGCCAAATGTTTGTAACACCAAGAAATAATCGAGTTAGACCCACCTTTAAGTATACGGATCGGCTTAGAATCATCAGCTGAGTCGATTTAACGATGTCTGTCTGTCCGTCTGCTGTCCATCTAAGCTTGTTCGCACTCTACAGGTCGCAATTGTTGTCCGATTGTCATGAAACTTGGCAGAAGTTATTTTTTCTGGCCAAGGACCATCGGTATTGAATATGGAGGAAATCGGTTCAGATTTAGATATAGCCTCCATACAAATGTCGCTCCCGATTTGACTTTTTCCGCCCCATAAAGCATATGTAGTACCCGTTTTTCTTTAAAATTGGCACAACATATTATAATCTAACTTAAAACACCTATGGTGAAAGCGGGTTAGATCGGTTCAGATTTAGATATAGCCCCCATACAAATGTCGCTCCCGAAACCACATCATGTACCCGATTTTCTTTAAATTTGGCACAAAATCTTATAATCGAACTAGAAACACCTATGCTGAAAGTGGGTAAGATCGGTTCAGATTTAGATATAGCCCCCATACAAATTTCGCTTCCGATTTCACTTTTTTCGCTTTAGAAACCACATATTGTACCCGATTTTCTTTAAAATTGCCACAACATTTTATAATCGAACTAGAAACACCTATGCTGAGAGTGGGTAAGATCGGTTCAGATTTAGATATAGCCCCCATACAAATGTCGCTCCCGATTTCACTTTTTCCGCTTTAGAAACCACATGTTGTACCCGATTTTCTTTAAAATTGGCACAACATCTTATAATCCATCTTAAAACACCTATGCTGAAAGTGGGTAAGATCGGTTCAGATTTAGATATAGCCACCATACAAATGTCGCTCCTGATTTGACTTTTTCCACTCTAAAATCCACATATTGTACCCATTTTTATTTAAAATTGGCACAACATCTTATAATCCAACTTAAAACACCTATGGTGAAAGTGGGTAAGATCGGTTCAGATTTAGATATAGCCCCCATACAAATTTCGCTTCCGATTTCGCTTTTTTCGCTTTAGAAACCACATATTGTACCCGATTTTCTTTAAAATTGCCACAACATTTTATAATCGAACTAGAAACACCTATGCTGAGAGTGGGTAAGATCGGTTCAGATTTAGATATAGCCCCCATACAAATGTCGCTCCCGATTTCAGTTTTTCCGCTTTAGAAACCACATGTTGTACCCGATTTTCTTTAAAATTGGCACAACATCTTATAATCCATCTTAAAACACCTATGCTGAAAGTGGGTAAGATCGGTTCAGATTTAGATATAGCCCCCATACAAATGTTGCTCCCCAATGTTTAACCGATTTTGGCCAAACTTTACATATTATATTTCACCAATAAACATACATGGTGAAAAGGGGTCACATCGTTCCAGGTTTCAATATACCCCCATACAAATGTCCTTTCCGATTTAACATTTTTTTTCAAACACATACATTTACAGGATGCAAAAATCCTTCCCAATTTCACTTTTTTACCGAATTGTATTGTAATGAGATAAAAAGTCCGGCCGTCTTTAGCCTTTCCTTACTTGTTTTGGAGATGCCCATATGTCCATACTTAGGTATAACCCAAATGGGGCCCCATTCTGATCTATTACAGCTCTAGAAACTACATCTTACATCGGATCTTCAATGAGACCCCTTTGAATGCCCCTTTTGAAATGTCGGTTCGATTCATCCTATTACTACTGTACAATTTGTATTTGTCTGTCGGAAATTTGGATCAATTACCACATTATTAACCATATTCGTTAAATATGACTAAAGATGAATTTATAGTAACTGTATAATTTATATGAACTACATAAAATTGCTCCCACGAAATACCTGGGTTTAATCAAAGCAAGGTACATACGTAGGGAGTGGTGTAGGGTATTATATAGTCGGCCCACCCGACTTAAGTCTTTCCTTACTTGGTTTTTAATTATAACGTTTTTTATTATTTGAACTTTTCAAGGAAAATGGGTAAAACCTTATTAGATACGTTTTTTGATATTAAAAAACAAGCAAGGAAAGGCTAAAGTCTGAAGGGGCCGCCTATATGTGGAAAATGTGATATAGGTATCGATTTTTGTATGGATACTATATATGCGGGCTATTCAGCGGGAAAAGTCAGATTTAGAGCGAAATTAGTATGAGAGCTATATCTAAATCAGAAACGATCTTACCCTGTTTATAATGTACTTTGCCAAAATTTAAGAAAATAGGATAAATTATCTGATATCTATATATTAATCTGAACCGATCTAACCCACTTGCACCACACCTCTAGTTGAAAAATAAGGCATTGTGCCAAATTTAAGGAAAATTGGTGAAAATATGTGGTCTCTAGAGCGGAAAAAGTCAAATCGAGAGTGAAATTTTTTGGGAGCTATATCTAAATGTGAACCTTTCTGAACCATTTTTACCATAGACGTTTGTAGTTTAATTATAAAGAACTGTGCCAAATTTGAAGAAAATCTGTTAAAATATGTGGTCTCTAGAGCGAAAAATCAAATCGAAATTTGTATGGGACCGATCTGACCCACTTTCACCACATATGTTCCTTATTAAATTGTAAGGTTTTTTGCCAAATATGAAGAAAATCGGCTTAAATTTGCGGTTTCTAGAGGGTTTGAAGTCAATCAGTTGCGAAATTTCTATGGCAGCTGTATCTAAATCTGAACCGATCTGACCCACTTTCATCACAGATGTTTCTAGTTGAATTATAAGGTACTGTGCCAAATTTGAAAAAAAAAAAAATCTGTCGAAATATGTGGTTTCCAGAGGAGAAAAAGTAAAATCAGCAGTAAAATTTGTATGGGAGTTATATCAAAATCTGAATCGATATGATTCAATTCTACCACAAATGTTTCTAGTTGAAATATAAGGCTTTGTGGCAAATTTTGAAGAAAATTTTTGTTAAATCGGACAATATCTGCGACCTGTACTTTGATTACTCGGCCGGGCCGAACTTTACATACCCTCCACCATGGATTGCATTCCACAGAGGCTGTCGATTTTCATAGAAGTGCAGTAATATTACAGGAAAATATATATTTTTTAAATGGCCAAACCAAAACAAATATGTACAAATATTTAAAAAATAATTTTATAAATAAATATAATATTTTTATTAATTCAAACCACGCTTCTAAGGCAAGGCTTTCAATAAATTTACACATCGAACACAGTGCAAAATAACCTAACTTCATGATTCAACCAATTTTTGTCGCATATAAAGTCAGAGGAATATCTCTATTTTACATGTCTACGCAATTGGAGGGATGTACAGTGTACATTGTACACACCGAATTTCATCATTATAGCTGCAGTCGTTTAGTTGCTATCATTTTTATCCCTCTGTACTCATTGTATCCCTTGAACAAACATTTATTTTTTGCGTCTACGCAGTCTGACGAATGTATACCCGAATTTCATGACTCTAGTTGAGGTTATTTGGTTGGTACTATTTTTATCCCATTTTTCCATTTTAACCCCAAAAAGTACGAAATTCGAAAAATCGTTCTATTTGGCGTGTCTACGCACACAGAGGAATGTATACACCGAATTCCATTATTCTAAGTGCAGCCTTTTTGTTGGTACCATTTTTCTCTCTATTCCCATTTTACCCCTTAAAAGTACGAATTTGGAAAAAAATACTTTTATATTATGTATCTACTCAATTAGAGAAATGTGCTTGTTTCTAGCTATTGTCGTTTAATATGTACCATTTTTATCCCTTTTTGCCCCATTTTACCCCCTACGTATAAAAAGCACTTTTTTGTTATAGGGGGAATGCGCATTACAAATGTCAAGCAAACATATTAAAAAACATGCTGAAATACTCTAAATATTAGGTGTAATTTCAGTCCTTGTAAGGGGAAAATTTTTCCCTCTGGACTGATGTCGCCCACTTTCAATCCCAACCGACCTGCAACCATAAGACACAATTAGAGAAAATTTGAACCTCCTAGCTCATTTCGTTCGGCGGCTAGCGTGTTTTCAACTGATAGACTGACATGGCTATTAGACCGGTCCTTATTTATATGGACAAATTTATTATCGAATATATGTTACGGCAAGCGCTAAAAATATTCGTTTTAGTCCCAAAAAGCATAAAAAAATTGACAACGATTTTATAATTTTTAGCCGTGCCCCAAGTACCTTTTTGTTTTTATTATGAGAAATAAGGCAAAAATATATATATTTTTTATTTTATTTACATTTATTTGAAAATTAAGAATAAACTTAAATATTTTTATTAATTACATACTCATAGTAACATTAATATTATTTTAATTTAATAGTGAAGTCTTTTTAAAAGTGGGATAATTCATGTTATATTCTTTAACCACCTGAAAAAGGAATTGTTTCTCCTCTTCGTTGTGGGTTAATTTATTATTATAATCTGTAATGAATTTGGCGCCTCTTTCAGCTGCATCATTCACTACAGATAGGTTTTTACAAATTTGTGATCCGTGAGCGTATTCAAATCTTTCATTCCAATCCGATGGATCGACTTGCAAAAATTCTTTTGAAATTTCTAAACGATCAAAGAATGCGTGTGTATGGGAATTTACAAAATCGCTTAAATCTTTTTGCGCAAATGTGCCGATATTTGTTGGATTAGTTATTATTCGCTTGCATTTTTCTGTATTTGCTTCAACATTAATTGCCTGAACCATTTTTTTTAATTGCAACACTTACATTAGGATCGAAGAATGAAAGACCGACTGCTTCTTCCGACAAATACCACAAATGATTGCTGATTTTTTGTAGCAAAGCAAGAGCTATACCCCTTTCAGGATAAGCCATAATATTTTTAATTAAATTTAAGTCTTGATTTGGTGCTTCAATTGCTTTAGTGCATCCAAACCAGGCTTTTACATAAATACGAACTACGAACAGACAGACACTACGTATACCGTTTAACTCTTGGTTGGTCATATTGAATTCATTACGAAACAAATACATTTTAAGTGCATAAATACATTTTGACATCCATCGAGCATGAGAAGTTGCACTAGGTATACGAAAGTTGTTAAAATTCGGCACCGTACCACCAAGAAAAGTGACAACTAATTGCAATAATTCTTTGTAGTCGCGTCTGCTATGAGCTTGTTTTAAGTTATCTAGACAGTAATTTAAAATTGTTCCACGTTCTTCAGCAGTCAATACTGTAATAATGTGTTCATCTTCTAAACAACTCTTGTAATTTAATTTGTCAATATTAATCCAGTATTTGCTAAAGCGATTAAAAATTAGCACTTCTGGACCGGCTGTAGTAGCCACTCTAATTTCAAACACTTTACGGATCAACAACTCGTAAATATGGTGTCTGCAGGGAAAATATAATAAATCGCGACCTAGTTTTCCTTCAAGCAGAGCAGCAGCACCGCTTTGAACTCCTGTATTATGAGCAGTTGTGTCGAAGCAGATTATTTGATCTAGATCAAGCATTTCATATTCATTTATTGAATTAAACACGGCATCTGATATTTCTTTTCCACTCGAAGATTTTAACTTTGGAATGCCAAGTAGTTTATCGATACCTTGAGATGAGACTATGATTGGCAAGCGGTCAACTTTTTCCCTGCCACTAATTTCTGGTAACATTGTACCATCCCAGTGCAAAACAAAACTACGTGGAATCTGGAAATAAAAACTCAAGTTTCTTAATTTATACTCAAAACATAAAAAAAGAAGCATAGGGAAAACCCACATTACAGTACTTACATCAAAGTTTGCTGCAATGTTTTGTGCTGTTGTTGCACGATGCTTCTGACGCATTCGACGAATTGATGATCTATTTAGTATAAGATCTTCGATATCATAGCCCAACGTGTCAGCAGTTGCGCTTAGGATATGAACTGCAGCACCATCAGTGATTTTCCACTTATCCAAAGTTGAAAGCAGTCTTGGTGTAAAAAAAATTGTTTTACCTCTGGAGATACCTGATGTACCTGGATTTGGATTTGATACAGATGTTGATGTTGATGCTACAACTTCAATATCGTTTTCGTCGTCAATGTCAATCATACCTGTTTTACAACAATAATTCTGATTTGCTTAAAAGATAGAATATTTAATTGTATACCTCTTTGAATCTGTTGTTCATATAACTCTTTTCGTTCATCTTCTTTTATTCGACGCTGGTTTTCTTGTTCTTTCTGGACTGCCTTTCGCTTTTCTTTCTGCATTACAATTTTATCCGTTCCTAGCATACAACCTGGTCTTCCTTTTTCTCGTTGCTTTTTTAAGAACTCTTTGTCTTCTTGTATTTTAATTAATTCAAACGCGTTTGCATGTGCGATATCGAATAAATCATCTAATTTATCTTGAAATTCAGTTTCTTTCCTGTTTTGACATTCTGTTTTTCGACCATGATGCTTTGTAATATCTCTCCACTTGTTGTATAATTTTTCCAGCTTCTCAATGCAGTGTTTTTCATGGTGTGTTGGAATTCGTGCTTTTTGCCAAAACGTGCTGCTCAGCAACAACTAATCCAGAACTTTCTCTTAAATTTAAGCCAACTATTCTTAAATTATAAAATAAAACTTGTAGCACTTGTTTTCTTCCTGGTAATTTAGCTCCAGTAATTTGGTGGTCCATTACGCCAATTAACATAATGTCATCATCCGATCGAAGTCTTTTGGTTGTCATCGCTTTAGATTTTTAATTTTAAAATGTATTTGTTCGTTTTGGATTTTCTATGAATTTAAAAAATAAAAAATATTAATATTTTAGGCAAAAAATATTTATTTTCTTCATACATTTATTTTTACCGGCTAAACTGTTGATTATATAGAAAAACGCTATATATACACATTTTAAAGGAATTCTAATTCTTAATTATTTTTCAATTTATTTAAACAAAATCGGACTAGTGGTTCTCGAGTTATGTCAAAAAAAGAGCACCAAAGGTGATAATTTCCCCTATATGATAGTAACTAACTTTAATGACAAACAAAATTGTCCAATCAAGCTCAAATTTTTTTGTGTATTTATACACTCCACGAGAGTATTATGTCTTTGTGCATTTGTTTGTAACACCCAAAAGGAAACGAGATAGACCCATTGTTAATTATACCGATCGTCTTAGAATCACTTTCTGAGTCGATTTAGCAATGTCCGTCTGTCTGTCTGTCTGTCTGTCTGTCCGTCCGTCCGTCCGTCCGTCCGTCCGTCCGTCCGTCCATCTATTCTTGTAATCACGATACAGGTCGCAATTGTAGACAGAACCAAATGAAACTTTGCACAACGATGTTTTTCGGGATAAGGACGAACGCTATTTAATTTGAAGAAAATCGGTTCAGATTTAGATATAGCCCCCATACGAATTTCACTCCCGATTTGACTCTTTTCACTCTAGATACCACATATTACTACAGATTTTCTTTAAAATTGGCAAAACATCTTATATTGTAACTAGAAACACCTGTGGTAAAAATGTGTTAGATCGGTTCAGATTTATATATAGCTCCCATACAAATTTCGCTCCCGATTTGACTTTTTCCGCTCTAGAGACCACATAATGTATCATATTGTCTTCAGATTTGGTAAAACATCTTATATTTCCACTAGAAACACACATGGTGAATATCGGTCAGATCGGGTCAGATTTATATATATATATCGTATATATATATCGTATATCGTTCCCGATTTGACATTTTCCTCTGTAGAAACCACATATTGTACTCGATTTTCTTTAAATTTGGCACAACATCTTATAATCCAACTAGAAACACCTGTGCAGAAAGTGGGTAAGATCGGTTCAGATTTAGATATAGCCCCCATATAAATGTCGCTCCCGATTTGACTTTTTCCGCTTTAAATGCCACATATTCTAATCGATTTTCTTTAAATTTGGCACAACATCTTATAATCTCAATTTTCTTTAAATTTCGCACAACATCTTATAATCTAAGTAAACAAAACTATGGTGAAAGTGGGTAAGATCGGTTCAGATTTAAATATAGCCCAATTTCGAATGTTGCTCCCATAAGTTTAACCGATTTTGGCCAAACTATACATTTTATATTTCACCTATTTCGTTCCAGGTTTCAATATATCCTCATACAAATGTCCTTTCCGATATAAAATTTTTTGTCAAACACATACATTTACAGGATACAAAAAACCTTCCCGTTTTCACTTTTTCATCGAATTGAATTGTATTCGGATTGAAAGTGGAGTGTATCATAGAGTCGGCCCCGCCCGACTTTAGCCTTTCCTTACTGGTTTTAGGTTCAAATAGAGTAGTTTTAGCGCTTGCCGTCATACGAAAAAAGAAATAAGGACCGGTCTATTGGCTATTTCGTCTTAGAATTTTACCACGATCCAGAATATATATACATTATGGTGTC
Organism: Polietes domitor; assembly: GCA_947397865.1. Taxonomy (NCBI): domain Eukaryota; kingdom Metazoa; phylum Arthropoda; class Insecta; order Diptera; family Muscidae; genus Polietes; species Polietes domitor. The sequence goes on from OX377620.1 coordinate 121,369,838, forward strand.
TCCGGTGAATATTTTAATGTTTTACAAACGGAATGACAAAGTAAATATACCCCCATCCCTAGGTGGAGGGTATAAAAACGGTACCAACCGAATCATGATGACTAATAGAAATCATCACTATTTATATTATAGAAATAGTAAACAAGTATTGTGATGTGCATAAAAAATTCAAAATTTTCCTAATATGGCATTGTACTTCTATGTAATACACTCCGTTGTGGAGGGTATATAAGATTCGGCGCGGCCGAACTTAACGCCTTTTTACTTGTTTATTTTAAAATTTTCCTGAGTTTAACATTGGTAATAACAAAATTGTAATGGAGCTGAGAGTGGGGGTAAATATAGTCGTCTCGCCCGACTTTTGCGGTGTATGTCACATACCAACAAGAGGTGTTCTTTTGAATCACCCGGTATTTCGGTAGCTGTCACTTTTGAAGCTTTTATTCTTTGACATTTGACAAGTAGAAACTGCGCCATTAATAGAAATGGAACCATACACGCTTCAACAACACATTTCAATTATTAAACTTCATGATGAAAATGATTCGGATTTCCATCGAAAAATCATCTTGACTGATACCCATTTACACCTCGGTGGCTACGTCAACGAGCAAAATTGTCGCATCTGGGGCTCGAAAAACCCAAGAGTTATTGTTAAGAAGCCTCTCCAACCTCATCGTGTGACTGTTTGGTGCGGTTTATGGTCCGGCGGGGTCATTGGATCTTACTTGAGGCTGGAGGAAGCAATATCAATCATACCACTTGACATGAAATAAAAATGTTGTATAGATATTTTTAAAAAAAGACATTTTTTAAGTTTTTACAATTTTATTTCTTTTATTTTTCTATTTTTTTTTTTTGAAACTTTAAAGTAGTGTTCTTAGAAGTCTTTTTAGAAACTGTGTGAGTTTGGCAGTGGTGAAATTATGGCTTCTATTTTTTATATTTTTTTCGACTTTTCGAACAATGAGAAAACCATGGACTGTTGTTGGGTATCAAGTATATAATCAGCCCCGCCCAACTTAAGCCATTTCTTATTTGTTTTTTTTTTTAGTTATCTAAAAAATTAGCAGACATCAAAGGAAACAATCAACTACAGGGTTTTCCAACAAGAGAGAATTCGTGAACCTATCGAGGACATAGGGCAGCCACTTTGCGATTTGGTTATGGAAAATTTCATGAAAAGGATAGGGTCCTTTAAACGTGGTCGTGGTAGCCATTTGGCTGATGTTGTTTTTCATTATTAACGGCATACCTTCCTCTTTATTATGAAATAAACATCCGATCATTGAATTTTGAATTTTTCTTTGAATACCAAAATAACACCTCTTTTTGAAAATCCCTGTATTATTGGTCGCTCTGAAAGAGCGGGTATATTTGGAGTAGCAATATTTATATTCTCAATCACAGTATGAAAGTATATCAAGTTTTTCGTTCCTTTTGTAACACTCCGGAATGTCCATCAAAGAAAAAACAATTTTTGCTCAATTGCCTGAAATTGAATTGTGTGATCGGAGTTGTATTTCCTAAATGAAAGTACATTTATGTATTAAAGGTAATTAATACATTAAAGATACCCTCGACGAAATTGGATTTTAAGTAAAAACAAGTAAGAAAAGGCTAAAGTCGGTCGGGATGACTACATGATACTCTACACCGTGCGTATATACCTGACTTTGATTACTAAACCCAGGTTTTTTATGTAGGCGATTTTTTAGATTATATAAATTATAAAGGATGGTTAAATTTTAGGGCCGATGTTGATTTTGAATAAAACAAAAATTATTTAGGAAATTATTATAATTTCTTTTTATTATTATAATATTGGTATCGTTCAATTATGTATGGAACAATATATCGGCCAAATGGCCGCCGGACCTCGGCGGCACACCTCCAAATGTTCGATGACGCTGAGGCATAATTGAGGTACTATGCCGTTAATGTGCCGAATTATCTCATCCTTTAGCTTCTGAATTGTTGCTGGCTTATCGACGATCGATGATGCCGCCAGCCCATAAACCGCACCAAACAGTCACTCTTTATGGGTGCACAAATGCGGCAATTCTGCTTATTGACGAATTCACTGAGGTGAAAATGAAAATTATTGTAAAATTGTCAAACATCTTTTGGATTATAACTGGAGTCTACATCAAAACAAAGATACAAGTTTATGGGGTTAATATGAAAACATGGACCCAGGTTTTTTATGTAGGCGATTTTTAGATTAAATAAATTATACAATTTACTATAGAATCATGAAGTTATGTTTTCTTACGCTGTGTATGTGAGAGATAATGTATTTTCAAAATTTATATTTTTGAAATTAAAATAGGATGGAAATACCAAACGACTGTAGCTGTAAATGCGCCCACTATCCCCCAAAATTGAAGTATTATTTCGATTTTATATATAAAGGGTGATTTTTTAAGAGCTTGATAACTTTAAAAAAAAAAACGCATAAAATTTGCAAAATCTCATCGGTTCTTTATTTGAAACGTTAGATTGGTCCATGACATTTACTTTTTGAAGATAATTTCATTTAAATGTTGACCGCGGCTGCGTCTTAGGTGGTCCATCCGCTTAGTCCAATTTTGGCATTTCCACGTTTTTGAGTAACAGAGACCCAATTGGTGCGAACGGCGACGAATCGAAAATTGGTGGTCATCATTAACACTGGCCGATACAGCTGCGATATTTTCTTCAGTTCGCACTCTACGTAAGCGTGTTGGTGGTTTAATGTCCAACAATGTAAATTTGGTGCGAAATTTAGTCACAATAGCCCGAATAGCCGCTTCAGTGGGTCGATTAAACTGACCATAAAATGGAAGCGCGCAATGAACTTTCTTAACAGAGCACGCATTTTGATAATAAAATTCAATAATTTGCAAGCGTTGTTCGTTTGTAAGATGATTCATGATGAAATGTCAAAGCATACTGAGCATCTTTCTCTTTGACACCATGTCTGAAATCCCACGTGATCTGTCAAATACTAATGCATGAAAATCCTAACCTCAAAAAAATCACTCTGTACATATATATATTGTGTAAACATATTGATAGCATTAGCTTATTAATTAAAATTTTATATTTATTTATAATTTTGTTAAAAATATTATATTGAAAAAATTAACATTTTCCTGTAATTTTTCTGAACTTTTACGTAAATCGATAGCTTTTTACTTGTTCGGTGTAACTTTGACTATAATATACCACTTTATATATTACTAGCTGAACCCCCGCCCGCTTCACCAGGCAATAAAACAAACAGCTTTCATATTGATTTTACTCGTGTACTTCCCTGAGATACTAAAGATTTGGATATGCTCCATGGAGAGCATTGAAGAACAGAACGTTAATCAAACTGATTTTTGGTTGAGTGTGATTCTCTTCCTTTCCATTACCGAAACAAAAATCTTCATTCGTAAGTAGAAATTACTTAATCTGGAATTCGAATGTACTACATTCAAAACACATAGAAAATCAATCAAATCAAACAACACAAAAACTAAAAAATTATATATTTTCCGTTTTCTTGACTTAAGTCGGCATTTGACGAATGGATATTTATTTTTTTCTAACCTTTCTATACTACTGTGCTAAGAAATTCCAAAGAAAACGTGTAATTTTACAAAACTGAAATCAAAATTTCCTCATCTTTCAAATCTCGACCATTTGTATATTGTCTAAGCAGGTGTAAATTAACACATACACCAATTTACGAGTCTCGATGTCGTATGGGAAGGTACACAACCACTTTTCTCCCATTTTTACACAATTATTTACACTGGATCTACTCACACAAAATTTCAGCGCTCTGAGTGTCATAAAACTGACAATATTCAATATTAGGTTTTAACTTCGTAAGGGAGCCCACTTTCCCAATACCGCCCATTTTTGGCACAACTATGCATATTGATGCTAGATGCACTTACACTAAATTTGAGCACTCTAGTTTTCATAGAACGGACAATATTCAACAATAGGTTTTAACTTTGTATGGGAGGTGCCACGCCCACTTTTTCAATGCCGCCCATTTTTGGCACAACTACGCGCATTGAAGCTACATGCACTTACACACATTTTCAGCGCTCTGGGTGTCATAGAACTGACAATATGCAATAAAAGGTTTTAACTTCGTATGGGAAGTAGCACGCCCACTTTTCCAATACCGCCCCTTTTTGGTACAAATGTGCAGTCTAATAATTAGTGAACTTTCACAAAAATTCAAGAATATTACCATATTCAAGCAATATTGCCCCGAATATGCTAATTTATAAAACACGAATAAATCCCCAATTGTGTAGGAGGTACCACGCCCACTATCAACAAATTATGTAGCCTATTTTCACCACCAGTTCAACATGAAAATACTGTGAACATTTCAAGAAGATCGGCCCAGTTGTTTAGGCTGCTATAAAGAACTAACAAACAAACACACAAACTTACAAAAAATCATTTTTATTGAAATGTCCCAGGACAAGTCCTAGAACTGGTCCCTGGTGGGTAAGGACCGGTCCTGGTTCTAACCCAAATATATGACGGAAACCGGTCCATTTTACCATGGTTTGTCAACGGAGGGGGTGAATAGACCCCCTCTAATATGTCTTGGGCATGTCCGCTGTCTGTTCTAAACTTCCAGTTTAAAACCGGTTTCAGGTGACATATCTTGGACCATGCCACAACAGACATGCCCTAGAATTGGTCTCAAAGAACATTATCTGGAACCGGTCGCATAGGATATGACCTGGAATCAGTTTTAAAGGACTTGGACCGCACTTCAAGAGACAAGTCCGATGCTTTTTATGTTAAAATCTTAAAACCGATCTCGAAGAACATGAATTGTACCACACTCGATTTTAAAATTATAGTATAATATTATCTAAATTGTTGTAATATTTGGCAGAGGGCTTAACTGGCAGGTATAACTTTTAACAAATATATTAGATATTTGAAGAGTTTAGCACATATTTTCCGGATTTTTATTTTTATTATCATGCGACAATTATCGTATTAGTGGCCGACAAAAGTCAACACACCCACATTTTTGCGTTTTAGCGAGTTCCAAAAAATATTTGAAAAAAGTAATGATGCGGATTTGTTTGAAATCGTTTTTTATTCATATAACAATAACAAAATGCTTTACTTCAATATAAACTTAAAAGATATTGGCAAAATAAACAAAAAACACCTTGACAAAAGTCTACATACGACATACTTACTGTACTTTATAGGAGAATTGACGAAATTTGTATTGTCATTTGTCTGGTGCTTGCTCTTCGTTAAGTAAATATAATTCAAGAAACATTAGTCCGCGAAAATGGCTTCTCCTAAAGAAATTGCAACTGATATTCGAAATTTAGTAATAAAATGCAGAAACGAAAGGAAATCTTTAGGCGAAATAGCTAAAATGGTTAATTTAAGTAAATCAACTGTCCAAACTATATGCAAAAACTTCGAAAATACGGGTACTGTTGAAAATAAGCCCAGAAGTGGGCGTCCAAAAAAACTTAGTCGACGAGATGAAAGCTTTATTTTAAAAGAAGTTAATGAAAACCCGAAAGTGAATGCTACAATGTTGTCCAAACAACTCGCAGAAAGGTCGGATACAATTGTACATCCAAGAACAATTCAAAGAAGTCTGAATAATAATGGTTTCCGAAGCAGAACGCCACGCAAAAAACCTCTTAAAAGTGAAAAGAATCGTAAGCTTCGCCTTGAATTCGCCCAGCAACACTTGGACAAGGGATTAGACTTCTGGAAGCGGGTTTTATCTACGGACGAGTCGAAGTATAATTGCATTTTTTATGTCTCATCTCAAACCGTATGTAGACTTTTGTCAAGGTTTTTCTGCGTATTCTGTTAATATCTTTTGTGTTTATATAGAAGTAATGCATTTTGTTATTGTTATATGAATAAAACACGATTAAAAAAAACCGCATCATAACTTTTTTCAAATATGTTTTGGAACTCGCTAAATCGCAAAAATGTGGGTCGTATGTTGACTTTTGTCGGCCACTGTATGTAAATATAAAAATATACAATACTTTTATTTAAATATACATAAGAAATGACCATTTGTTCACACTTTGGGACCAGTTCTGTGATATATCCATATCGACCTATCCGAGGATAGGTACTTTAAAGCAATTGCCACCAATTTCACGTATGATATAGGTCACAAGCCTCGCAGAACGCTTCGTATGAGGGGGCACTAATTAACTTAAACAACTTCGCATCTAGCGATACTCAGAGTCTAGGTTTCTCAAGCATTTCTTATGGGAACCCGGTCCGGCCGTTTTCTTTAAAAAAGAAAACCGTGAAACCGGTTTTTTGAAGTCACGGTTTTCGAAAAACCCGAAACCCCGACATTGTAGAAAAACCGGGTTTTGATAACTCAAATTTCAAAGGACGAAATTTCCAACTTTTAAACCAATAGTACTAATTTCTGGAAGATATATTCTTATATTCTATTAAACAGTCTTTATTACACAGTCTTTTGATAGATAAGTCAAGGGCTACCCCCATACATGTCTGCCACTATTAAATTTATTTTAAACAAGTAATGAAAGGCTAAAGTCGGGCGGGGCCTACACCACTCCCTGCGTATATACCTCGTTTTGATTACTAAACCCAGGTATTTCATGGGAGCAATTTTATGTAGTTCATATAAATTATACAGTTACTATAAATTCATCTTTAGTCAAATTTAATGAATATGGTAAACAATAAAGTAATTGAGCAGATATTTCGAGTAAAGTAAATATAACATGATCTGGAAAAATTGATCAAGATCCAATGATAAATACAGATTATACAGCGGTAATAGGATGAATATAGGACGGACATTTGAAGGGGCCTATAACAACACTTGAGGCCTGTGCCGAAATATGGGCCTGCATAGTTTTCATTCACGGTATGTATTTCTAGTTGAAACATATAATGATCTGCAAAATTTGATGAAGATCCAATGTAAGATGTAGTTTCTAGAGCTGTAATAGAGCAGAATGGGCCCCCATTTGGGTTATTCCAAAGTATGGACATATGGGCATTTCCCTAACAAGTAAGGAAAGGCTAAAGACGGACGGAGCCACTATATGATACACCCCACCTTCATTACAATTCGATGCAGTAAAAAAGGAATCGGGAAGGATTTTTGCATCCTGTAAATGTATGTGTTTGAAAAAAAAATGTTAAATCGGAAAGGACATTTGTATGGTGGTATATTGAAACCTGGAATGATGTGACCCGCTTTCACCATGTATGTTTATTGGTGAAATATAATATGTCAAGTTTGGCCAATATCGGTTAAACATTCGGGTCAACATTTGTATTTAGGTTATATCTAAATCTGAAACGATCTTACCCACTTTTACCTTAGGTGTTTTTAGTTGGATTATAAGAAGTTGTGCCAATTTTAAAGAAAATCGGGTACAATATGTGGTTTCTAGAGTGAAAAAAGTCAAATCGGGAGCGATATTTGTATGGGGGCTATATATAAATCTGAACCAATCTTACCCACTTTCACCATATGTGTTTCTAGTTCGATTATAAAATGTTCTGCCAATTTTAAAGAAAATCGGGTACTATATGTGCCTTATAGGTGTTTTTTTTTGGCCAAGGACAATTGGTATTGAATTTGGAAAAAATCGGTTCAGATTTAGATATAGCCCTCATACAAATGTAGCTCCCGATCTGACTTTTTCCGCCCTATAAAGCACATATAGTACCCGATTTTCTTTAAAATTGGCACAAAATTTTATAATCGAACTAGAAACACATATGGTGAAAGTGGGTAAGATTGGTTCAGATTTATATATAGCCCCCATACAAATATCGCTCCCGATTTGGCATTTTCTCTACTAGAAACCACATCTTGTACCCGATTTTCTTTAAATTTGGCACAACATCTTATAATCCAACTAGGAACACATATGCTTAAATTGGTTAAGATCGGTTCATATTTAGATATAACCCCCATACAAATCTTGCTCCCGATTTGACATTTTCCGCTCTAGAAACCACATACTGAACCCGATTTTCTTTAAATTTGGCACAACATCTTATAATCCAACTAGGAACACCTATGGAGAAAGTGGGTAAGATCGGTTCAGATTTAGATATAGCCCCATACAAATGTCGCTCCCGATTTCACTTTTTCCGCTTTAGAAACCACATATTGTACCCGATTTTCTTTAAATTTTGCAGAACATCTTATAATCCATACAAATGTCGCTCCCGATTTCACTTTTTCCGCTCTAAAATCCACACATAGTACCCGTTTTTCTTATAATCGAACTAGAAACATCTATGGTGAAAGTGGGTAAGATAGGTTCAGATTTAGATATAGACCTCATACAAATGTTGCTCCCGAATGTTTAACCGATTTTGGCCAAATTTTACATATTATATTTCACCAATAAACAGACATGGTGAAAGCGGGTCACATCGTTCCAGGTTTCAATATACCCCCATACAAATGTCCTTTCCGATTTAACATTTTTTGTCAAACACATACATTTACAGGATGCAAAAATCCTTCCCGATTTCACTTTTTTACCGAAATGAATTGCAATGAGAATTGTTTGGGTGATGTCCATATTTCCATACTTTGAAATGACTTTGGTATACTATTGTATAATTTGTATTTGTCTGTCGGACAATTAGATCAATTACCATATTATTTACCATATTGAATTTGACTGAAGATGAATTTATAGCATATAAATTATATGAATATAATTTATATAATTTGTATGAACTACATAAAATTGCTCCCATGAAATACCTGGGTTTAGTAATCAAAGCGAGGTACATACGCAGGGAGTGGTGTAGGGTATTATATAGTCGGCCCGCCCGACTTTATTCTTTCCTTACTTGTTTTGATATTGGTATCTTAATTTTTATGAGAAAAAAGAAAACCAATTTAAAACAAGTACGGAAAGGCTAAAGTCGGGCGGGGCCGACTATATAATACCCTACACCACTCCCTGCGTATGTACCTCGCTTTGATTACTAAACCCAGGTATTTCATGGGTGCAATTTTATGTAGTTCATATAAATTATACAGTTACTATAAAATCATATTTAGTCATATTTAACGAATATGGTTAATAATATGGTAATTGATCCAATTATCCGACACACAAATACAAATTATACAGTAGTAATGGGATGAATCGGACGACATTTCAAAAGAGGGCCTATAACAACATTTTGCGGCTGGTCTAAAACATGGGCCTATATATTTCTCATTCACGGTAGGTATTCCTAGTTGAAAAATATCATGATCTGTAAAAATTGATGAAGATCCGATGTAAGATGTAGTTTCTAGAGCTGTAATAGATCAGAATGGGGCACCATTTGGGTTATACCAAAAAAATAAAAATAAGAAATGTTAAATCGGAAAGGACATTTGTATGGGGGTACATTGAAACCTGGAACGATGTGACCCCCTTTCACCATGTATGTTTATTGGTGAAATATAATATGTAAAGTTTGGCCAAAATCGGTTAAACATTCGGGAGCAACATTTGTATGAGGGATATATGTAAATCTGAACCGATCTTACCCACTTTCACCATAGGTTTTTTAGTTGCATTATAAGATGTTGTGTTAAATTTAAAGAAAATCGGGTACAATATGTGGTTTCTAAAGTGGAAAAAGTGAAATCGGGAGCGACATTTGTATGGGGGCTATATCTAAATCTGAACCGATCTTACCCATTTGCAGCATAGGTGTTTCTAGTTCGATTATATAATGGTGTGCCAATTTTAAAGAAAATCGGGTACAATATGTGGTTTCTAAAGCGGGAAAAGTGAAATCGGGAGCGACATTTGTATGGGGGCTATATCTATCTATATCTCCTTGGCCAGAAAAAATAACATTTGCCAAGTTTCATGTCAATCGGACAACAATTGCGACCTGTAGAGTGAGAACAAGCTTAGATGGACAGCAGACGGACGGACGGACGGACGGACAGACAGACATCGTTAAATCGACTCAGCTGGTGATTCTAAGCCGATGAGTATACTTAAAGGTGGGTCTAGCTCGATTATTTCTTGGTGTTACAAACATTTGGCGTGAAACTAACTTATAATACCCTAGTCCACGAAGTGGTGTAGGGTATAAAAATGAATTGTCGGACCGGTTTTTTAAAATAATAGTTAAAACCGGAAATTTATATCTTTAAATGTTTATTTCAATACAAATGTCCGTAACACCAAACAATTAAGGAAAGGCTAAAGTCGTGCGAGGCCGACTATATGATACACTCCACTTTCTATCCGAATACAATTAAATTCGGTAAAAAAGTGAAAACGGGAAGAATTTTTGTATATTTCCTAATCATAGGATAATATGACCTGGTTCAATTTGCAAATATTCCAGCAGAATATTTGCATGTTCACAATAAGTTCTTCCAGTTCAAGTATAACGTGTTATGCTCACTTAAAAGAAATTCGGTGAAAATACGTGGTATCTGGGCGGAAAAAGTCAATCAGGGAGCGAAATTTGTATGGGAGCTATATGTAAATCTGAACCGATCTGCCCCATTTTCGTCATGGGTGTTTCTATTTAAAATATAAGATATTTTGCAAATTTTTTTGCGGGAGTGAAATTTGTGTGGTAGCTATATATAAATCTGTACCGATCTGACCCATTTGCACCACGGCTGTTTTTAGTACAAATATAAAATAATTCGACTAATTTGAAGAAAATCTTTTAAAATATGTGGTTTCTAGAGCAGAAGAAGTCAAATCGGGAGCGAAATTTGAATAGGAGCTATATATAAATCTGAACAGATCTGACCTATTTTCACCATAGGTGTTCCTAGTTTAAATATAAGATGTTTTGCCATATTTGAAGACAATATGATGCAGTATGTGATGTATAGAGCGGAAAAAGTCAAATTGGGAGAAAAATTTTAATGGGAGGTATATATAAATCTGAACCGATCTGACCCATTTGCACCATGGCTGCTTCTAGTACAAATATAAAATAATTCGCCTAATTTGAAGAAGATCTGTTAAAATATGTCGTTTCTAGAGCAGGAGAAGTCAAATCGGGAGCGAAGTTTGAATGGGAGCTATATATAAATCTGAACAGACCTGACCTATTTTCACCGTAGGTGTTCCTAGCTTAAATATAAGATGTTATGGCAAATCTGAAGACAATCTGATATAATATGTGTATATGTATAATATCTAAATCTGAACCGATTTTCTTCAAATTAAATAGCATTCCTCCTTGTCCCGAAAAACTTCGTTGTGCAATGTTTCATTTGGTTATGGCTACAATTGCGACCTGTATCGTGATTACAAGAATAGATGGACAGACGGACGGACATTGTTAAATCGAATCAAAAAGTGATTCTAAGTCGATCGGTATAATTAACAATGGGTCTATTTCCCTTCCTTTTGGGTGTTACTAACAAATGCACAAAGACATAATATTCTCGTGGAGTGTATAAAAATGAGACTTTTGTATAGATCTAGAGATGTGAAAACCGATTAACCAGTTTTGCCACTACCACCGTCCATTGGTTTTTATACACTCCACGAGATTATTATGTCTTTGTGCATTTGTTTGTAACACCCGTCTGTCTGTCTGTCCATCTATTGTTGTAATCAAATTACAGGTCGCAATTAGATCGTTTCTAGAGCGGAAAATGTCAAGTCGGGAGCAACATTTGTATTGGGGCTATATCTAAATCTGAACCGATCTTACCTAATTTCTGCATATGTGTTTCTAGTTGGATTATGAGATGTTGTGCCAAATTTAAAGAAAATCGGGTACAATATGTGGTTTCTAGAGCGGAAAAAAATCAAATCGGCAGCGACATTTGTATGGGGGCTATATCTAAACATAAACCGATTTACTTCAAACTCAACAGCATTCGTCCTCATCCCGAGAAACTTCGTTGTGCAAAGTATCATTTGGTTCTGGCTAACATTGCGACATGTAGATTCTAGCGTGCTTTCAACAGACGGACGGAGGGACATGGCTAGATCGCCGTAGAATTTTAAGACGATCAGGAATATATATACTTTATACGGCCTCAGGTCGATATTTCAATGTATTACAAACGGAATGACAAAGTTAGTGTTATACCCTCCAAAGTTAGGTGGAGGGTATAATAAAACATTAGAATAAAGACTATTTTGAAGGTACCTTTAGTATTTGGACTATAATTTTGTCGTTTTTTAAATAATAATAAAAACCGGAAATTTATCTCTTCATATGGTAATTTTCAATACAAATATGTGTAATGCCAAAAAATAATCGAGCAAGGCTTTTGTTATCGCTTCAGAGATGTCAAAACCGATAACGTAATCCCGGTTTTACCACCGCCATCATCCATCGTTTTTTATACCCTCCCTTAGGGTATTATGTTTTTGTGCTTTTGTTTGCACGGCACAAAGGAAACGTTTATTGTACCGATTGATTTAGCCGCGTCCATCTGTCTGTCAATTAAAGTACAGATCGCAATTACTGTCTGATTCTAACGAAACTTTGCATAAACAATTTTTGCAGGCCAATGACGAACGGTCTTTAAATTGAAGAAACTCGGTTCCGATTTAGAAACACACAAGTGTCCCGCTCCAAAAACACACATATTTCAATTGATATTCATCCAATTTAGTACAATATCCTATATTATAACTGGAATCATTCACGGTGGTTTAGATTTATCTCCCATATAAATGTCGCCCCGATTTAACTTTTTTCGTTCTAGAAACGACAGTATAATATTACCGATTTTCTTCAAATTTGGCTCAACACATAATATTTCAAGAAGAAATATTTATGGCGAAAGTGGGTCGGCTACATCGACTTAGTTGTATATATAGCTGAAATAAAAAATTCGCTCCAGATCTGGCTATTTCCGCTCAAACAACAAGTACTTTACCGATTTTCTTTAAAATTTGGCACAACATCTTATACTTCAACTGGAAACATCTATGGCGAAACTGAGTCAGTTCGGTTCAGATTTATATAATGCTCCCATAAAATGTCGCTTCCGATTTGATTTTTCCGCTCTAGAGACCAGACATTTTAACCGATGTTCTTAAAATTTGGCACAAGACTTTATATTTCAACTGGAAACATGTATTGTGAAAATGGGTGAAATTTGTTCAGATTTACATATAGTTACATAAAATTTTCGCTCTGGAAACCATTTGACTTTTTTCGTAGAAGAAGCAACATCAGGACTTTTACAAGTCTTTTGACCACCAGCCCAATCTCACTCAATCTTCCCTGAATCCCAATAATTATAAAGAATATTGTCAAAATTAGAGAATAGCATATTATTTATTTTTTTAATTTTTGAAAATATTTAGAAATGTTATAGAAAATTAATATTTAAATTTATGTGTTTTTTGGCACCCGGTTTATTTTAACAGATTTCAGATTTGCCGTGTACCACTATATTCACATAGAAACATCTATTGTGAATGTTGATCACATCAGACAACGTTTCGATATTCAAATTTGGTTATCAATGTTTATAAAGTCGTGAGACTTTCCTACTCTCTAGAGTAAGGGTAATAAGTAAAAAATAATATATAAGATTGAACGATTTCACCGGTTTTATCAAAAGCTAATTATCGAAACCCGGTTTTTTTAAATGAGAATTTTCGAAAAACCAAAAACCGGTTTTCTGGCTGTATTTTGACTTCGAGATATAACATTACAATGCGAACTCGGTGTTAATGTTTGAATACTGAGGCTAGGTACGTTCAGAGAAAATGTTGGGCCTGAACAAAAATTGGCGGTTGGTCATATATTTGGCTCCTTGGGGCAGTCAGTTGGAGACAATTTTATAAAAATTATTTTTTTGTATTGGGACCCTCTTAAGATGTGGGGATGGTATGTTTGGAAAAATGTTTGAGGATGGAAAATTAATGGGCGCGGGTCTTACATTTAAATCCTTTGGGGCGAACTTTCATAAAAAACTAAAAAACGTATTGAGACCACCTTAAGGGTTGAATATGGAGGTTTGGCAAGTTCTGATAAAAAGAGGAGGACGATCATAAATTTGTCTCCACTAAGGTCCTCCTTGGGGCAGTTAGGGCGGTGGGAGCAAATTTTATAAATATTTAGTTTTTGTATGGGAGCTCCCTTAAGGAGGCTAGTGGAGAGTTGGTAGGTGTGTTTGGAAAAAATGTTGGGAAGGAAAAACAAGTAAGGAAAGGCTAAAATAGGTAAAATGATACGCTCCACTTTCTATCCTATTACAATTCCATTCGGTAAAAAAGTGAAATCGGGAAGGACTTTTGTATCCTGTAAATGTATGTGTTCGACAAAAAATGATAAATCGAAAAGGACATTTGTATGGGGGTATATTGAAACATGGACCCGATGTGACCATGTATGTTTATAGGCGAAATATTATATGTAAAGTTTGGCCAAAATCGGTTAAACATTTGGGAGCAACATTTGTATATAAATAAATAAATTTATATCTAAAGCTAAACCGATCTTACCCACTTTCAGCATAGGTGTTTCTAGTCGGATTATAGAAAAATCAGGTACAATATGTGATTTCTAGAGCGGAAAAAGTCAAATCGGGAAGGACATTTGTATGGGGGCTATATCTAAATCTTAACCCATCTATCCCGCTTTCGCCACAGGTGTTTCTAGTTAGATTATAAGGTGTTAAGCCAAATTTGAAGATAATCGGGTACTATATGTGCTTTATGGAACGGAAAAAGTTAAATCGGGAGTGACATTTTTATTGGGGGGGGGGGGGGCTATATCTAAATCTTACCCGCTTTAATTATAAGTTAGATTATAAGGTGTTTAGCCAAAAGTCAGGAAAAGTCAAGTTAGGAAAAAGTCAAATCGTGAGCGACAAATTAAATAGCGTTCGTCCTTGATCCACGAAACTTACTTGTGCAAATTATAATTGAGACTTGTAATTTTATCAAAATAATAGATGGACAGAGAGACGGACATTATTAAATCGACTCAAAAAGTGATTGTAAGCCGATCTGTATAATAAACGATGTGTCTAACTCGTTTAATTTTGGGTTTTACAAACAAATGCACAAAGACTCTAGCGGAGTGTATAATTAATGGGGGGTCGGTCTTATATTTAACCCTTCCGGGAACGACCCCGAGGAAATTGTAGGGCTTTTTCTGTATTTTCCACCACTTTGACTCCGACGAGGCACCCCAAGACGTGATGATAGAAATCCAATATTTTGCTAACGAGCCAGCTCAACTTTTTATACTCTCCACCTAAGAATGGGGGTATATTCACTTTGTCATTCCGTTTGTAACACCTTAAAATATACATCGGAGACTACATAAAGTATATATATTCTGGGTCGTGGCAAAATTCTAAGACGATCTAGTCATGTCCGTCTGTCTGTCTAGCCTGGGCGAAATCGGTCCAGAGGGAAACTTTTTCCCCTAACAAGGACAATTTTTTTTTGAAAATTGTAGCGTGATAGCACCAAAAAGTAAATGCAAGTTTTAGTGGGCGAAATGGGATAAAAATGGTACCAATGATACGACAACAGCTACAAACATGAAATTGGAATGTACATCCCCCTCTAATTACATATATATGTAAAGTAGAGCGATTTTTCAAAATTCGTTATTTAAAGGGATACAATTGGAAAATAGGGATAAAAATGGTACCAAACAAACCACTGAAGTTGAAATCATGAAATGCAGTGAATACATTCATCTGACTGTAAATACGCGAAACAAAGAGGATTTTTTCGAAAATTGTACTTTTAGACGGAAAATAGGGCGAATGGGGATAAAAATGGTACCACTCCAACGGCTGCAGTTATAATAAGGAAATTCGCTGTGTACACTTCTCTGACTACGTAGACGCGAAAAATAAAGAGATCTTTCGATATTGGTACCATCAGGATCTAAATTGGATTAAATTTGAGAACAATAAAACGACTGTAGAACTTTTCCTATCAAAATGGTACCGACATTTAGGCTGTAGCAACAGATTGCAAATTGGGAAAATCGAGTTTGAGGGAAATGGTTTCTACCTAAAAATATTTAAGATATATTTTTGTATATTGCTGCCTAATATTCACTTTTTGATTACGCTTGGATTTTTATATTTATATATAGTAGATGACTACTACTATTATAATAATGAAACACCACAATTTTCCTAATATGGTAGTGGTTTTCTATGTAATATCGACAGCGTCTAATCTGCTGATAATACTGTTGAATGTACTCCGTAGTGCAAGGATTATAAGATTCGGCCCTGCCGGACTTAATGCCTTTTTACTTAATTCGAAAAAAAATATTTTCACTCCGATCTATTGTTCATTCCCCAGGGCAAACGGCTGAAGATAGAATCACAAAATTGAATTTCTCTCACAGCGTAGAAATGAGTGATTTACTTTAAATTAAAAAAAAAAGATTTTGTTGAAAATTCGTATTTTTCGTACCAGGTACCAAGCAAACGACAGAAGAATTTCAGAGTGCACCAAATACAAAGATATTCTTCCAAATGGATAAATGGGGAACCACCAAATTGATTGAAGTTGGAATCATGAAATTCGATGTGCGTATTTGTGAGATTTTAAGGCGGAAGCGGGATAAATATTTTTGATACGATAAACTGAAAAAACGTATAAACTTAATATTAAATAATTAAATTTTTGTTCATTAAAAAACGGTTCTTATAAAAATTTAAACCCGAATTTTGTA
Source organism: Polietes domitor (assembly GCA_947397865.1). Lineage (NCBI taxonomy): Eukaryota > Metazoa > Arthropoda > Insecta > Diptera > Muscidae > Polietes > Polietes domitor. The sequence continues at coordinate 121,386,533 of OX377620.1, forward strand.
TTTATGAACTTTCGAACAAACCGAAATGCGATTTCCGGGAAAAGAACCGGATCAATCAAAAACTCAATCTTTTTTGATGCTCCGCAATTTTGTCAGGTGACGATATATACATTATTGTGATTTATGGAATAGTTGTATCTCTACTTAACGGACGTTGTTCTTATTTTGCTAATATTTAGAAATCAATAGGGAGGAAGAATTAATTGCAGAATTAGGAAAATATTTATGGACATTAGTATAATTTACAGCCTTCTTTTCGCATTTATGTTTGTTTGTATGCAATCAGTGCTGCGCATACATATGTTACTGTCAGAACTCAATAACTCTTCGGGCAATTAAAAAGTTTCAAACTACAAATGCAGGACAAACAACGAACGAACTGAAAGAGTGACCATCCCAGTTTTGTCAATGTCTCCGACTATCGCTGAGTTTCACAGCAAATCTTTCGCAAACCGAGTTTGCTTTTTCATTCACATTCCACTGCTGCTAGCATGTGCATCAGTGGGCGAGTTTTAATGGCACTAGCTGTAGATACATAAATATACACAAATCATTGCGTTCGCCGACGATGTTCATTCTAAACTATATTAAGAAATAGAGCATTCTGTATAAAAGTAGCAGACACTTCCGAATATGGCATCAGTTTTAAGTACCTCACACACCAGATTGGAACTATCACTTGGCTGCCGCACTATGGTAAGTAAATCGAAATCGAGAATGTATATGTATATGTATATAGCGTCTGTGGAATGAATATTGGATTAATGAGAATGTATGCATTTAGAAAATAATCGTCTCGATATTGGCCGTTGTGATGCTAGTATCACTGGCCCATGCGGCGGGCGGAGGCCCTTACTTGCCACCAATTGATACGAGCGCCTCAACCGTAAGTTCGACTACTACTACTACTACTTCATCGGCTACACTCGCATCTCCTGCCAATGCTGGTAGTCAAATTGGACCTGCTCCAGCTGCCCACTATACAGCTCCACCTTCAGTTTCTTACAGTCAAACTGCTACCGCTCCAGAGCCTGCTACACTTGGACATTTGCAAGCTGCTTCCGCACCGGCGCCATCTGTAGTTGGCTTCGGCCAAGCTGCGCCCGGTCCAGCTCAACTTTCATTTGGTCAAGGCGCTTCTGCTCCAGTTGGCCAGTACGGCGCTCCCACGGTACTTTCTTATGGCGGACAAGGCGGCTTCCCAGCAAATGGCCTTGGTGCCGCTCCTGGTATACAATATGGTGCTCCCGGTGGCGTTCCTTATGGTCAGGGTGGTTTCGTATCTGGTCAACCAGGTGGTGGTTTCGTGCAGGCTGGTTCCGCTCCAAGCTACCAGTTCGCCAATCCTGGTGCTTATGGTGGTGGTTTCTCTGCTGGTGGCCAGCCCGGAGGCTTCGTTCAGGCCGGATCCGCTCCAGGTGTTCAGTATGCCCTCCCAGCTGGATTTGGTCAAGGTAACGGTGGCTTCGTCAATGGTGGTTTCGGCCATGGCGGTTTCGGTCATGCTGGTTTCGGCCATGGAGGTTTCGGCCAAGGTGGCTTCGCCCCCGGCCCCGGTTACGTCCAAGCTGCTTCCGGTCCCGGATATGGTTATGCTAACCCTGGCGGCAATGCTGGCCAAGTCCTGCTCAATGGTGGTCAGGCCGGTGGTTTCTATGGTCCCGGTGGTGGTACCCAGTACGGTTTCAATGGTGGCTATCTTGCCAAGGTTAAGAAATAAATAACTTAAAAAACAACACAGAAAACAACAGTAATTCTAGAGTAATAAATTAAATTTGACATAATTTAAATAGAAAAAAATACAAAATAAAACAAAAACAATAAATTTCTTAGTTTTAATACGGTTGGACTGACACAAACATAGAAACTGGTTGAAAAGCAACTCAAATGATATTTAGGTGGGCCGAGTTGGTTCTCATAAACCCTACACAGTGTCATCGCCGGTTGTTTTACTCGTTACTTCAGAAGTTGAAAGGCTAGTTACGTCCATTTTATATTTAATCAATGGGTACTTACATAGAACACTCCTTAAACTTTCAGGGAAAATGGGAAAAACCTTGGCTCTATTATAGAATTGGGAAAATTATTACAATTTGTAATACCCTTTCGGGATGAGAGACAGATCAAGCTGAATTATTCCCTATTTGCCACATTTATTGGTTTGTGTTGCGGTAGTCAATTGAAACTGAATTTTAGCATAAAAAGATTTATTTCAGAATTATTTGAAGATTTTCCGCTCGTCTCAAAGAGAATTTCGATTTAAATCGATGATTTTCGACTACTCAGAAAAAATAACCAACACAAACGGTACACCAGCCGTAACATACCTTCACCCCATTGTGTAGGGTCTACATATTATGCAAGACATATCAACAAATTGAGGTGGAAGAGGTAGTTTGGCAAAACACGAATCCGCTCTAATTCTTGTTTGCATGGTTGGATTTCCCGTAAAATCTAGTTTTTGTTTTCTTATATTCCGGTATAATTTTGCCAGATCTTCAGGGAATTAAACAGAAATTTATACGATTGGCGACTCACATGCATTTACTTTCAAGCACTACGCTCTAATGCTAAGCTGTGCTGCGCTCACAATACGAAATGCCACCGCTAATTAGAAGGTTGACATAAGATTACTAACAAAGAAAAAGTCAAACTGCCAAAATGTTTATAAATTGACCAATAGTTTTAGATTGGAATTGGCAAAGACTCTGGTTGACATGACAGGGACAAACTGAAGCAAACCTTAAAGATATTCTACAGAACGTTCTAAACATGGGCCAGGAAAAGTGAGTTGGTTCTTTTAACGAGGAAATGAAATGAAAATATAAAGGAGCGAGCGAAGAAAACTACCACGTGCATATTGGCTGCTGTACGGTGTGGTGAACAGCCGTGGAGAATACATGCTTTGGTGGAGAATACGTGTTGGTATCCGCTGAAAAGGCCACAGAGAATAGTCTACCTAAACATATGCTTGATGTTTTGCCGATAGATATAGCAGGCAAAGAATATGAGTCATTCCATGTCGACTCAGAAAGTGATTCTAAGCCGATCTGTATAATAACTAACTCGTTTCCTTTTGGGTGTTACAAACAAATGCATACTCTCGTGGAGTGTAAAAAAATTACAAGGGAAAACCTGATTTTTAGTTTAGTTTTTAGGCTGGACCCAGCGATGAAATATTTTGCAGATCAATATTAATCAATCCGTTCATTTTTGGGTAGCATCAATTGATTTTCATGACCCATCCTAAGGTACATGAGTTCGAAAAAAATTTGGGTCGGTTCTACATTAATTTTTTGAGGGAGTTTTGGGGCTTTTTTATACCCTACACCACTTCGTGGAATAGGGTATTATAAGTTTGTTTTCCGCCAAAAGTTTGTAACACCAAGAAATATTCGTGCTAGACAATTAAGAATACCGATCGGCTTAGAATCCCCAGCTGAGTCGATTTAACGATGTCTGTCTGTCTATATATCCGTCCGTCTGCTGCCCATCTAAGCTCGCTTGCACTCTACAGGTCGCAATTGTTGACCGATTGTCATGAAATTTGGCAAAAGTATTTTAAAGGTATTAAATTTGGAGGAAATTACATATAGCCTCCATACAAATATCCCCATAATTTACACTATTACTGCTCTAGAATACACATTTTATATATTGATAAAATTCCTACCTCCGAATTATACTTCGAATCCGAATATTACTACCCTAAAATGCACAGTTTACATCGGATCTTGATCAAATTTCCCACACTACACATTTACACTGGAAACACTTACTTTGAACGAAAGCTGTATAGGTCCATGTTTCGGTATAGCCCCCACACAAGTGGGTCCCAGTTTACAATATTACCGCTTAGAACCCACATCTTACATTGGATCTTGATAATATTTGCTGATCATATTATATTTCAACTAAGAATACCTACTTTGAAAGTGATCTATATAGGTCCACTTTTGAATATAGCGCCCTTACACATTTTTTACTATTGCCCCTCTAGAACCCACATTTTATATCGGAAGTTTGTAAAATTTTACAGACCATGTTATATTTCAACTAAGAATATCTTCTAAGAAAGTCAAATATATGGTTCCATATTTTGTTATAATCGCAGTATAAATGGGGCCCCAAGTTTACACTATTACCGCTCTAGAACCTACATCTTAAATCGGATGTAGATCAAATTTTGCAGATCATATTTCAACAAGTAATACCTAGCGTGAATAAGGCCCATGTTTTTGGCCCAAGTGTTGTTATAGGCCCCCTATTTCAGTCTGATTTATCTTATTACCACTGTATGTCATCGGATCTTGATCAATTTTTTTCAAATCATGTTATATTTACTATCGGACTACCATCCGGATATTCGATCATATGGGTCCATGTTTTGAAATACAACTGTCCCACCAATTTTCATTATTACCGCCTTAAAACCAGATCAGATCATGAAATATTTCACATAGAAACATCTACAGTTAATGTGGACCATATGGGTCCATGTTTTCATATTGCATAAACATGGGACCTTGTTTTGATGTAGACCACAGTCAAATAGTCCTCTGATACGGATTTAGTTATATTTTCCATATAACGTTATCTTGCTGTTAGAACCACATACAGTAAAAGTGGAGCAAAGAAGTAGCCTTCTGATTTGTTTACATATCAGTCAAAATTCAACTTATTACATCCAAGCTTTATGATATTGTCTTTATATTTGTTCCGAAGACGCAGATAATGAGAGAGGATCACACTTATTATGTAATAACAAAATGCAAAAGCTGTTCATCAATTTTCCCTTTTTCGTTAAATTTGACTACGCATGAATTTGTATTATAATTAACACTATGCCACAAAAGTCTACAAACGTTTTATTATTTATTATATTATCTTTTATTTATTTATTATTTGCTGGAAACTGAGAATTCTCCAACTTGGATTTATCTTTATACATATGACAACCACTCCCTAACCAGTTACAAAAAATGTTGTGGGACTTTGTCCAGTCTGAAGAACCAATTCTTATTTTAATCATAATTTACTATCGTTTGTAGACTTTTGTGGTATAGTGTAAATATATGGGTATATGGGCTACAAAGAATTGCCGATCATATAAAACACTTGTGGTGTAGGGAGTGGTGTAGGAAGTGGTGTAGGGTCTCATATAGTCGGCCACGCCCGACTTTAGTCTTCGCTTATTTGTTTTTTATAAAATTTCATTATGATCAGGGTTCCTTTCTGGAGATTCTAAGACAATCGATAAGTTAAAAGAGATTGTAGCCAATGATAATAACACTATGCAACAAAAACAAAAACAAAGTTTGTATCCGAGACCTAAAAATTCATTTTTTTATAGTTTTTAATTTTTATTAAAATTCCGATTTACGTGTAAAGTTCCTTTAAAGAAATCATGTTTTTAAATTTTTGATTAAATAGCGCGAAAAAACTTTACAACATCGAAAAAATAATATCTTGTTTAATTTTCTAAGAGCTGACATCTTAACAAAGAAAACAAGGCTGAAATTTCAGCTAGAAATTTGGTAATTTATGAATACCGATTTTAGGTTTTCGACAGATGGAAAAAATGATAAAGTGAATCTTTTAAGATATATTACAATCGGAGATAAAAAATCATTTCAATATGTACACAGTCATATTGTGGAATCGTGGAGTGTTATAGATATGATATGACTTCTGAAACTAATGACTTCCTCAACGTAGAAGACGAGGCCAGGTGCTCTGAAGAAAAGCAACTGGCATTTACTATAAGATTTGTAATCCTAGGTTTGGTAGAATGTTCTGTTGTTAGATATATCAATTCATTTTAAAATATTCCAATAGTTGGAAAATCTCATGATATTTGGCTATAAGAATGGACTTTCTCAAAAATACAATTAAAGCTTTGGGATTATAAAATCTAATCACTAAACCTAAAAGAATCCTAATAATGTTCTACAAGACATAAATACTTGAATCATATATTTTCAAACACCATATCCAACTCAGAGATGCATAAGAAAGGGACACGGTATCTTTAAATGCACGTAATCGCTAGGATGGTCACGAAAATAAATTACAGCGGTCACCCCCAGAAATGAAGACTGGATTGTTTAATGGTGATCTGCATAATATTTCGTCTCTGGGTCAAGCCATCTGTGAGCTAAACGCTCCTGAAAACACCTCCAAAAATCATGTTTTTCCCGTGTAATTTTTTTACGTTCATTTTTGTCCATTTTTTTTTCTGAAATATGTGGCAATATTGTCCATATTCCAGGGCGAAAGTTTAAGAAAAATATTTCCATGTATTGGAATAAATTTTTTAACTCCCTTCGAAAGTTATCATGTAAACCAAATGTGGCATATCATATTTTTCATATTTGTTTTTTAAAATGTTGTTTCCGGTGATAACTTTTTAAGGTTTGGTATTCAAAATATTGTAAATAGATTTTTTAAAATATATGTTTACTTTGAACTGGGATATTGTCCTGGCTCAAGACCATTTTGCTTCTATATTTAATAGAATGCAAATTTATTTACATCATTTATTACTTGGCTGCAGACTACCACGATCATGATTTCGACCATGTCAAAAGTCTTTTCAAGTGGCTTCGCAGCGACTTTTCAACATCAAACCCGGCCTCTATAAGGACATGATTCGCACAAACGAACGAGAAGCACAACTCACTTGCCGAATTTGCGTTTAAAAAATCGCACCAAGTAATAAAGCACACATGCCATCTTACAAGCATCTCATTGAGTTGCATATGTAAGTATGTGTATATGCAGGTATAGTTACCCAGCAATACTTCTGCCGTGCCAACGCTCATTTGTTTTAGTTTTTTCGTTTGAATTTTTTTTGGTCTGTAATCAATATTTGATTTGAACTGGGATATTGTCCTGGCTCAAGACCATTTTGCTTCTATATTTAATAGAATGCTAATTTATTTACAAATGACATAGTGGCATTTATTACTTGGCTGCAGACTACCACGATCATGATTTCGACCATGTCAAAAGTCTTTTCAAGTGGCTTCGCAGCGACTTTTCAAAATGGTCTTGAGCCAGGAAAATATCCCAGTTCAAATCAAATATTGATTACAGACCAAAAAATGCAAACGAAAAAACTAAAATATATTTTTAACTTAAATTAAGTAGCAATGATAGAAATAATTAATCATTAGTAATAATTAATATTGAAACTGCAAATATTTGACGGTGATGGATTAGTTTCGATACATAAATCAAACGAATATCTATTTTCCGATATGGTCAAGCAAAATTTGTTATCACTTCCACAGAAAATATATAAATTGAATAAAAATAAAGAACATTTAAAATTTATGTTTCGGCTTTACTCGTTAAGTTATAAAATAAATTTTAAAGTTAAATTGTGCTTTTACTTATGTCACAGTTTACAACAGACCATTCCTGATCAGTAAGCATTAATGCCAAAAAACATATTTCTTTACAATTTCGTTCACAAATGATTTTATATTTTTGTTGCATAGTGTTATTATCAAATTTTAAATTATAATAACAATACAAAATTTTGGTTCAACAGAAACTATTCAATAAATATTAAACATCTTTTAAACATTCAAATAGAAAAAATAAATTCTTAATTCTACACATTATTGCCTGCGAACAATAGTATGCTAAGTCTGAAAAGTGGGTTTTGAATAAGAAACAATAAAATTGTATTTGATATAACTAATATAGTTATAAAAGTTTGGATATTTTTGAGCATAACTTTTGACTGATTTTATCGATCATTACCAAAATTTAAAGTTAAAGTTAAACACCGCAGAATCTAAAAACACCAAAAAACTTAAAAACATGCTAAGCCGACTTAGCATACTATTGTTTGGAGGAGTCGATATAAATTATGCAAATAATTTAGCGACTTAAAGGAAATTTAAGTGTTATAAAATTCTAAAATATCGATTTATTTTTGCATCAACCTGACTGATCACTGCCCAGACCAAACGACTGGAGTTAGAATCATGAAATACAATCCTCTTACTTTTAAGGGGTAAAAGGTGGAAAATCAATCAACTATCGCCATGACCAAAAAGCTGCAGATAGATTCTTGATGGAGTGAGTGATAAAGTGAAAATTTTCGAAAATATTTAAAAAACGACTTAAACACCATGTATGACATAACGCGTATCTCCTTAATTAACATATTTAGTTTATTTTAAGAATGATCGATACGATGCAGAAGCTGGAAAGTGTAGGTCTTTTGAATGTGATTTATTTTTGTCTCCGCTTAAAATATGACTTTGAATAGACTTTGTTATGTTCATAATGGTTAACTGGTTATGCTTAATCGGTTTAAACTATTGTTGACATAATAGAAATGTTTGAAACAAGGTGTATAGAAATACAAGTAACGAAAGGCTGTAGCCGGGCGGAGCCGACTTTAATGATACCCTTCACTTTCTACGTCATTGCAATTCAATTAGGTGAAATTTTGGACCGATGATACCCTCTGTCACAATGATCAACATCTTTTAAAATATGCGTTTTCTTGAGCAGAAAAAGTAAAATCGGCGACATTTGTATGAAACCTAAACATAAATCTGAACCGATTTGACCCATTTTCACTATAGATGTTTCTAGTTGCAATATAATGCATTGTGCCAAATATGATCAAAAATCGGATAATTTATGTAGTCATTAGAGCAGCAAAAGTCAAGCGGGGAGTGATATTTGTATGGGAGCTATGTATAAATCTGAACCGATTTGACTCATTTTTACTAGAGATGTTTCTACTTCAAATATAAGGTGTTGTGTTAAATTTAATGAAAATCTGTAAAAATATATGATTTCGAGAGCGGAATACGTTAAATCAGCAGCGAAATATATAAAGGTGCTACATATAAATCTGAACCGATTTGACTCTTTTTCACCAGAAATGTTTCTAGTTCAAACATTAAGTGTTGTGACAAATTTGAATAAAACCTTTAGAAACATATGGTTTCGAGAGCGCAAAACTTTAAATTGGGTGCAAATTTTGTATGGTGGCTATATCTAAATCTCAACCGATTTGACTCATATTCACCAAAGATGTTTCTAGTTCAAATATTAGGTATTGTGCCAAATTTTAAGAAAATCGGTTGAATTATGTGGTTTCTAGAGCAGAAACAGTCAAATCAAGAGCGAAATTTATATGTGGAGCTATATATAAATCTGAACCGATCTGAACCGGTCTAACCCATTTTCATCACAGATAATTTTAGTTGAAATATGAGTTGCTGTGCCAAGAAAGAAAATAAAATCGGTTAAAAGATGTGGCTTCTAGAGCGGAAAAAGTCAAATCGGCAGGGCCGTGCGCAGGGGGGGGGGGGTGTTTTGGGGGTTCAAACCCCCCCCAGAGAGGTTTCGAACATATACTCTTTAAAACCTTCTAGACTTTCTGAAGCAATCAAATATAGAATTTTTAAGGTGTTTTTAAAATAACTCGTCTGAAATGGTAATTTTGCAGTAAAATCATGAAAAACCCGAAAATTACATAAAAAATCGTAATTTCGTACAAAGGTTATGAAAAATGCAAAAGAACTAAACGATTTGTGCCAATTTCAAGATTGTGTAATGCTAATTTCGCTAATGGACACCAAATTGATCGGAAAATTTTCTTTTTTATTAACCGATGCCACTTCTTAACATTCGACTAGAGCCATATCTTATGAACTTTTAATTGTGTACTGCAATATAAGTTTGGAAAATTAATAACAAAATCGTTTAGTAATTTTAAAAAAGTGTAGATAAGAATCACTATGATATCATAATGAAATCTAAAATATTCTTAATAAAAGCTAATAATTTGCTTGAAGCTTGTAGAGCGATAAGATGTAACATTTGCGATTGGACATTTTTATGGAGCTGTATCTAAATCTGAACCGATGTGTCCTATTTTTATCACAGATACAACAACAACGGTTTTTGTTACTTCCACTGTTTAATACAAATCCATTTGTCAAACGATGAAAACTGTTTGATATACATAAATTTATTTCTCTTATCTTATCTTATCTTATCTTATCTTATCTCTCTAGGTCTCTATTTTAAAATCTACTTTAAAGTTGCGAAACAATAAGAAATGAGTTTTAACTTAGTAAAATTTTTGTTATATTTATCACTTATGTCAAATATTTTTCAGAGTTAGTATTTTTTGTATATATGTAACAAGTATTATTCAAAAGAGAAACAACAAATTCAGCAACTTGGATCTACGTAGGAAAACGAAACTCTAAAATACCAATTATTTGGTTTTTTGGAATTAAAATTTCTAGTAGTTTCTTCTTTCATTTCATCGAATACAAAAAACTGTATTTGTTATTCGAATTTATACACATTTAAGGTTATAAAAATGAAGAAACATTTCCAAGTATTTTTTATTTAATCGAAATATGCGTATGAAGATTTTGAGTAAACATCCTGTTACTCATGTCCTATATAAATTAAAAACCCCAAAACTCTTTAGACATCCATATTAGACCCATTCTTTGTCAAAAAGCATATCCAATTTTCTGCATTTATCATAGAAAAAATGCGGGACTGATGGGTTTTCGCCGAGGAATTTGATCGTTTTTTGTGTAATAGTTCTTGCAAATAGATATCAAGGGCTTATATTCAAAAGTGGCTATGAACCATTATCTCGAAAATGAATTTTTGATGCCAAACTATTCTCAGATTTTCCAAATTTTTATGACAGATGACATCCAAATCTGTCATAAAAATTTGGAAAAGATTTTTTTCTAAAGCCATTTTTTTTTAATTTTCTGATTTGGCTATCCCCTCGCACGTAAGTTTGTGACTGCATAAGTGGCTAAGAACATAAAAATAATAGAAATAAAATAGTTCAACAATGGAGCAGCATAAAACCGAAGGTTATAATTCGATACAACGATTTTGTTCTAGATTTAGGGCATATCGTACTATCAAATTCCATCATTTCGCGTAATAGCATTTTGATTCTCCAGTTATCAGGCTAAAATAGGAAAAATGGTGGCTGTAAAGTTAAAAATTGTGAAAAGTATATTTAGAAAAACCGGCGCAACATTTTATTATATTGAGAATACCAAAATATTTCTTTGGCATGTGATTGCTGACTTCATGGGGAATATTTGTGTATGAAAAGTTTCAGAATTATGAATGAATATTATAAATATAAGCCCTCGATATGTATTTATGTAATTTCAAGCAACTATTTAAAAAAAGTTCTACACTTAGAGAACAAGTCTGTTAATAAAAGCAGCGATTGTCTGCTGCCTATCAGCAGATACAGCAGTTTTCTGCAATCTTCACATCACCATTCACTCTGCTAAAGAGTTTGCAGTCTGCTAAAATTGGCTGTTGTTAATTAAAATATAAAAGTAGATAAGCGTTCATAAGCGAGTTTAAATCGAATTTTCTTTTATATTAGCTTGGGACAATATGCGTATCATATATATTGCTAAAAACAGCAAACAGCTGTTTACCATCTCAGCAGATACAAATCTGCTGTCTCTTTTTCTTTTACTTTCTGCTTTCTTTTACTGACATATTCCTTTGAGTGTACTGATAGATGGATTACTAAAATGAAATTTTGCCGACAATGTCTGTCGGCCGAATGTATCAAAATATTTCTCGAAGATCCTGACAATAAAATATGAGTGGTTTCCAAACGCTAAAAATTTCATCATAATAGAGGTTATTTTATTGGGATGTATCTCGGAAATCATGTATCGCATTGAAATTTCATTTAGTTCGCAGGAAATAGGAGCTCTTGAGGTGTTTTTTGCATTTTAATTACGTTTTTGTTTTCCATTTGAGTCAGTTGTTTACCTGAAGGTTTTATTTATTTATTTTTGTTAATATTCTATAGTGTAAAACTATATTCGCGAGGCCGTCCGGTGCCTCGACATTTACAAATATTGTCAAATTATTGTCTTTTTTTCTTTTTAAAAAGAATATTCTGATTAAAGGTGCAAACATCGATTTAACTATTGTTATGGTAAAACCTTCTAAGCCAAAAATTAAGCAATACTTTCTTCGTTGTTCACTGTTAATGTATTTTGGAAATTTTTTTAAAACATATTTTAGAGATTTAAGGTTTTATGGCATGCGAGCGCGTGTAAAAATTGGGCCGATATTAATCTTAAGTTATTTATAAGTTATAAAACCGTTTGTCATAGATTAAAAAATAAAATAATTTTCATCAAAATTTTCGAAAATCTGTAAAAACTAAAATTTTTATATGGGCGTAGCACTGACAATTTTCATTTAATTGTGGACTCAAATGTGGACTCACTGGTAATGATTTGTATTAACATATAGTACATTAATACATTATAGTTTTATGAAAGTCCATTATATCTTTTTCCATATAACATAAATAATTTTAAAAAAATGCCTCAATAAGTTTAAATTTGAATAAATTAACTAAATTATTTGATAATTAATTGATTATTATTAAATAATGACGGCAATTTAATAGTTTTCTAGTAGAATTAAGAACCTTGGAATTTCAAAGGATATAGTGGACCAAAAACAACGAGATTAAATGTTATTTATTTACTCAAGTTTCACATGTAGAAAGATATGAAGTTGTTCAACGATAATTTAAAACTGAATAAAACCAAACAATTATTGGTCTTAATTTGTTGAAATTGTAGATAATTTCTTCGTGTACATTTTGAAGAAAAAATGTACCGACGGAGATCTTTGATTTTTAGCCTAAATCCGGAAAAGTGTATTAACATGAACATTATGAATACTGGTCTGATATCTCGTAAATTTGGTCTGACCTTTGTCCAGGACAGTAGTATGATATAACATACATACACAGAATCATAGGAAATTAAACTAAATTAAAACAAATACCCACATTCACCATAGATGTTTTAGTTAGATTATTAGAAACCAATTTTAAAGAAAACCAGGTACAATATGTTGTTCTTAGAGCGGAAAATGTCAAATCGGGAGCGACATTTGTATGGGGCTTACATCTAAATCTGAACCGATCTTACCCACTTTCTGCATAGGTGTTTCTAGTTGTATTATAAGATGTTGTGCCAAATTTAAACAATATCGGGTACAATATGTGGTTTCTATGGGGACTATATCTAAGACGGACATTGCTAAATCGACGACTCAGAAAGTGATTCTAAGCCGATCTGTATAATAAACGATGGGTATAACTCTTTTCCTTTTGGGTGTTACAAACAGATGCACAAAGACATAATACTTTCGTGGAGTGTATAAAAAAATCAAAATTGTTATATACATTGCTCTGATATATTTCGAATTTGGCAACTTTAATTAATGTGTGTATTTTTTTAAGTCATGGAAATATAACCACATACGGACACCAATGCGTGATAAAAGACCAAAAAAGACCCGTGCCTCCCAGTTTTGCCCAAAGTCATGCAGATTTTTATGGGCCCAAAGATTTCCGGCCTCGGTGCCATTTTTGTAAAAAGTGATCATTTTCTCAGGCTCATATCTTGTAAACTGTTTGCAATTTTGTTTTACTCTCTGAGGCAAAGTTGTAGCTCTTATCATAAAGAGAAAAAATTGTGAACATATAAATTAAAAAACCTCATCTTCACTCGCAAATCTTGTCGAACAAATCTTATAGGATGCAGTGTGTGTAGGTAGCGTATACGTGCTGTTGATTAAGGATAATATCACTCATACGTACTGTAGTCGGTCTGATCATTAATAGAAACAGTCCTGCAAGATACAGTACGAGTTCGATGATCGCAACTAATTACTGCCCACGCCTGTTGCAATAACCGAAAAGTTGCGATAACCAAACCCCAAATTGATCTCTGAATAATTGTCTCAGACTAAACTCAATAGATTTATCGAACTGTTTATAGCCTTTCGATTGGATTTATTAACAGATGTAATGAAAGTAAGACTCCAGATTTGGTAGTCGACGAATTGTTTATGGATAATTAGGGTTCGAATGAGCTCTCAGAAATTCTAAAAATATCTTTTTCAAAAATTCTTTCGACATAACATGGATTGGATTTGGAAAAATTGGATACCCTAGTCCACGAAGTGGTGTAGGGTGTAAATACACGGCATTTAGCTCAGTTTACTGTGAAAGAAGTTCGGCTATGCGACCACGATCGATTTTGAATTATATATCGAAGTAGTAAAATCATTTGTAGCTGCCTATGATATTCTTCTTATTATTTTTTTTTTTTGATACCTGACATACTATAAATGTATTATAGTTCCCGGCTTCGATATAAAGTCTGGAAAATATAAGCTATAGAAAAGGCCGGAGACTTCACCTTTTGGAATTTTAATTTCACGAAAACTTTCATTATCCAAGTGTACTCTAAAGAGATTTGCAATCTGCTGACCACAATTGTCCAAATAAGTTATTTAATGGATTTCCGACGACAAAGTTAGCGTCGTATGTATGTATACTCAACACAGGACAAACTACAATAATGAATCAGGAAATAAACTAAGCAAACAACTGTAATGAATGACTACAGGCGGTCGAAGATTATACCCTGCACTAATCTTTACTAAAAATACATGACTTTAAGTTCCATATCTCAATGATTTCAATTAAATTAATATTCATGTCGATGGCATCAATTCTAGTAAATATCGCTGTAAATTTTCACATATCCAAGTCTATTTTATATATCCGACGGACTATTATATGAGTTAAATTCAATGTATCTTCATCTATCCAGAATATAGAAAACGAACATTACAATTTTGTATAGAAGTTGCGATAATCGAGACCATAAGTTGCGCTTATAAAGACTCGAATGCTAATATATATTTGGTTGCAAACAACGAACAGTCGCGATAATAGGTGGTTGCGTTCATAGATCTCGCACTGTATATATGTATATGTATTTTTGCTACCTAAAGGGTGTTAAGAATCATTCCTAAACTTGTTTATTGAGATCATAGGTACATTTTTGTTTGATTGTTCCTTGAATTTTGAACGGCTTGCTACCTATGCACGTTTTTGTTATAGGGGGAATGCGCATACCTAATATCGAGTAAGTACAAGCAGACATATTGAAAAAACGTATATAAATACTCTCAAATATTATGGGTTATTATGAGTATTTTCTGTTCTTTTATACCATCCACCTCCAAAAATGCAAAATACAAAAAAAAACACACGGCTTCCAGCTCAGTTTACTGTGAAAGAAGTTCGGCGACCACGATCGATTTTGAATTATATATCGAAGTAGTAAAATGATATTGCCTATGATATTCTTCTTATTACTTTTGTATATGTAAAGTCCGCGATCCAGCCTAGTATACACATGTACACGAAAAGGCCTATATTTGAAAATTTAAAGTTCGGTTTTTCTGGATGGATTTTATGGATGAAAGGAATAGGATATGGACATATAATGACTCATGGTAAGTGTGAATTTCTGCATCGTTAAATAGATTGATAACATTTATTCTCATACAGGTCCTGAGGATGCTGCAACCTGTAGCCTAATAAATACAAAAATGTCTACCGACGAGGTTAATGACTCAGCGTCTAAAGGGTATGTCATTGACATTCAATACATCTCTCAAAAAATAAAATATGACAATTCTTTTTCACATAGAGGGAAGTTTTATCAAGATTAAGATGTGATTCCACAAAAAATGCAGCAGAATGTGTATTAGTCAGGTACAATGTTTTTAAAATAACGTTTTTTTCATAACATTTTTAATTTTCTTTGCAGAATCTATTTTAAAGCTGAGAGAACAAAAAGAATCTGTAGATCTGCAAAATACAAAACGGTGCCTTTAGGAACAACTTCACGTATCCCTGAAAGTGAGCGATCAAAAATGTAGGCCAACGAAGATGGTAAGTATTTTTTTTTCGATCTTCAAAAATCATTGATGAATTTTAGCGCTAATAAATTTGTTGTATAAGTCGGCGTGTAATTTTGCTCTTTAAGCGCAAAGAGCTTTATTTACAGCTCTGAAATTTTCCGGCAATTTTTTTGGTAGAAAAGTTTTAATCTTTAAATGTACTTTTGCAAGGACTTTTCTTGATTTTCTCAAAAAGGGTCAAATTGGCCCATAAAGAGAGGAGCTAGACGGTTAAGATCTTCCGCAAAAATGATCCTCATAAAATTCCACATTATAGTTCTGATAAAAAAAATTCTTTCAGAGAATAACTTACAACACTTTTTATACCCTACACCACAGGGTATAATGTCTTTGTGCATTTGTTTGTAACATCCAAAACTAAGCGAGATAGGCCCATTGTTTATTATACTGATCGACTTAGAATCACTTTGTGAATCGATTTGTTCTTGTAATCAAAGTACATGTCGCAATTATAGTCCGATCGTAACAAAAATTGGCACAATTAATGGATCAAGGAAGAATGTTGTCCACGATTTGACTTTTTCCGCTCTAGAAAAGCCCTTAATTTAATTTTCATTTAAATTTTTCACCGGATTGAATTGTAGTGGAGTAGAAAGTGTAGGGTATCATATAGTCGGCACCGTCCGACTTTAGATTTTCCTTACTTGTTTCGCTTAGTATAATGCCCCAACGACCAAAAAATTAAAATGATGAGCCACTGTAAAATGAAACTCGGATCAGCTGGACTATAACTTTTTTCTGCAAAAAGTGTCTACTCAACATGCCCTTTCAGAATTATGGGGTCGCTACTCTGTTCCATTCAAAAAGTCTTAATTTGTTCGACAGTGTAATCTATATAAAGGTTAAATTTTAAGGGGCGATGTTGTTTTTTGCATAAAACACAAATTATTTAGGAAATTATTGTCATTTCTTTTTATTATGATAATATTGGTATGGTTCAATTATGTATGGAACAAAATATCGGCCAAATGGCCGCGTGACCACGGCGGCACACCTCCATCCGATGGTCCAAATTTTCGATGACGCTGAGGCATAATTAAGGTTCTATGCCGTTAATGTGCTGAATGATCTCAACCTTTCGCTCTTGAATTGTTGCTGGCTTATCGACGTACACCTTTTCTTTCAAATGACCCAAAAGAAAGAAGTCTTGGATTATCATTCGCCCGCATGCGGCATTTCAGCTATTGACTAATTGAGGTGAAAATTTGCCTCATCACTGAAGATGATTTTCTTCGAAAATTGTTGCCATTTTTTGCACCATTCTGACCATTGACGACGTTTGAGTTAGTCTGAAATTGAGAAATGTCAAATTAAATGCAGAAAAAACTTGAGGTTTAGGTTCACATTCAACATCGGCCCTTACAATTTACAAAAAAGTTGCATTACTGACTGACTTATCATTGACCAGCGCCCAGACCAAACGGCTGAAGCTAGGGTAGTTCCCAAATATGACGTAGACGCCGACTAGGAAAGTTTTACGAAATTCGTACTTTTAGTGGGTAAAATGGGACAAAAAGGTATAAACATCGCACCTTCGTCCTGACTAAACTGGAGGAAGGAGACAAAAAGTGATTAAATGATACCAGTTTCTCTGACATCGTAGACTTGTGGATTTTTCGAAATTTGTAATTTTAAGAGGCGAGCGGGACATAAAGGGATACAAATGCAGCTAGAATCGTGAAATTTGGTACGTAAATTCATCTGACGGACGGACTTTCTATCTCACTACAATTCAATTCGGTAAAAAGTGAAATCGGGAGGATTTTTGAGTCCTGTAAATGTATGTATTTGACAAAAAATTTTAAATCGGAAATTACATTTGTATGGGGTATATTGAAACCTGGAGCGATGTGAACCGCATTCATCATGTATGTTTATTGGTGAAATATAATATGTAAAGTTTGAACAAAATCGGTTAAATATTCGGGAGCAACATTTGTATGAGGGCTATATCTAAATCTGAACCGATCTTACTCACTTTCACTGTTGTGCCAAATTTAAAGAAAATCGGGTACAATATGTGGCTTCTAAATCTGAAAAAGTGAAATCGAGAGCGAAATTTGTATGGGGGCTATATCTAAATCTGAACCGATCATACCCAATTTCAGCATAGGTGTTTCTAGTTCGATTATAAAATGTTGTGCCAATTTTAAAGAAAATCGGGTATAATATGTGGTTTCTAAAGCTAAAAAAACTGAAATAGGGAGCGACAATTGTATGGGGGCTATATCTAAATCTGAACCGATCTTAGCCAATTTCTGCATAGGTGTTTTTAGTTGGATTATAAGATGTTGTACCAAATTTAAAGAAAATCGGGTACAATATGTGGTTTTTAGAGCGGAAAATGTCAAATCGGGAGCGACATTTGTATGGGGGCTATATCTAAATCTGAACCGAACTTGCCCAATTTCTGCATAGGTGTTTATAGTTGGATTATAAGATGTCGTGCCAAATTTAAAGAAAATCGGATACAAGATGTGGTTTCTAGAGCGGAAAATGTCAAATCGGGAGCGACATTTGTATGGGGGCTATATCTAAATCTGAACCGATCTTACCCACTTTCACCATAGGTGTTTTTAATTGCATTATAAGATGTTGTGCTAATTTTAAAGAAAAACGGGTACAATATGTGGAATTGAGAGAGGAAAAAGTCAAATCGGGAGCGAAATTTGTATGGGGACTATATAGAAATCTGAACTGATCTAACCCGCTTTCGCCACAGGTGTTTCTAGTTTGATTATAAGGTGTTAAGCCAAATTTGAAGAAAATCGGGTACTATATGCGCTTTATAGGGAGGAAAAAGTCAATTCGGGAGCGACAAAAATAGCTTCTGCCTAGTTTCATGGCAATCGGACAACAATTGCGACCTGTAGAGTGCGAACAAGCTTAGATGGCCAGCAGACGGACGGACGGACGGACGGACGGACGGACAGACGGTCAGGCAGACAGACATCGTTAAATCGATTCAGCTGGTGATTCAAAGTCGATCGGTATACTTAAAGGTGGGTCTAGCTCGATTATGTCTTGGTGTTACAAACATTTGGCGCGAAACTAACTTATAATACCCTAGTCCACGAAGTGGTGTAGGGTATAAAAAGAAAATTAAATAAATACTATCCAGAGACAAATAACTGACTTTTTTGCATGCGAAGCAGTCGGTACTTCTAGTTAATAATATATCGACGGCTTATATTCAAACGTGGCTACGAACAAGAACACAACTTTTCAGGAGAATAAAAAAACTGATTTTCTCCTTAATTTTAAGAGTAATTTCTAATCATTATACTGCGGTTTAATCTAAAAAGGATTCATAATCTCCCATTGTTGACAGTTTTATGATTCACAGCCACTTTTGCAAGTTTAAAAATGTTTACAAAGTCATTAATTTGGGAATTAATATATTTACTAGCAGTACCCGCTGCTTCGCACGCGAAAAAGCAAGTTATTCGGTAATTTTATCCGTCTCTGTTTTTGGATAGCGTTTATTTAATTTTCTTTAGGTGGATATAGATAAATCTAATATAGTAATTTGGAAACCTCCTATTTGCCAGCACTCGCACACAGTCAAAGGAATGTGCTTGTCTAGCTGAACTACTTCGTATGTATAATTTTATACCAAGTTTTGAACAAAAAATTACAACCATCATGTTTCTAGATTCAGCCAGCCAGTTTATAACCTTTTGCACCTCTTTCCCAAAAAGTACACATTTTGAACAAGTAAGGAAAGGCTAAAGTCGGGCGGGGCCGACTATATAATACCCTACACCACACCCTGTGTATGTACCTCACTTTGATTACTAAACCCAGGTATTTCATGGGAACAATTTTATGTAGTTCGTACAAATTATATGAATATAATGTATATGCTATAAATTAATCTTTAGTCAAATTTAACGAATATGGTAAATAACATGGTAATTGATCCAATTGTCCGACAGACAAGTACAAATTATACAGTAGTATACCAAAGTCAAAGTCAAAGTCATCACCCAAACAATTCTCATTGCAATTCAATTCGGTAAAAATTGAAATCGGGAAGGATTTTTGCATCCTGTAAATGTATGTGTTTGACAAAAAATGTTAAATCGGAAAGGACATTTGTATGGGGGTATATTGAAAGCAGGAACGATGTGACGCGCTTTCACCATGTCTGTTTATTGGTGAAATATAAAATGTAAAATTTGGCCAAAATCGGTTAAACATTCGGGAGCAACATTTGTATGAGGGCTATATCTAAATCTGAACCGATCTTACCCACTTTCACCATTGGTATTTTAGTTGGATTATAAGATGTTGTGCCAATTTTAAAGAAAAACGGGTACAATATGTGGATTTTAGAGCGGAAAAAGTCAAATCGGGAGCGACATTTGTATGGGGGCTATATCTAAATCTGAACCGATCATACCCACTTTCAGCATAGGAGTTTCTAGTTCGATTATAAAATGTTGTGCCAATTTTAAAGAAAACCGGGTACAATATGTGGTTTCTAAAGCGGAAAAAGTGAATTCGGGAGCGACATTTGTATGGGGGCTATATCTAAATCTGAACCGATCTTACCCAATTTTTGCATACGTGTTTCTAGTTGCATTATAAGATGTTGTGCAAAATGTAAAGAAAACCGAGTACAATATGTCGTTTCTAGAGCGGAAAATGTCAAATCGGGAGCGACATTTGTATGGGGGCTATATCTAAATCTGAACCGATCTTACCCAATTTTTGCATACGTGTTTCTAGTTGCATTATAAGATGTTCTGCAAAATTTAAAGAAAACCGGGTACAATATGTGGTTTCTAAAGCGGAAAAAGTGAATTCGGGAGCGACATTTGTATGGGGGCTATATCTAAATCTGAACCGATCTTACCCAATTTTTGCATACGTGTTTCTAGTTGGATTATAAGATGTTCTGCAAAATTTAAAGAAAACCGGGTACAATATGTCGTTTCTAGAACGGAAAATGTCAAATCGGGAGCGACATTTGTATGGGGGCTATATCTAAATCTGAACCGATCTTACCCAATTTCGGCATAGGTGTTTCTAGTTGGATTATAAGATGTTCTGCCAAATTTAAAGAAAATCGGGTACAAGATGTGGTTTCTAAAGCGGAAAATGTCAAATCGGGACCGACATTTGTATGGGGGCTATATCTAAATCTGAACCGATTTCCTCCAAATTCAATACCAATGGTCCTTTGCCAGAAAAAATAACTTCTGCCAAGTTTCATGACAATCGGACAACAATTGCGACCTGTAGAGTGCGAACAAGCTTAGATGGACAGCAGACGGACGGACGGACGGACGGACGGACAGACGGACAGACAGACATCGTTAAATCGACTCAGCTGGCGATTCTAAGCCGATCCGTATACTTAAAGGTGGGTCTAGCTCAATTATTTCTTGGTGTTACAAACATTTGGCGGAAAACTAACTTATAATACCCTAGACCACGAAGTGGTGTAGGGTATAAAAATCACTATAGGTAACATGTGTTTTTGCTTCCCCTAAAAATATGTACTTTATTTGGTAACACATTCATTCCCCTTTAAAGGATTGTACAGAATTTTTATCCCTTTTCGTCCCGCGCACCCCTTAAAAGTAAAAATTTCGAAAAATCAAACTACTGCGCTGCTATATGGTCAGAGGAATTTACACACAAAATTTCACGATTCTAGATGTACTACTAAAATTGGTACCAGTTTTATCCCTTTTTGTCCCGCTCGCCTCCTAAAAAGTACAAATTTCGAAAAATCCAATTTTACTTCGTTTCTATATGGTCAGAGGAATTTACATTTGAAATTTCACGATTCTAGCTGTAATACGTTAGTTGGTACAATTTTTATCCCGCTCGCCCCTTAAAAGTACAAGATTCGAAAAATCCAATTTTACTTCGTTTCTATATGGTCAGAGGAATTTACATACCAAATTTCACGATTCTACCTGTAATACTTTAGTTTGTACCATTTTTATCCCTTTTTGTCCCGCTCGCCCCTTAAAAGTACAATGTTCGAAACATTCAATTTTACTTCGCTTTTATGTGGTTAGTGGAATTTACGTACCAAATTTCACGATTCTAGCTGTAATACTTTAGTTGGTTCCATTTTTATCCCTTTTTGTCCCGCTCTCCCCTTAAAAGTACAAATTTCGAAAAATCCAATTTTACTTCGTTTCTATATCGTCAGAGGAATTTACATACCAATTTTCACGATTCTAGCTGTAATACTTTAGTTGGTACCATTTTTATCCCTTTTTGTCCCGCTCGGCCCTTAAAAGTACAAATTTCGAAAAATCCCTATTTGTAGCTCGTCTGCATGGTCATTGCAATGAACTCACCGAATTTCATGTTTATAGCTACTGCCGTTTAGTCAGGACGAAGGTTCGATGTTTATCCCTTTTTGGGCCATTTTATCCCCTAAAAGTACAAATTTCGTAAAACCCTTTCTTAGTCGACGTCTACGTCATATTTGGGAACTACCCTGAAAATTTCATGACCCTGGCTTCAGCCGTTTGGTCTGGGGGCTGGTCAATGATAAGTCAGTCAGTCAGTCAGTCAGTCAGTCAGTCAGTCAGTCAGTCAGTCAGTCAGTCAGTCAGTCAGTCAGTCAGTCAGTCAGTCAGTCAGTCAGTAACGCAACTCTTTTATATATATAGATTATAAATAATTTTATATTATAAATTTTATAAATAAATTAATTATAAATTTTTTTATGTAAACATTTTATTATAAATATGATTTATTGTAAACTCGATAACGAATGAATTTTTGTTTGTGTATTAAGAGCGGTTGCAGTTGCCTATATTTTAACTTTCTCTATATAGGATTCTGCAACTTTTCTGACACAAATAATCCACATGATGTTGGAAATGGCTTTATGCTACTCCCTTTTAAACCATTTTATTTATTTTATTTTTATGTGAGTGTATAGCCAAATCAGAAATATTTGAAAAAAAAAACACTTTATAAATTAAACAAAGTTTAATGAATAAAAAAGATTTTTATTTTTCTGGGTGCAAAGTGGACACCTTACCTCTCTGACCACATACGAAAAATTCACTTGTGAACATGTTACGGAATATGTTAATATTTTTACCAACTATTTTTGGAAGTTGTTCAAACGAACTTCCTTAAATGTGGGAAATATGAAAATTGCGATTTTGGAATGCGACTAATGGATGGTGGGACGGTACTATATATAATACTTTCACTATTGCTGATTTTTTGGCAATGTTACATATCGATTTGCTATTGAGTTTTGTCAGTTCCAACAGCTCCCCCGTATAAGAAGATTGCTTAGTGACTGTTTCCTTCTATATGTCGAAGGTGATTTTATACTGCTTTTTGAAAAGTGGAACGCTTGTTCGAACTGGTTGAACCCCAAGCACTCTATCATGTTGCCGTTCTCGTTCTAATTGGTGTTCTCGATTGCATGGGGCGCTTCGATGCTTCGTATTGACAACTATTACGCCTTGGCAACTACGATTGAATTGAAAATGCCGGAATTGTATAATGTTGTGTTATGTATATTCACTGCTTAAATTTTTCTATTAACTTGATTTCCTACAAATTATTTTCTATTGTTTCGCCTAAGTAGGTTAACAAAAGCTTTTTGAATATAAAACTCGATTTGTAGTGTGCATCTTAACAGTTCGGTTCACGAACGTTTATAGTTAGAGCTGAACTATTTTGGGAATCAGCATAAATTATCCAAAGGTTCATTTATAGGCGGTAACAGTAAAAACTTGTTTTCTTGACCTATCCTAACATAGGCAAAGCGTACACTGAGAAAATTTGTTTTTATTGTATTAATTCACATTACATATTGTCTAAATCTCTGCTTTTATAAGTTGTGTTTTAACAAATTGTAATACATAAATACAAACTTTAAAATAGTAAAATATTGTAACTGGGGAAATATAATGCATTATGAACATTCCCAATCAATGTGATAATGGAAAGAAACTCGCGGTTGATTTTAGCAAGATCATTGATTCAAAAATCGAACTCATACGAAATATGCTCCCAAATTTCTCATAATTATTAACGATTTGAATTTCAAGATCGATCGATTTCGTCAATTATCAAACTGAATTTTTAAACTAAAATATTTAAATCTGTCCCAAATATGATTAAAGCAAAATGTTTCTGGGACTACTATTTTTCATGGTGTACTTCACCGTTATGAACAACAAAAATGTGTGCGACAAAAATTCATTTATTGGACGCCATCCATCGGTAAGACTTAACATAGTTATATATTAGAGTGGGTCGGTTAACCACCGTCACCGTCCACAGGTTTTTGAAAAATGTTAATTTCGACAAACCGGGGAAACCGGTGCTTTCATATCGGTAAACAGGGTTTTGGAAATGCAAAAACATTTCAACAAACCGGGGAAACCGGTGCTTTCATTTCGGTTAACAGGGTTTTCGAAATGCAAAAACATTTCAACTTGTTGGATATATTGTACTTACAAATATTAGGATCCTTGCACAATAAAATATGGAAATAGTGAATAGACTGCATTGAGTGACTAGATTGAGGCAACACATTGATTTGCGGTATAAAATCAGAAAACTGATTACAAAATTGCAACTTTTAATGAAATTGCAGTATTATATAGCTTCGTTCGGAATTTGAAGTGAAACGCAGATGTTTAGTTTTAATGAGGTTAATGCCTATGGGGATCATGTGTCAAGCGCCTAACGAAATTTAGAATCTTGCCATACATAAATGTGTATTAAAGGACCGGAATTATATCTGAATACTCTGATATTGTACTTACGGTCTGGTATAAATCTACTAAAACGGAATTAAAGTACACATTTGTGGCATAATAAATATTAATGTGGCTATTGATAGCCTAGTTACAAGCTAAATTAATAAAACTGAAATTTTTATTTTACAACTTTTCTATTCTTAATCGCATATTTGAAAATCCTCCAACTTGGCATTCTCTTCCCGCTCGATATAGACGGTTTATTTAAAAAGGGCGTAAAATGCTTTTGAGATTATTGATGGAACAAAACGTTATCAAGTTATCTTGTCATCTCTAGAGTCTAACCATTTAAGTTGATGTCAGTTTTCAGTTTCCATTGAAAATATTATTTCTCTCTTCGTATATCATTTTATATATAAATAAAAATGTAAAAATTGATCATTAATATTAAATGAAAAACAAGTAAGGAAAGACTAAAGTCGGGCGGGGCCGACTATATAATACCCTACACCACTCCCTGCGTATGTCCCTCGCTTTGATTACTAAACCCATTTATTTCATGGGAGCAAATTTATGTAGTTCATATAAATTATACTTTAAATTCATCTTTAGTCATATTTAATGAATATGGTTAATAATATAGCAATTGATCCAATTATCCGACAGACAAATACAAATTATACAGTAGTAATAGGATGAATAGGACCGACATTTCAAAAGGGGGCCTATAACTACATTTTGGGCCTGGTCCAAAACATGGGCCTATATATTTCTCATTCACGGTAGGTATTCCTGGTTGAAAAATACCATGATCAGCAAAATTTGATGATTGGTGAAATATAATATGTAAAGTTTGGTCAAAATCGGTTAAACATTCTGGAGCAACATTTGTATGAGGGCGATATCTAAATCTGAACCGATCTTACCCACTTTCACCATAGGTTGGATTATAATATGTTGTGCCAATTTTAAAGAAAAACGGGTACAATATGTGGATTTTAGAGCGGAAAAAGTCAAATCGGGAGCGACATTTCAATGTGGGCTATATCTAAATCTGTACCGATCTTACCCAGTTTAAGCATAGGTGTTTCTAGTTCGATTATAAAATGCTGTGCCAAATTTAAAGAAAATCGGGTACAATATGTGGTTTCTAAAGCGGAAAAAGTGAAATCGGGGGGGGGGCGACATTTGTATTGGGGCTATATCTAAATCTGAACCGATCTTACCCAATTTTTGCATACGTGTTTCTAGTTGGATAATAAGATGTTCTGCAAAATTTAAAGAAAATCGGGTACAATATGTCGTTTCTAGAGCGGAAAATGTCAAATCGGGAGCGACATTTGTATGGGGGTTATATCTAAATCTGAACCGATCTTACCCAATTTTTGCATAGGTGTTTCTAGTTGGATTATAAGATGTTGTGCAAATTTAAAAGAAAATCGGGTACAATATGTGGTTTCTAAAGCGGAAATAGTGAAATAGGGAGCGACATTTGTATGGGGGCTATATCTAAATCTGAACCGATTTCCTCCAAATTCAATACCGATGGTCCTTGGCCAGAAAAAATAACTTCTGCCAAGTTTCATGACAATCGCACAACAATTGCGACCTGTAGAGTGCGAACAAGCTTAGATGGACAGCAGACGGACGGACGGACGGACGGACGGACGGACGGACGGACGGACAGACAGACATCGTTAAATCGACTCAGCTGGTGATTCTAAGCCGATCGGTATACTTAAAGGTGGGTCTAGCTCGATTATTTCTTGGTGTTACAAACATTTGGCGCGAAACTAACTTATAATACCCTAGACCACGAAGTGGTGTAGGGTATAACCAGTAAGGAAGGGCTAAAGTCGGGCGGGGCCGACTATATAATACCCTACACCACTCCCTGCGTATGTACCTCGCTTTTATTACTAAACCCATTTATTTCATGGGAGCAATTTTATGTAGTTCATATAAATTATACTATAAATGCATCTTTAGTCATATTTAATGAATATGGTTAATAATATGGTAATTGATCCAATTATCCGATAGACAAATACAAATTATACAGTAGTAATAGGATGAATCGGACCGACATTTCAAAAGGGGGCCTATAACTACATTTTGGGCCTGGTCCAAAACATGGGCCTATATATTTCTCATTCACGGTAGGTATTCCTGGTTGAAAAATACCATGATCTGCAAAATTTGATGAAGATCCGATGTAAGATGTAGTTTCTAGAGCTGTAATAGATCAGTATGGGACCCCATTTGTGTTATACCAAAGTACGCACATATGGGCATCTCCCAAACAAGTAAGGAAATGCTAAAGACGGACGGACTTTCTATCTCATTACAATTCAATTTGGTAAAAAAGTGAAATCGGGAAGGATTTTTGCATCCTGTAAATGTATAGGGTGATTTTTTAAGAGCTTCATAACTTTTTTAAAAAAAAAAACGCATAAAATTTGCAAAATCTCATCGGTTCTTTATTTGAAACGTTAGATTGGTCCATGACATTTACTTTTTGAAGATAATTTCATTTAAATGTTGACCGCGGCTGCGTCTTAGGTGGTCCATCCGCTTAGTCCAATTTTGGCATTTCCACGTTTTTGAGTAACAGAGACCCAATTGGTGCGAACGGCGACGAATCGAAAATTGGTGGTCATCATTAACACTGGCCGATACAGCTGCGATATTTTCTTCAGTTCGCACTCTACGTAAGCGTGTTGGTGGTTTAATGTCCAACAATGTAAATTTGGTGCGAAATTTAGTCACAATAGCCCGAATAGCCGCTTCAGTGGGTCGATTAAACTGACCATAAAATGGAAGCGCGCAATGAACTTTCTTAACAGAGCACGCATTTTGATAATAAAATCCAATAATTTGCAAGCGTTGTTCGTTTGTAAGACGATTCATGATGAAATGTCAAAGCATACTGAGCATCTTTCTCTTTGACACCATGTCTGAAATCCCACGTGATCTGTCAAATACTAATGCATGAAAATCCTAACCTCAAAAAAATCACTCTTTATGTGTTTGACAAAAAATGTTAAATCGGAAAGGACATTTGTATAGGGGTATATTGAAACCTGGAACGATGTGACCCGCTTTCACCATGTATGTTTTTTGGTGAAATATAATATGTAAAGTTTGGCCAAAATCGGTTAAACATTCGGGAGCAAACATTTCGAAATCTGAACCGATCTTATCCAACTTTTGCATACGTGTTTCTAGTTCGATTATAAGATGTTCTGCAAAATTTGAAGAAAATCGGGTACAATATGCCGTTTCTAGAGCGGAAAATGTCAAATCGGGAGCGACATTTGTATGGGGGCTATATCTAAGTCTGTACCGATCTTACCCAATTTTTGCATACGTGTTTCTAGTTCGATTATAAGATGTTCTGCAAAATTTAAAGAAAATCGGGTACAATATGTCGTTTCTAGAGCGGAAAATGTCAAATCGGGAGCGACATTTGTATGGGGGCTATATCTAAATCTAAACCGATCATACCCACCTTCAGCATAGGTGTTTCTAGTTCGATTATAAAATGTTGTACCAATTTTAAAGAAAATCGGGTACAATATGTCGTTTCTAGAGCGGAAAATGTCAAATCGGGAGCGACATTTGTATGGGGGCTATATCTAAATCTGAACCGATCTTACCCAATTTTTACATACGTGTTTCTAGTTCGATTATAAGATGTTCTGTAAAATTTAAAGAAAATCGGGTACAATATGTCGTTTCTAGAGCGGAAAATGTCAAATCGGGAGCGACATTTGTATGGGGGCTATATCTAAATCTGAACCGATCTTACCCAATTTTTGCATACGTGTTTCTAGTTCGATTATAAGATGTTCTGCAAAATTTAAAGAAAATCGGGTACAATATGTCGTTTCTAGAGCGGAAAACGTCAAATCAGGAGCGACATTTGTATGGGGGCTATATCTAAATCTGAACCGATCTTACCCTATTTTTGCGTAGGTGTTTCTAGTTGGATTATAAGATGTTGTGCCAATTTTAAACAAAATCGGGTACAATATGTGGTTTCTAGAGCGAAAAATGTCAAATCGGGAACGACATTTGTATGGGGGCTATATCTAAATCTGAACCGATTTCCTCCAAATTCAATACCAATGGTCCCTGGCCAGAAAAAATAACTTCTGCCAAGTTTCATGACAATCGGACATCAATTGCGACCTGTAGAGTGCGAACAAGCTTAGATGGACAGCAGACGGACAGACGGACAGACGGACGGACGGACGGACGGACAGACAGACATCGTTAAATCGACTCAGCTGGCGATTCTAAGCCGATCCGTATACTTAAAGGTGGGTCTAGCTCAATTATTTCTTGGTGTTACAAACATTTGGCGGAAAACTAACTTATAATACCCTAGACCACGAAGTGGTGTAGGGTATAAGAAAACTAACTTATAATACCCTAGACCACGAAGTGGTGTAGGGTATAAAAATGAAAACATAGAAGGTCTTAATATAACTTTTTATACCCTACACCACTTCGTGGTCTAGGGTATTATAAGTTAGTTTCGCGCCAAATGTTTGTAACACCAAGAAATAATCGAGCTAGACCCACCTTTAAGTATACCGATCGGCTTAGAATCACCAGCTGAGTCGATTTAACGATGTCTGTCTGTCCGTCCGTCCGTCCGTCTGCTGTCCATCTAAGCTTGTTCGCACTCTACAGGTCGCAATTGATGTCCGATTGTCATGAAACTTGGCAGAAGTTATTTTTTCTGGCCAAGGACCATCGGTATTGAATTTGGAGGAAATCGGTTCAGATTTAGATATAGCTCCCATACAAATGTCGCTCCCGATTTGACATTTTCCGCTCTAGAAACGACATATTGTACCCGATTTTCTTTAAATTTTGCAGAACATCTTATAATCGAACTAGAAACACGTATGCACAAATTGGTTAAGATCGGTTCAGATTTAGATATAGCCCCCATACAAATGTCGCTCCCGATTTGACATTTTCCGCTCTAGAAACGACATATTGTACCCGATTTTCTTTAAATTTTGTAGCACATCTTATAATCCAACTAGAAATACGTATGCAAAAATTGGGTAAGATCGGTTCAGATTTAGATATAGCCCCCATACAAATGTCGCTCTCGATTTCACTTTTTCCGCTTTAGAAACCACATATTGTACCCGATTTTCTTTAAATTTTGCACAACATCTTATAATCCAACTAGAAACACGTATGCAAAAATTGGGTAAGATCGGTTCAGATTTAGATATAGCCCCCATACAAATGTCGTTCTCGATTTCACTTTTTCCGCTTTAGAAACCACATATTGTACCCGATTTTCTTTAAAATTGGCACAGCATTTTATAATCGAACTAGAAACATCTATGCTGAAAGTGGGTATGATCGGTTCAGATTTAGATATAACCCCCTATACAAATGTCGCTCCCGATTTGACTTTTTCCGCTCTAAAATTCACATATTGTACCCGTTTTTCTTTAAAATTGGCACAACATCTTATAATCCAACTAAAAAACCTATGGTGAAAGTGGGTAAGATCGGTTCAGATTTAGATATAGCCCTCATTCAAATGTTGCTCCCGAATGTTTAACCGATTTTGGCCAAATTTTACATATTATATTTCACCAATAAACAGACATGGCGAAAGCGGGTCACATCGTTCCAGGTTTCAATATACCCCCATACAAATGTCCTTTCCGCTTTTAACATTTTTTGTCAAACACATACATTTACGGGATACAAAAATCCTTCCCGATTTCACTTTATTACCGCATTGAATTGTAATGAGATAGAAAGTGGGGTGTATCATATAGTCGGCTCCATTCGTCTTTAGCCTTTCCTTACTTGTTTGGGAAATGCCCATATGTCCATACTTTTGTATAATCCAAATGGGGCCCCATTCTGCTCTACTACAGCTCTAGAAACTACATCTTACATCGGATCGTCATCAAATTTTGCAGATCATGATAGGTTTCAACTAGGAACACCTACCGTGAATGAGAAATATATATGCGCATGTTTTGGCACAGGCCTCAAGGGTTGTTATAGGCCCCCTTCATCCTATTACCGCTGTATAATCTGTATTTGTCATTGGATCTTGATCAATTTTTCCAGATCATGTTATATAACTATTACTCAGAATATCTACTGGAAATTTGGATCAATTACTTTATTATTTACCATATTCATTAAATTTGACTAAAGATGAATATATAGTAACTGTATAATTTATATGAACTACATAAAATTGTTCCCAAGAAATACCTGGGTTTAGTAATCAAATCGAGGTATATACGCAGGGAGTGGTGTAGGGTATTATATAGTCGGCTCCGCCCGACTTTAGCCTTTCCTTACTTGTTTCAATAAGCTTTACAAGTTTCCCACACTCCCAGTTTCTATTTATCCAGGTAATTTGTCTGTTGCCCCGCTTAAAGAGCGACCACTTGAGAGATGCCAAACGATCTCTCCATTTTTTATTTTTTCAATTTACTTTAAATGTATCATCATATATCAAGTCACTCTTTTGAAGTATACGTGATATGGTTGATCATCGAACGTCGATGCCTTTTTGAAGTTGAATTTGAATATTCCCTTTTTAAAATTCTTTAACAATTGTCAATTTATAGCTGATATTCAATTATTTAAGATTTCGTTCTACATAATTATTCGAAAGTGTATTTTAATTAAGGAGCGCATAAAAATTCCGATAGTCAAAAAATGAAAATGAAAAAAAAAACGACCACAATGCATGACAATGAAATATCTCTTCTAGTGTGCAATCCCACTAACATATATTAATCATATTTCACTTATAGAGGTGAATTCGGAAAATCCCAATCCCACTTAAAGGCGTTGAAATTCCCGGTTAAAGATTTTTTTGTGTGAAATGTGCAGGGACACAAAAAATGTCCCACTAATAGAGGATTCCCAATTATGCAGGTCTCGCTTATACATGTCTCACTTATGCAGGTTCGACTGTAAAATATTACGTTTTTGCCTATATAAAAAGCCGGTTGTGTAAAAATTTAAAATTCGAAAGCTGTTTTTTTTTTAAATAGCAAATTTTTGGAACAAACCGAAAACCGGTTTCCTGAAATGGTCAGTTTTTGACAACCCTACTACCAATATGTTTAAATTAGAATCGGCTATACAAATTTCTGGCCAACATCATCATCATGTATATGCGGCAACTTTGCTTATTGACATAGCCACCGGGGTGAAATGAGCTTCATCTGAAAACACGAAAAAATTCCACGTAAATTTCTTACAGTTTGCGTTAAACACTCACTACTTTGGAAGTAAGTTTTTAATATTTCCTAATTTTGTTTGAGTGTATAGCGTCCCTTTTTGCAAATGTCAAACATGAAAATACAAATAATAATGAATATTATTCTAACTTTCAGTCAAAGCAATCGGTAGTTCAAATTTAAAATTGTTAATGGGCCACCGTATATATTAAAATAAAACTTCAGGTCAATTCAAAAAGTAAATATAAGGCAGCAATCTTCAAAAACAGCTAAATCAAAACCCTAAATATTGAGGCAATTTTGGGTTCATTCCTTTTTTAATTCCAAAAGTAAAAAAAATTGAAAATCCATTATCTCTCACTTACACAGTGCAAGATAACCTAACTTCATAATTCTTCCCATTTTTGCTGTAAATGGAAAAATCTTTTTATTTTACGAGTCTAGACAGTCAGAGGAATGTAGACACCAAATTCCATGATTCTAGCTGCGGCTATTTGGTAATGGCTTGATCGCCTTAGAATTTTATGACGATCAAGAATATATATACTATATAGGGTTTCAGGTCAATATTTCAAGGTATTACAAACGGAATGACAAACTTAGTATACACCCATCCTAGAGGTGGAGGGTATAAAAAGTAAGAATACCACTGTTTTAGCACATTAATTAATTGCAACAACTCATACACGGACGACTTCATACTCTTTGAAATTTTAATGGTTGTAACTTTTAGCCGATCTCAAAACAAGTTCATTCATGTTGTTCCCACAAACTTGTCAAACTTTGGAATTTATCATAAAATGATAAAAGCAAATTCGATTTTCTATATGTGAGGCGCGACCCACTTCAATACATTTATGCAAATATGCAAAGTAGCATAAATAATTTATATTTAATTATAAAAACAAATACATACGTTATTATATTTTATTATACAGCACAGCTATACAATACGGCAATTTGAATAAAAACAATTAATTAAATTATAAAAACAAACATTCATGTATTTATACCCTACAACACTTCGTGGAATAGGGCATTATAAGCTAGTTTCCCGCCAAATGTCTGTAACATCACGAAATATTGGCGCTAGACTCAATCTCGATGAAATTGATCGTTATATTTCTCCCTATGCGCAACTGTGAAGAGAGAGGATCATAAATTTTTTGGGGTGTATGGGATCCATCATTTGTAGGGATAACAGAGTTTAATCAATTTTGCCATATTCGTTAATCTTGGCTAAATATGCTTTTATAGTCCCATCCACACTAAAATAATTAGGTTTAGTAAACAAAGCTTTTATACACTCGAGGAGTGGTGTAGGGTATAATATAGTCGATCACGTCTGACATTAGCCTTTTGCTTACTTGTTTTATTAACAGTGTTTAGTTAGTCTTTCAGCTTGGATTCGATTTAAAATTTGGGGTTTCGGTGAAAAATAAATCATATTAATTATACCCTCACTCTCAGAGTAGGAGGGTATATATAATTTGGGAAAAAAGGGTAACGCATTGAAGGGGTGACTTAAGACCCTAAGTATGTTTGGACCAAGTCCGTTTCATGGCTTTTAAATGTGTTTGTGCCATGTCCATCGGTCCCTCCGTCTGGTTGGCTGGCTGGTGTACACGATAACACTCGAAAGGAGTTAAGGAATCGATTCAGACTTTGCACATCGTAATATTTTTCCCAAACTTAGTTTAAGTTCGGAGATGGGCAAAATTGCCACGCCCCTTCTGGTCTCCCACACAAATAGCCCATATTCCGATATTAAATTAAAACCCATATATAAGTCGGCTTAGCCGACTGAAGCTTACTTACTTGTTTTAAAGTATTTCCGAAAGTTCGAATTCCAGTAATTTCGATTGAGTTTGTTTTTCAATCAAAACCCATAAAAAACTCTAATATTTTAGAGTATTTAAGCAAATTTTTTCAATTTATCTGCTTGTACTTACTTGATATTAGGTATGCGCATTCCCCTATAACAAAAACGTGCACCATAAAGTGATTTTTATTCGTGAAATGGGACAAAAAGGGATAAAAAATGGTACATATTAAACGACAACAGCTAGAAACACGAAATTCGGTGTGTACATTAGAGCGTACCAGGTTACAAGTAAAAAAAAAAAGTTCGCCGTACACCTTCGAATATAAAGTATTATTGAAAGGTAGTTTCAAAAAAATTTTTTTTATTTTTTTATGCCGAA
Source organism: Polietes domitor (assembly GCA_947397865.1). Classification (NCBI taxonomy): domain Eukaryota; kingdom Metazoa; phylum Arthropoda; class Insecta; order Diptera; family Muscidae; genus Polietes; species Polietes domitor. The sequence goes on from OX377620.1 coordinate 121,420,568, forward strand.
CGTAGGGGTCGCGCTTTTACATTTTTCTATATAACTTCTGCATTTATAAACGGATTTTAAAGTGTGATACATCGATGTTTTTGTCCGATTTTTTTGTCTTTGAAGTCATTGAGCTCAAACATGATTCATGATTTTATGCGAGCTTTAATTTTCGATTATTAGAGTGGTACATTAGGGTAGTAGCAACTGAGAAATGATGGGTAAGTACCAGAAGGGGGTGCTTGAGCTCAATGACTTCAAAGACAAAAAAATCGGCCTCGTCGAGACAAAAACATCGATGTATCACACTTTAAAATCCGTTTATAAATACAAGTTATATAGAAAAATGTAAAAGCGCGACCCCTACGTTCGGCATAAAAAAATAAAAATTTTTTTTTTGAAACTACCTTTCAATAATACTTCATATTCGAAGGTGTACGGCGAACTTTTTTTTTGAGGTACGCCCTAGTGTACATTCCTCTAATTGAGTAGAAACATAATATAAAAGCATTTTTTCCAAATTCGTACTTTTAAGGGGTAAAACAGGAATAGAGGAATAAAAACGGTACCAACCAAACGGCTGCACCTGAATTTTTCGAAATTCGTACTTTTTGGGGTTAAAATAGAAAAACGGGATAAAAATAGTACCAAACAAGTAAGGAAAGGCTAAAGTCGGACAGAGCCGACTATTTGATACACTCCACTTGATATTCTATTATAATTCAATTCTGTAAAAAAGTGAAATCGGAAGGATTTTTGTATCCTGTAAATATATGTGTTTGACAAAAAATTTTAAATCGGAAATGGGGGTATATTGAAACATTGAACGATGTGGCCCGCATTCACTATGTATGTTTATAGATGAAATATAATATGTAAAGTTTGGTCAACATCGGTTTAACATTTGGGAGCAACATTTGTATATATATAAAAAAATATCTAAAACTGAACCGATCTTACCCACGTTCACCATGGGTGTTCTTAGTTGAATTATAAGATGTTGTGCCAAATGTAAAGCAAATCAGGTACAATATGTTGTTTCTAAAGCGGAAAAAGTCAAATCGGGAGCGACATTTGTATGGGGACTATATCTAAATCTGAACCGATCTAACCGATTTTCACCATAGCTGTTTCCAGTTCAATTATAGGGTACTGTGCCAAATTTGAAGCAAATCGAGTGAAATGTGTGGGTTCTAGAGCGGAAAAAGTTTCTAGAGAGAGAAAAGTCAAATCGGGAGCGACATTTGTATGGGGGCTATATCTAAATCTGAACCGATTTGCTTCAAATTATATAGCGTTCGTCCCTGATCCACAAAACTTACTTGTGCTAATTTTTGTTAAGATCGGACTATAATTGCAACCTGTAATTTGATTACAACAATAGATGGACAGACAGACAAACGGACAATGCTAAATCGACTCAGAAAGTGATTCTAAGCCGATCTGTATAATAAACGGTGGGTCTAACTCGTTTCCTTTTGGGTGTTACAAACAAATGCACTAAGACATAATACTCTCGTGGTGTGTATAAAAATTACCGCAGCTAGAGTCATGAAATTCGAAGTAGACCTTCCTCTGACTGCGTAGACACGAAAAATAAAAGGTTTTTTCCAAATTCATATTTTCAAGGTATACAATGGGTACAGAGGGCTAAAAATAGTACCAACTAAACGACTACAGCTAGAATAATGAAATTCGGTGTGCACATCCCTCTAATTGCGTCGACATGTAAAATAACGAGATTTTAGAAACTCTTACTCTTAAGTGGGTAAAATAGAAACTAGTAAATCAAAAAAAAATTTTTTTCAAATCCATGCTTTATGCAAGCAGAATTCTATTGGGCCTAGAAATTCTTTTTTAGTTATCTTTTGTAGAAGGAAAAACTACTGCAAAATTTCAGTTTTTTATCTGCCATAGAACGGCATATATTCGAAAATGGGTTTTAACTTCGTATGGGAGGTGCCACGCCCACATTTCCATTACCGCCCATTTTTGTCACAACTACGCACATTAATGCTAGATGCACTTACACAAAATTACAGTAGGTGTGATTTTGGTTTTAACTTAATATGGAGGTGCCACGCCCACTTTTGCATTACCGCCCATTTTAGGCGCAACTACGCACATGGATGCTAGATGCACTTACACAAAATTTGAGCACTATACGTGTCATAGAACTGACACTATTCGATAATATGTTTTAACTTCGTATGGGAGGTGGTACGCCCACTATTCCAATACCGCCCATTTTTGGCAGAACTACGCACATTGATGGTAGATGCACTTACACAAAATTTCAGCACTCTAGGTGTCATAGAACTGACAATATTCAATAATAGGTTTTAACTTCGTATGGGAGGTGCCACGCCCACTTTTCCAATACCGCCCATTTTTGGCACAACTAGGTGTCATAGAACTGACTATATTCAATAATAGGTTTTAACTTCGTATGGGAGGTGCAACGCCCACTTTTCCAATACCGCCCATTTTTGGCACAACTATGCGAATTGATGCTAGATGCACTTACACAAAATTTCAGCACTCTAGGTGTCATAGAACTGACAATATTCAATAATAGGTTTTAACTTCGTATGGGAGGTGCCACGCCCACTTTTCCAATACCGCCCCTTTTTGGCACAACTATGCGAATTGATGCTAGATGCACTTACACAAAATTTCAGCACTCTAGGTGTCATAGAACTGACAATATTCAATAATAGGTTTTAACTTTGTATGGGAGGTGCCACGCCCCTTTGTCCAATTGGTCAAATTTTTCCATTTCCTTGTATTGTCATCGAAAATGATTAAGTGTGCAAAATTTGAGCAAAATTGGTTGAGAAAAAAGCTTTCAAAAATTGATTTCAAATTTTGTGGCACACAAACATATATAGAAAGTAACCTTATATAAAGCATGGAAAAAGGGGATAAAAATGGAATTCGGTGTATACATTCCTCTGAATGGATAGGCACAAAAAATAAAAAGATTTTTCCATATTTTCCAAAGTTAGGTTATTTTGCAATTTGTACTTTTGTAATTAAAATAGAATGGAAATACATCCAACTGTAGCACCTACTATCCACCAATATTTATGGCATTTATGCTTTTTTGAAAATATATAGAAGAATATTAATTTTTTGAATTGATTTGAAGTATTATTTCAATATTGGTAGCCTTGCCATATAATGGAGGTTTGAAATAATAAAAATATTATATTTATTTATATAATTATTTTATATATAGCTCCCATACGGATTTCGCTCGCGATTTGACTCTTTTCGCTATAGAAACCGCACAGCGCTTTATATTTACAATAGAAACATATGCGGTGAATGCGGATCAGATCGGTTCATATATATAAGTAGCAGTAACATCGGCCCATGATTAGGACACATACAAAAATCTATACCGATTTCATTTTTTTTCACCGAATTGAATTGTAATGGGGTAGAAAGAGGAAGATATCATATAGTCTGTCCGCCCGACCATTGCCTTTCCTTACTTGTTTTTCTTTGGACAAGAGATTATCACGCTCCAGAATCAATTTCCATCCGCCAAAATTGAATAACATTTTATCTAGTAAACATTTTTGAGTTTTACAATTAGAAGAATTGTAATTATATTATGAAAAATAATTTAATCTATATATATATATATATATATATATATATATATATATATATATATAATTGTCATTGTTAAAATAAAAACAAGTAAGGAAAGGCTAAAGTCGGACGGGGACGACTATATAATACCATACACGGTCTACCTCAGAAAATGCCGAAAAGTCAAATCGTCAACAACATTTGTATGGGAGCTATATATAAATCTGAACCGATCTCACCCAATTTAACTATAGATGTTTCTACTGTAAATATAAGATGTCCTGCAGGAGCGAAATTTGTATGGGAGCTATATATAAATCTGAACCGTTCTGACCCACTTTCAACATAAATATTTCTAGTGGAAATATAAGGTTTTATGCCATATTTGATGAAAATAGGTTAGTGTATGTGGTTTTCTAGAGCGTATGAAGTCAAATCGGGAGTGATATTGTATGGGGGCTTTATTTAAATCTGAACCGATTTGCTTCCTTGACCCACAAAACTTACTTGTGCCAATTTTTGTTATCATCGGACAATAATTGCGACCTGTACTTTGATTACAAGAATAGATGGTCGGACGGACATGGCCAAATCGAAAAGTGATTCTAAGTAGATCGGTATAATAAACACTAGGTCTATCTCGCTTCCTTTTGGGTGCTACAAACAAATACACAAAGACATTATACCCTAATTATTAATTATTTTTGTTTTGTATAAAAATGATTTACTGTTCTTATATGAAATCATTCTCTAGTTCAATTTTAAAATAATTATCAATATTTATATCTTGTATAACAACAGAAAAATGATTGTGTAGCATAACGAAAATGAAAATACAAGTAAGTAAGCTTCAGTCGGCTAAACCGACTTATATATATATATATATACCCTTACTCTCAGAAAACATATATGCGCAAGTTATAAGGACTTAAATTTTACTTAACACAGTATAATTTGAGTGGAAGGTACTAGAAGGATAGTGGCACATGTTCTAATTTTCCACATTTAAAAACAAGTAAGGAAAGGCTAAAGTCGGGCGTGGCCGACTATATAATACCCTACACCGCTCCCTTCGTATATACCTCGCTTTGATTACTAAATCCAGGTGTTTCATAGGAGCAATTTTATGTAGTTCACATAAATTATACGGTATATTATAAATTCATTTTTAGTCAAATATGGTAAATAATATGTCAATTAATCCAATTTTCCGGCAAATATTGCGAGTAAAGTAAATATAACATGATATGGAAAAGTTGATCAAGATCCAATGACAAATACAGATTATACAACGGTAATAGGATGAATCGAACGGACATTTGAAGGGGGCCTATAACAACACTTTGGGCCTGTGCCACGACATATGCCTATATAGTTCTCCCTCATGGTAGTTATTCCTAGTTGCAATATATCCCGATCTGCAAAATTTGAAGAAGATCTGATGTAAAATGTAGTTTTTAGAGCTGTAATAGATCAGAATGGGACCCCATTTGGGTTATACCAAAGTATGGACATATGGGCATCTCCCAAACAAGTAAGGAAATGATAATGACGGACTTTCTATTTCATTACAATTTATTTCAGTAAAAAAGTGAAATCGGGAAGGATTTTTGCATCCTGTAAATGTATGTGTTTGACAAAAAATGTTAAATCGGAAAGGACATTTGTATGGGGGTATATTGAAACCTGGAACGATGTGACCCGCTTTCACCATGTATGTTTATTGGTGAAATATAATATGCAAAGTTTGGCCAAAATCGGTTAAACATTCGGGGGCAACATTTTTATGAGGGCGATATCTAAATCTGAACCGATCTTACACACTTTCACCATAGGTTGGATTATAAGATGTTGTGACAATTTTAAAGAAAAACGGGTATAATATGTGGATTTTAGAGCGGAAAAAGTCAAATCGGGACCGAAATTTGTATGTGGGCTATATCTAAATCTGTACCGATCATACCCACTTTCAGCATAGGTGTTTATAGTTAGATTATAAGATTTTGTGCCAAATTTTAAGAAAATCGGGTGCAAGATGTGGTTTCTAGAGCGAAGGGAGTGATATTTGTATAGGGGCTATATCTAAATCTGAAACGATCTTACCCAGTTTCAGCATACGTGTTTCTAGTTCGATTATAAGATGTTCTGCAAAATTTAAAGAAAATCGGGTACAATATGTCGTTTCTAGAGCGGAAAATGTCAAATCGGGAGCGAAATTTGTATGGGAGCTATATCTAAATCTGAACCGATTTCCTCCAAATTCAATACCGATGGTCCTTGGCCAGAAAAAATAACTTCTGCCAAGTTTCATGACAATCGGACAACAATTGCGACCTGTAGAGTGCGAACAAGCTTAGATGGACAGCAGACGGACGGACGGACAGACGGACGGACAGACGGACATCGTTAAATCGACTCAGCTGGTGATTCTAAGCCGATCGGTATAATTAAAGGTAGGTCTAGCTCGATTATTTCTTGGTGTTACAAACATTTGGCGCGAAACTAACTTATAATACCCTAGACCACGAAGTGGTGTAGGGTATAAAAACGAAATTTCAAACAAACGATATACTTGCCCCAACAAATTTGTTTAACATAATTGTGCTCTACTACTGTGCGTCTGTACTGTTCAAATTCGCAAAACCAACTGAAATCGAACACTTTTTGTATCAGTTTGGTAAATTTGATCATAACAAATCGTACTGACTACGTAAGCGATCGTCATACAAATTATTAAATATTTTTGCCTTACACAACCTAAACACGAAGCAAAATGAATTATTTGCATTTTTGGCATGCATTTTATGAAGTCGTTTATACGTATCATTTTTTCTTTTATCCCATTATGTTCCTAAAAGTATACTTCGCAGTCAGAGCGAAGTATACACCGATTTTTATTATCCCATTAATTGCGAAACATTTCTTTATTCGCAAAATTTGATGATCTTTCTGCGTGTACTTTGGGACACAGTAGCAACAAATGTTGTTTTTCCATGTCGAACGTGACATCGAAATATACGATAATGTAAACCAAAAAGTTACAGATAATTGCAGTCGTATAGTTTCGTGTCCTTTATTTTTTTGACTCTTTTTACTCCCTAAAAGGTTTTAGAAAGGTAAAGTCAATGCTCAATGTCTCTCTTTAAGAACTTTTATCAAAACAAAATGAGCAAGAGAAATATTCAAACGAGTAAAGTTGCTCTGCCGCGAGATTACATTATGGGGATATGAATAAACGTAAAAGTTGTTTGCATTTGTTAACTTTGATTGTTTCTCTATGAAAGTATGATAAAACAAAGTGTTAATTAATTTTAATTTAATGTTAATTAATGTTAATGTTAATTTTTTGTCTTGGTGTACCTTTCTGTGGAATTGCCCATATTTATATATAAATAATTTTATAAATTAATATAAAATTTGATTTGAACTGGGATATTGTCCTGGCTCAAGTCCATTTTGCATCTATATTTAATAGAATGCAATTTTATTTACAAATGGCAAGGTGACATTTATTACTTGGCTGCAGACTACCACGATCATGATTTCGACCATGGCTTCGAAGCGACTTTTCAATATAAAATAAATTATGGTGGTTAAATTTTAAGGGTTGATTTTGAATAAAACACAAATTATTTAGGAAATTATTGTCATTTCTTTTTATTAAGATAATATTGGTATGGTTCAATTATGTATGCAACAAAATATCGGCCAAATGGCCGCCTCGGCTGCACACCTCCATCCGATGGTCGAAATTTTCGATGACGCTGCCGCATAATTGAGGTTCTATGCCGTTAATGTGCCGAATTATCTCATCCTTTAGCTCTTGAATTGTTGCTGGCTTATCGACGTACACATTTTCTTTCAAATAACCCCAAAGAAAGAAGTCCAACGGTATCCAATCACATGATCTTGGCGGCCCATTGACATCGCCAACACATGAGATAAAACGGCGATTGAATTCGTCGCGCAAAAGAGCCATTGTTTCGTTAGCTGTGTGGCATGTGGCACCGTCCTGCTGAAACCACATCCACATCCATATCTTCCAATTCGGGCCATAAAAAGTTCGTTATCATCGATAGCGAAGACTATTCACAGTAACTGCCTGACCGGCCTCATTTTGGAAAAAACAAGTAAGGAAAGGCTAAAGTCGGGCGGGGCCGACTATATAATACCCTACACCACTTCCTGCGTATATACCACGTATTTATTACTAAACCCAGGTCTTTCATGGGAGCAATTTTATGTAGTTCATATAAATTATACAGTATTTATCTTTAGTCATATCTAACAAATAAAATAGTAAAACAAGTAAGGAAAGGCTAAAGTCGGGCGGGGCCGACTATATAATACCCTACACCACTCCCTGCGTATGTACCTCGCTTTGATTACTAAACCCAGGTATTTCATGGGAGCAATTTTATGTAGTTCATACAAATTATATAAAATATATACATATAATGTATATGCTATAAATTCATCTTTAGTCAAATTTAACGAATATGGTAAATAATATGGTAATTGATCTAATTGTCCGACAGACAAATACAAATTATACAGTAGTATACCAAAGTCATTTCAAAGTATGGACATCACCCAAACAATTCTCATTGCAATTCAATTAGGTAAAAAAGTGAAATCGGGAAGGATTTTTGCATCTTGTAAATGTATGTGTTTGACAAAAAATGTTAAATCGGAAAGGACATTTGTATGGGGGTATATTGAAACCTGGAACGATGTGACCCGCTTTCACCATGTCTGTTTATTGGTGAAATATAATATGTAAAATTTGGCCAAAAACGGTTAAACCTTCGGGAGCAACATTTGTATGAGGGCTATATCTAAATCTGAACCGATCTTACCCACTTTCACCATAGGTTTTTTAGTTGGATTATAAGATGTTGTGCCAATTTTAAAGAAAAACGGGTACAATATGTCGTTTCTAGAGCGGAAAATGTCAAATCGGGAGCGACATTTGTATGGGGGCTATATTTAAATCTGAACCGATCTTACCCAGTTTTTGCATACGTATTTCTAGTTGGATTATAAGATGTTCTGCAAAATTTAAAGAAAATCGGGTACAATATGTCGCTTCTAGAGCGGAAAATGTCAAATCGGGAGCGACATTTGTATGGGGGCTATATCTAAATCTGAACCGATCTAACCCAATTTTTGCATAATTGTTTCTAGTTGGATTATAAGATGTTCTGCCAAATTTAAAGAAAATCGGGAGCGACATTTGTATGGGGGCTGTCAAATCGGGAGCGACATTTGTATGGGGGCTATATCTAAATCTGAACCGATCTTACCCAATTTTTGCATACGTGTTTCTAGTTGGATTATAAGATGTTCTGCAAAATTTAAAGAAAATTGGGTACAATATGTCGTTTCTAGAGCGGAAAATGTCAAATCGGGAGCGACATTTGTATGGAGGCTATATCTAAATCTGAACCGATCTTACCCAATGTTTGCATACGTGTTTCTAGCGGGATTATAAGATGTTCTGCCAAATTTAAAGAAAATCGGGGACAATATGTGGTTTCTAAAGCGGAAAAAGTGAAATAGGGAGCGATACTTGTATGGGGGCTATATCTAAATCTGAACCGATCTTACCCAATTTTTGCGTAGGTGTTTCTAGTTGGATTATAAGATGTTGTGCCAAATTTAAAGAAAATCGGGAACAAGATGTGGATTTTAGAGCGGAAAAGGTAAAATCGGTAGCGACATTCGTATGGGGGCTATATCTAAATCTGAACCGATTTCCTCCAAATTCAATACCGATGGTCATTGGCCAGAAAAAATAACTTCTGCCTATTTTAATGACAATCGGACAACAATTGCGACCTGTAGAGTGCGAACAAGCTTAGATGGACAGCAGACGGACAGACGGACAGACGGACGGACGGACGGACGGACAGACAGACATCGTTAAATCGACTCAGCTGGTGATTCTAAGCCGATCGGTATACTTAAAGGTGGGTCTAGCTCGATTATTTCTTGGTGTTACAAACATTTGGGGCGAAACTAACTTATAATACCCTAGCCCACGAAGTGGTGTAGGGTATAATTAGTAAAAAATTGATCCAATTTTCCGGCAGACAAATACAAATTATACAGTAGTAATAGGATGAATCGGACCGACATTTTATCCCTTAAAAGTACGAATTTGGAAAAAAATACTTTTATATAACGTATATTCTTCATTAGAGTAATGTACACACCGAATTTCGTGTCTCTAGCTGTTGTCGTTTAATAGGTACCATTTTTATCCCATGCTTAAATACTCTAAATATTAGTGGTTTTTAGGAGTATTTTCAGTCATTGTGAGGGAAAAAAATGTCCTTTTGGTCCGATGGAAAATTTAGATCTCCTAGGTGTAGGGTATAATTAAATTCATTAAATTCCGTCTATACGTTTTCACATTAGAGCATTTCACTCTTCCTACCTCTTTCTGGAATTTACTAATTTTCAATCTTACACATCATTAAATACACATTTTTGAATAAATATAGCATATATAATACCATATCACAAGATCGAACAAATCGTCCGGTTTATATTCAAACTAAACTTGGGAATAACATCAACGGGGCCAATAACTTGCAAAGGCCTTGAGCGAATATCTAACATGATGTATGTATACGACTGTCCAGGTAGTCTATTTGCATTTCGTGGCTACTATATAATCGCAGACCATTGCAGAAAATATCATAAATAAGAACTAAATACATACTGGCCTTTGTGAGATTTGAGTTTCAGTTCAAGTTTATTTAGCCAAAAACAGAATATTATGTCAGCATGATAAATGAAATAAACCTTTGTTTTAGAATATTTAGGTATTCTACAAATACAAATGAATATACAAAATATAAGATAATATGTGATTTGTATTTGAAACATTTTATTATTCGAAAAGTTTTAAATAGTCAATTTAGCACATAATAATTACTTGGAAACAGCAACAATATCATTAATTTTGAAATCTAGAGTATATGAAACATATATGTATTTATAAAAGTGACATCAAATAAATTGGGAGACGTACTCTTTGTCTTCTTGTTTTAATCCAGCTTGTTCTGGAGAATATTCTCATCTGGTGATCATAGTGACGCATTCCTTCAGCAATTGCACAACATACTGCTCTGTCCGTTATTTCTCATGATGGCTTTACACCCAGTGGTCATGTGTCACAGTCCTTCGTTCGCAAACAAAAAAATCGAAGTTTATATAAATAAGTGTTAACTTGGCTTCACAAAGACGATGATTTAAACGTAAATGGTTGACCGAAAAATTATAAAAATATAAAAATAACAAAGATAATATTATCAAAAAATTATATAAAAATTTTCGATGGATATTATTTTGACGCAAAACTTTTTTGCATCTATAGTATTATTTGCTTTTTTTCATAATAAAAACTGAACTTTTTCGTATTTTGTAGTACTGAAAAATAAATAGCTGCAACCAATACATTTCGAATGATGTCTAAATGATGTACATCGGAAGAAAATTGACGCCCCGTTTTCAAAGGATAACATTTAAGAACAAGTAAGGAAAGACTAGAGTCGGGCGAGGCCGACTCCACTCCACAGCCTCCACTTTCTACCCCATTACAATTGAATTCGGGGCAAAATGTGAAATCGGGAACGATTTTTGTATGGGTACTATATCATGAACCGATCTGACCTACTTTCACAATGATTGAATTCAGCTGACTTTTAACGTTTTCTGCAAAATTAGATCAAAATCTTTAACACGTTAATTGTTAATTCGATCCTAGATTTACTGGTATCTTTAAAAGCAGACGTCTAATATTGCCCGCTTCTCCAGACAAAAACAAGTAAGGAAAGTCTAAAGTCGGGCGGGGCCGACTCTATGATACACTCCACTTTCAATCCGAATACTATTTAATTCGGTGAAAAAGTGAAAACGTGAAGGATTTTTGTATCCTGTAAATGTATGTCTTTGACAAAAAATGTTTAATCGGAATGGACATTTGTATGAGGGTATATTGAAATCTGGAACGAAATAGGTGAAATATAATATGTATAGTTTGGCCAAAATCGGTTAAACATTTGGGAGCAACATTTGTATTTGCGCTATATCTAAATCTGAACCGATCTTAGCCACTTTCACCATAGGCTTTTTACTTGGATTATAAACTGTTGTGCCAAATTTAAAGAAAATCGAGTATAATATGGGGTTTCTGGAGCGGAAAATGTCAAATCGAGAGCGAGATTTGTATGGGGGCTATATCTAAATCTGAACCGATCTTACCGAATTTCTGCATAGGTGTTTCTAGTTGGATTGTAAGATGTTGTGTCAAATTTAAAGAAAATCGAGTATAATATGGGGTTTCTAGAGCGGAATATGTCAAATCGGGAGCGATATTTGTATGGGGGCTATATCTAAATCTGAACCGATCTTATCCAATTTTTGCACAGGTGTTTCTAGTTGGATTATAAGATGCTGTGCCAAATTTAAAGAACATTGGGTACAGTATGTGGTTTCTAGAGCGGAAAATGTCAAATCGGGAGCGACATTTGTATGGGGGCTATATCTAAATCTGAACCGATCTTACCCAATATAGCGGAAAATGTAAAATCGGGAGCGACATTTGTATGGGGGCTATATCTAAATCTGAACCGATTTGCCTCAAATTAAATAGCGTTCGTCCTTGATCCACAAAACTCATTTGTCAAATCGTGAATGAGATTTGTATGGGGGCTATATCTAAATCTGAACCGATCCTAACCAATTTTTGCACAGGTGTTTCTAGTTGGATTATAAGATGTTGTGCCAAATTTAAAGAACATTGGGTACAGTATGTGGTTTCTAGAGCGGAAAATGTCAAATCGGGAGCGACATTTGTATGGGGGCTATATCTAAATCTGAACCGATCTTACCCAATTTTTGCATAGGTGTTTCTAGTTGGATTATAAGATGTTGTGCCAAATTTAAAGAAAATCGGGTACAGTATGTGGTTTCTAGAGCGGAATATGTCAAATCGGGAGCGACATTTGTATGGGGGCTATATCTAAATCTGAACCGATTTGCCCCAAATTAAATAGCTTTCGTTCTTGATCCACAAAACTTGCTTGTGCCAATTTTTGTTAAGATCGGACTATAATTGCGACCTGTAATTTGATTACAACAATAGATGGACAGACGGACAGACAGACGGACATTGCTAAATCGACTCAGAAAGTGATTCTAAGTCGGTCGGTATACTTAACAATGGGTCTAACTCGCTTCCTTTTGGGTGTTACAAACAAATGCACAAAGCCATAATACTCTTGTGGAGTGTATAAACACATACCGAAAAGTCAAAATTCAACCCGAATATTTTTTTCAGGCTCAGTAATATATGTACTAATTTTTATAAAATCATTCTTAAAGACAGTTTACCACGACCCTCCCGCCCCGATTTCTAGTGTTTTAAATATGTATATAGCCTATAGATCCTATCTGTGTGAAGTTCCAAAAAGAGAAACAAGTAAGGAAAGGCTAAAGTCGGGCGGGGCCGACTATATAATGCCCTGCACCACTCCCTGCGTATATACCTCGCTTTTATTACTAACCCACATATTTCATGGGAGCAATATTATGTAGTTCATATAAATTATAAGTATATATATATACGAATATGGTAAATAATTGATCCAATTTTCCGGCAGACAAATGCAAATTATACAGTAGTAATAGGATGAATCGAACCGACATTTGAAAGTGGGCCTAAAACAACACTTGTGGCCTGGCCCAAAACGTGGTCCTATGTACTTCTCATTCACGGTAGGTTTTAATAGTTGAAATATATCATGATCCGATGTAAGACGTAGTTTCTAGAGCTGTAATAAAGTAGAATGGGGGCCATTTGGGTTATTCGAAAGTATGGACACATATATTTCACTTTCATAGTATGTATTCATAATTGAAATATAATACAAAATGCAATATTTGATAAACTTCGTATGTAAGTTCTGGGTCCTAGAGGTAATAATAACAAGTAAGGAAAGGCTCAAGTCAGGCGGGGCTGACTCTATGATACACTCCACTTTCTATCCTATTACAATTCAATTTGGCGAATTGTATGGCGGCTATATCTAAATCTGAACCGATCTTACCTAATTTCTGCATATGTGTTTCTATTTGGATTATAAGATGTTGTGGCAAATTTAAAGATAATCGAGTACAATATGGGGTTTCTAGAGCGGAAAATGTCAAATCGTGAATGAGATTTGTATGGGGGCTATATCTAAATCTGAACCGATCTTAACCAATTTTTGCATAGGTGTTTCTAGTTGGATTATAAGATGTTGTGCCAAATTTAAAGCGGAAAATGTAAAATCGGGAGCGGCATTTGTATGGCGGCTATATCTAAATCTGAACCGATCTTTCCTAATTTCTGCATATGTGTTTCTAGTAGGATTATAAGATGTTGTGCCAAATTTAAAGAAAATCGGGTACAATATGTGGTTTCTAGAGCGGAAAATGTAAAATCGGGAGCGGCATTTGTATGGCGGCTATATCTAAATCTGAACCGATCTTTCCTAATTTCTGCATATGTGTTTCTAGTAGGATTATAAGATGTTATGCCAAATTTAAGGAAAATCGGGTACAATATGTGGTTTCTAGAGCGGAAAATGTAAAATCGGGAGCGACATTTGTGTGGGGGCTATATCTAAATCTGAACCGATTTGCCTCAAATTAAATAGCGTTCGTCCTTGATCCACAAAACTCATTTGTGCCAATTTTTGTTAAGATCGGACTATAATTGCGACCCGTAATTTGATTACAACAATAGATGGAGAGACGGACAGACAGACGGACATTGCTAAATCGACTCAGAAAGTGATTCTAAGTCGATCGGTATACTTAACAATGGGTCTATCTCGCTTCCTTTTGGGTGTTACAAACAAATGCACAAAGACATAATACTCTCGTGGAGTGTATAAAAATTAAAAATTAAATTAAAAAGTGGGCCCATATAGAGCACTTTCAAAATAGGTACTCTTAGATGAAATGCGACATGATATGCAAAATTATATCGATATCCAATGCACAATGTGAGTTTTAGAGATCTAATAGAGTAGAATGGGGGCCCAATTTGTATGGTGGTTATACCAAAATATGGACCCATATATTTGACTTTCATAAGAAATATTCTTAGTTGAAATATAATCTGCAAATTTTTAAAATCTTCCGATGTAAAATGTGGGTCCTATAGGAGTAAATTTGTAAGTGCGCTACATTAAAGAGTGGGTCCATATAGATCACTTTCAAAATAGGTATTTTTAGTTGAAATATGACATGGTATGCAAAGATTATATTGAGATCTAGAGCGATAATAGTATAAACTGGTAGCCCATTTGTACGGGCGCTAAACAAAAACATTGACCCATATAGCTGGATTTTCAAATAGGTGTTTCTATTCTAAATGTAACATTGTGTGGAAAATTTGATCAAGTTCCGACGTAAAATGTGCATTTTAGAAAAGTAATATTGTAAATCGGAGGTACATTTGTATGGGGGCTATATCCAAACATAGACCCCATGTGGTTCACTTTCACGTGAGCTGTTTCTAGTTCAAGTATAACACGATCCTGAAAATTTGGCCATGATCCCATGTAAAATGTGTATTCTAGAGCTGTAATAGTGTAATTTCTAGGGATATTTGTATGGAGGCTATTCAATACCAATCGTCGTTGGCCCAAAAAACTAACTTTTGCCAAATTTCATGGCAATCGGACCACAATTGCGACATGTAGAGTTCGAACAAGCTTAGATGGACAGCAGACGGACGGACAGACGGACAGACAGACATCGTTAAATCGATTCAGCTGGTGATTCTAAGCCGTTCCGTATGCTTAAAGGTAGGTCTAGCTCGATTATTTCTTGGTGTTACAAACATTTGGCGGAAAACTAACTTATAATACCCTAGTCCACGAAGAGGTGTAGGGTATAAAAAGGTTTTATAATATTAGAGAGATATATATTTACTTTATGTGAGGGCTATGTCCACTTTTCTCGTACCGCCCACTTTTTCCACAAACTTGGAGATTAATACTCAATGAAATCACACAAAAAAGGAATATATATTGGGTTCACATTTTTAAGATAATGTGCAACGCCCGTCTTTCAAATCCCGCCCATTTGTATCTTTCCTATATAAGTGAAAACTAAATGAACTCACACATAATTTCAGAAAACTAGGTGTCATATAATTGAAAATACTCTATAACTGGTTTTAATTTCTTATGGGATGTGCCACGCCCACTTCAACAATACCGCCCATATTCCCCTACTACCCAGATTAGTAACGGATGGATTCGCATAAATTTTCAGAACTCTCAGTGAAATAGAAATGAATATATTTGATAATAGATTTTAATTTCGTATGGTAGGTACCAACTTTAATTGAATACGGCAGAGTAATGAGTACTAAATCACCTAAAAGTAACGTCCTGCAAAACTAATCAAAACTTTTTTAGTTCTATTCCACCAAAGTTGAAAAACGATCAAAATATAGTAATTTTTACTATTGAGATTTTTGGGTAACTAAGCCTTGGAAACCACCAATTTTTGTTTTATTTCATTTAATCTAACGTACCTTTCAAACGAGATCAAAGACGTACAAATTGGGTAGATAGATAGTTTGTCTGTAACTCAATTATAAATATTAAAATTGTTTTCACTTTTTGTTTTTTCTTAGTTCTGGAGAAATTATTCAAATTTGAGCGGCTCTATGAATCACAATTTTTGTCCGATTTTGAATCGGGTTTCGGACTTTTGATCGACAATAAGTTCTCTATTAATTGGATTTATTAGTATTAGCAAAAGTTGTAATCAAATTTTTGATTTTGCCACTGATTCCGGGAAAAGTCCACACACAGTGCATCGGTTAAAATATAGGGTTTATACAGCGAAAAAATGTCAAATCCGGAGCGATCCCTATATCACTTTCGTTTGCAGCCGAATATAAGTTGCTGTGGCAAATTTGTAGAAAATATATTTTCTTCAAATTTTAAATATGTGGATTTTAGAGCGCAAAAACTTTAATGGAGACCGAAATTTTTATGTGAGGTATATCAAAATCTGAACCGATATGACCCACTTTCACCACAGACGTTTCTAGTTCAAATATAAGGTATTGTGCCAAATTTAAGAGAATTGGTTAAAATATGTGATCTCTAGCGCGCTAAAAGATAAATGGAGAACGTGTGGGAGTTGTGTGGGAGCTATATCGAACTCTGAACCGATTTGGCCCAATTTCACCATAGATGTTTCTAGTTGAACTATAAGGTATTGTGCCAATTTTGAAGCAAATTGAGTAAACTATGTGATTTCGAGAGCGATATTTGTATGGCGGCTATATCTAAATCTGAACCGATTTGCTTCAATTTAAATAGGGTTCGTCCTTGGGCCGCAAAGCTCACTTGTGCAAATTTTTGTTAGGATCCGCAATAATTGCGAACTGCACTATGATTACAAGAATAGACGGATGGACGGACAAACAGACGGACATTGCTATCGGTATCGTTCGATCGGTATACTTAACAATGGGTCCATCTCGCATCCTTTTGGATATTACAAACAAATACACAATGACATAATATCCTAGTGGTGGCTATAAATATTTTGAATATATGGCCACCCTAATCTGAATTTTTGAAATTTTGTAGAGAATAATATAAGCTAAAATACAAAACAAAATTAAGAAAATTAAAGATATGTTCTTCGGGATATTCAAAGATTTAAATAAATTTTAATTTTTGGAGTCCTTGATTCACAAGGACATTCATTTATTCTTACAGATTCGGAAGGAGGAGATGTACATCTTTCAGATGATATAAATATCGTTAAAATCTGATCACAATCAAAGTGATCACGATCCAAAGTTATGGTATCGACAAGGAAGCCATCTCTTCCTAAATAAAACCCGAAATAATCAACTTTGGACCACTGTACAACTTAAGCCACGTACTATTTTGAGCTACGGTAAACAGTATATTGCCCGCAAACACTAGTATAATGTATGTGCCAAATTTCATCAAAATCGATGATGATCGAAATCCATGTTGGGTCGAAATCTTGTGGAATTACCCATATCAATTAGAAATATCTATAGTGAAAGTGAATCAGATCGGATTTCGCTGCAGAGACTACATTTTTATCAGATTTTCTTCAAATTTGTATATATGTTCTACCCATTGTAACTTTTGCAAGCCACCCATTTCTCCTTCACTATGTTATGTCAGTGTATTATAAATAATAACCCAAAAAATCTTAAGCATAGAAAATTACATTTTTGAAATATTTTCTTGCGAGTTTGGAGTTCGTGTTCGCGCTATAAGGGAAATGTTCGTAAGACGTTTTAAGCTATTATAAGGTAGAAATTAAAAAATAAATACTCAAAATATTAGGGATTGTTTTCAGTTCCTGTTAGGGAAAAAATTTTCCTCTGGACCGATTTTCCCAACTTTCAATAGGAATGATCTACAACCATTAGATGCATTTACCCCCAGCTCATTTCGTTCGCAAGCTAGCGTGCTTTCAACACACAGACAGAAATATAGGCAGTCATTCCGAGGGACAGACGGACATGGCTAAATCGTTTTAGAATTTTACAAGAATATTTAAACTTTATGGGGTCTCCGTTGACTATTTCAAGGTGTTACCTTATAATAAACGAGCCGAAAATACGGGATTCCTATCTTTGGACTGAAATAAAGTAGCAAGCCTAGGATCAACTTTAAAGCGGCTTTGTAGGCCTCATAGTCGTTTCAATTAATACAACAACTTTCTCTTCTTTCGCTAAGGGGTTCCTTATCGCTCTGTCTGATTATAGTTTATCGGACCACAGACAGCATATGAATTAGCCTGCGTTCCGGTTTATACATCTAATTTTCGAAAACCAAATTCTATGTCAGAATGATAAATGTATGTCGCTAAGTAACGAGTAATTCCAAATAGCTGATTGCAGATCCTCACTATACTAGTAAGTAATGCCGTATATATAAAGGGTGATTTTTTAAGAGCTTGATAACTTTTTAAAAAAAAAAACGCATAAAATTTGCAAAATCTCATCGGTTCTTTATTTGAAACGTTAGATTGGTCCATGACATTTACTTTTTGAAGATAATTTCATTTAAATGTTGACCGCGGCTGCGTCTTAGGTGGTCCATCCGCTTAGTCCAATTTTGGCATTTCCACGTTTTTGAGTAACAGAGACCCAATTGGTGCGAACGGCGACGAATCGAAAATTGGTGGTCATCATTAACACTGGCCGATACAGCTGCGATATTTTCTTCAGTTCGCACTCTACGTAAGCGTGTTGGTGGTTTAATGTCCAACAATGTAAATTTGGTGCGAAATTTAGTCACAATAGCCCGAAAAGCCGCTTCAGTGGGTCGATTAAACTGACCATAAAATGGAAGCGCGCAATGAACTTTCTTAACAGAGCACGCATTTTGATAATAAAATTCAATAATTTGCAAGCGTTGTTCGTTTGTAAGACGATTCATAATGAAATGTCAAAGCATACTGAGCATCTTTCTCTTTGACACCATGTCTGAAATCCCACGTGATCTGTCAAATACTAATGCATGAAAATCCTAACCTCAAAAAAATCACTCTTTATAATCGTTACTAAGTGTATTATTGACAAGCGCAATTTGTATAAAAGTAGCTAAACGTTTTGAATGTGACATCAGTTTAAAGATCTTTATTCGCCAGATTGGAATTACTGAACTCCAGCAAAATGGTAAGTTCTGAAATCAATGGTGTCGCGTTGAATTCCAAATAATATCAATTCCATTCTAGAAAATCCTCATTCTTACCTTGACTGCTTTGGTTTCGTGCGTATTGGCCCAATCGCCGAATAGCGCCTACTTACCACCTCATCAAGGCAGTGCTTCAACCGTAAGGTTTGCTCCAGCTCAATCGGGTGGATTCGCAACTGGTGGCCGTTCTGTTGGCTTCGTCCAAGCTGCTTCGGCTCCAGTGAGACAATATGCTGCTCCCGCTGCTGCTTCTCATGGTCAGGGTGGTGGTTTCTCATCTGGTGGTCGTTCTGCTGGTTTCGTTCAAGCCGCTTCCGCCCCAGTGAGACAATATGCTGCTCCTGCACCTGCCCGTCATGCCGGCCCTGCGGCTGTTTCGCATGGTCAATCTGGTGGTTTTGCTCAAGCTGCTTCGGTTCCAGCCCCCGTCCGTTATGCCGCTCCAGCTCCCGTCCGTCATGCTGCTCCAGCTCCCGTCCATCATGCAGCTCCAGCTTCTCATGGTCATAGTGGCGGTCGCGCCGGCGGATTCGTGCAAGCTGCATCCGCCCCAGCTGTGAGTTATGCCGCTCCTGCTGCTGCTGTTTCTCGTGGTCAAGGTGCTGGTGGTCGCTCCGGTGGCTTCGCTCAAGCTGCCTCCGCTCCAGCCGTTAGTTATGCCGCCCCTGCTGCTTCTGCCCCAGCTGTCACTTACGGCGCTCCTGTTGCTGTTTCTCGTGGTCAAGGTGCTGGCGGTCGCTCCGGTGGATTCGTTCAAGCTGGCTCCGCTCCAGTGAGACAATATGCTGCTCCCGCAGCTGCTTCATACGGCCAGGGTTCCGGGTTCTCTGCTGGCGGTCGCACCGGTGGTTTTGCTCAAGCCGCTTCTGCCCCGGCTAGACAATATGCCGCTCCTGCTGCTTCCGCACCCGCTGTTAGTTATGCTGCCCCCGCTGTTAGTTATGCTGCCCCAGCTGTTAGTTATGCTGCCCCAGCTGCTACTAACGTTCGTTCTAGTGGTTATGCTGCTGGCAATGCTGGAGGTACTCAGTATGCTGCCAATGGTGGTTATCTCCGTAATTGAAGATGACAAATCAAAAATGATTCTAGAAAAATTAATAAAATTGGTCATACTTTGAGAATAATCGGATTTTTTTAATTTGTTATCCAATTTAAAACTTTCTTTTTCATGAGGTTATAAAACAACCGCTAGTCTGATTATAAAAACCAACATTCAGTTATATTAAAAAGTAATCCTCATATGACCATTGGCCCAAAGGGAAATTCAGTTAAGTATAATTGCAGTTCTTGAACTTGTAATGCTTCCGCAGTAGGCAGTAGAACCTGTAATACCAGTGCTTCCTACCAGTTGTCCTTGTTGCCGATATTTTCACAGGATACAAATGTCACGTCTTGTTAACAAATAAGAAGTGGCCATAACAGCAGATCGGGCGAATCAACAATGTGTATATCCAACCTGTAATTTGATTACAAGAATAGATGTACGGACATACAGACGAGATCGAGTTCGACCTCGCCAAACAATATGAACATTTTTCTCAGATAGCTCTTCAACAAATTGGAATACACATATGGGCATCTCCCAGAAAAGGTCTACCAAAAAATGAAATCAGAGCACACTAATAGCTTTTAACTTTATTACACCCTCCACCACGTGGATGGGGGTATACTAACTTTGTCATAAATACAAAATTTCCCAGAATACGTCTCATAGTTGTAGATCAGTTGGGATTGAAAGTGGGCGAAATCGGACCAGAGGGAAACAATTTTCCCTCACAAGAACTGAAAATACTCCTAATGTTTCGAGTATTTAAGTTTGATTTTTGAATATGTCTGCTTATATTTGTTTGATATTTGGTATATGCATTCCCCTTATAGCAAAATGTACACATTAAGGTGATTCTTATTTGTGGGGGATGAAGAGGGAAAAAAGGGATAAAAATGGTACCTGTCAAACGAAAGCAGCTAGAAACACGAAAATCACGGTGTGTACTTTCCTTTAATTGAGTGGATACACAGTATTTTTTCCAAATTCGTACTTTTAAGGGGTAAAATGGGAATAGAGGGATAAAAATAGTACCAACCAAACTGCTGCACGTAGAATAATGAAATTCGGTATATATTTCTCTAATTGCTTAAACAAGTAAACTAAAGGGATTTTTCAAAATTCGCACTTATAGGGCGTAAAATGGAAAAAGGGATACAATGGGAACAGTGGGATAAGAATGGTACCAAGTAAGAGATTTAAGCAAGTCGTACTTTTAAAGGGGGAGAATGGGATAAAAATTATACCAATCAAATGGCCGCATTTATAATCACTTGCGCTGTGAAGATTGCTTGTCTTATATTTACTTTTTGAATTGACTTGAAGTATTTTTTATTTTTATTTATTATGAATTACAATACAAAATAAATTTATATTCTAATTTTGGATCCAGGGATTAAGCCGGGTGACTAAGACCATTGTAGCTAGTTATTGCAGCGACACACCAGAGCCTCTGGTGGGAATCGAACCCACAACCCCCACGCTGATAGCCGAGCACTCTACCAACTCGACTACCGGGCGCTCTGACTTGAAGTATTATTCCGATATACATATATAGTGTAAACGTGTTGGCAGCCCTGCCTTGCAATCCATGGTGGAGGGTATATAAAGTTCCGCCCGGCCGAACTTAACGTCGTTTTTACTTGTTTTCATACACTCCACGAGAGTATTATGTCTTTGTGCATTTATTTGTAACACCCAAAAGAAAGCGAGATAGACCCATTGTAAATTATACCGATCGACTTAGAATCACTTTTTGAATCGATTTTGCAATGTCCGTCTGTCTGTCCACATATTCTTGTAATCACGATACAGATCGCAATTGTAGCCAGAACCAAATGAAACTGCACAACGAAGTTTTTCGGGACAAGAATTTTAGATATAGCCCCATACGAATTTCACACCCAATTTGACTCTTTTAACTCTAGATACCACATACTTTTACAGATTTTCTTCAAAATTGGCAAAACATCTTATGTTTCAACTAGAAACATCCATGATGAAAATAGGTCACATCGGTTCAGATTTATATATAGCTCCCATACAAATTCCGCTCTCGATTTGAGTTTTTCCGCTCTAGAAACCACATATTTCATTAGATTGTCTTCAAATTTAGCAAAACATCTTATATTTAATCTAGGAACACGTATGGTGAAAAAAGGCCAGATCGGTTCAGATTTATATATAGCTCCCATTCATTACATATAGCTCCCATTCTTCTTCTAAATTGGCAAAACAACTTATATTTCAACTAGAAACACCCAAGGCGAAAATAGGTCAGATCGGTTCAGATTTATAAATAGCTCCCATAAATTTCGCTCTCCATTGGAATTTTTCCGCTTTAGAGACCACATATTTTATCACATCTTCTTCAAATCTTGCAAAATATCTTATATTTCCACTAGAAACACCCAGGATGAAAATGAGTCAGATCGGTTCTGATTTATATATAGCTCCCATACAAATTTCGGTCTCAATTAGAGTTTTTCCGCTCTAGAAACCACATATTTTATCAGATCTTCCTCAAATCTTGCAAAATATCTTATATTTCCACTAGAAACACCCAGGATGAAAGTGAGTCAGATCGGTTCAGATTTATATATAGCTCCCATAAAAATTTCGCTCTCAATTAGAGATTTTCCGCCCCGGTAGTCGAGTTGGTATCGTAGTCGAGTTGGTAGCGTGCTCGGCTATCAGCGTGGGGGTTGTGGGATCGATTCCCACCAGAGGCTCTGGTCTGTCGCCGCAACAACTAGCTACAATGGTCTTAGTCACCCCGGCTCAATCCCTGGACCAAAATTATAATATAAATTTACTTTGTATTGTAATTAGGGTTTGGGGTCCGGGAATTCCCGAATCGTTTTTCCCGGAATTCCCGTCCCAAATTTTCCGGGAATTCCCGGGAAAAACGATTCGGGAATTCCCGGACCCCAAACCCTAATTACAATACAAAGTAAATTTATATTATAATTTTGGTCCAGGGATTGAGCCCGGGAATACGGGAAATATTAAATAAATATTTTATTGTTTATTTTGAGCATTAATTTAGATTTACGATATAAATTAGAAATTTTAGATATATTTCAAATTCATATATTTACATTACTGACAATAATAATGGACAGTTGTTTATTACTAAACAGAACATTTTAAATTCGCTAAGTACTCATTTTTTGCGAAACCCAGCTAGCGGAATATAAACTTTTGTGGGTATATTTACATGATCTTTATTGTGAAACAAAAATAGCATACCGACAATACTATGGCTGACATAATGTCAATACTTAATGTCGTGCTGGTTATACTTTAAATTTCTTGTGTTCTTACAAAAATCGACAAAATAAAAGGTGAAAGTCTAAATCTAATAAAATAACAATTTACTTTACATATGTAAGAAAAACCAGTAAGAAATTGTTAAAAATTCGGATACATTTAAAATTTTTCACCTGGAAACTTTCAAGAGAAATCAAATATGAATAGAAATATATCCTACGGTATTTTAAATAACCCTTTGTAAGAACTAATTATTTATTTAATATTAATCTTTTCATATTCATAAATCATATTGGACATACCTAAAATAAATTATTTTTTCCCGGGAATTCCCGGGATTCCCGGGAATGAAACTTTCCATTCCCGTTTTCCCGGGATATGAAAAAGATCCGGGAAACCCTAAACCCTAATTGTAATTCATAATAAATAAAATCTTATATTTACACTAGAAACACCCAGGATGAAAATTAGTGATAGTCATATATATAGCTCCCATACAAATTTCGCTCCCAGCTTGATGTATCCGTCCCAGATATATCAAGTTATACTTCAACTGGAAGAACCTATTGTGTAAGTGGGTCACTTCATTCCATGTTTGGATATAGCCCCGATACAAATATTCTTCTCGATGTGACAAGTTAGGTCAGGTAATATTAGCCTATGGTTAGGAAACATACAAAAATTCTTCCAGTTTTTACTTTTTTACCGAATTGAATTGTATTCGTATAGAAAGTGGAGTGTATCATATCGTCGGCCCCGCCCGACTCTAGGCTTTCCTTATTTGTTATACACTCCACGAGAGTCTTTGTGAATTTGTTTGTAACACCCAATCACAAATTTCACTCCCGATTTAACTTTGTCCCCTCTATAACACAGAAGAGGAAGATCTGTTAAAATATGAACTTCCTCAAATCTTTCAAAATATCTTATATTTCAACTAGAAACACCCATGCTGAAAATGGCTCAAATCGGCTCCGATTTACATATAGCGCCCATACAAATTTCGCTCCCGGATGGACTTTTTCCGCCCCAGAAACCACGAATTTTCACCGAATTTGAAGTGAGCCTAACACGTTATATTTGAACTGGAAGTACATATTGTGAAAGTTAGTCAGTTTATTCCATGTTTGGATATAGGCCCGATATAAATATTCTTTTCGATTTGACAAATTGGACCAGGTCATATTAGCCTATAATTAGGAAACATACAAAAATTCTTCCAGTTTTTACTTTTTTACCGAATTGAATTGTATTCGTATAGAAAGTGGAGTGTATCATATAGTCGGCCCCGCCTAACTTTAGCCTTTCCTTACTTGTTTTATTATGAAACTTGAAGTTTACTTGATCCCTCTTATTTTTATTAAAAGTTGAAGTGGTATAACGAAAATTACTACTTTTTTCTACTAAGAGTGGAAATATTTATTGCGTCCGTTTTGTCGCGTCCGTATTCCTGTAGCTAATTAAAACAATATAAGAGATAATTCTCACATTTCATAAATCTACGAACAAAATATGTCCTTTAACTTTCATTTACATGTATATAAGGAAAAACAGCGTAGTTTAAGGCGTGCATGCAGGCACATAATTGTACTCATGACAATCATTTCAAAATTTGCAATGCTATTTCAAAATATTACGAAAAGTAAATCCTTATCTTATTTTTCCTTAAAAATGCGAATGACACAATGTCGTCTATTGATTAAGTTCATTCACATATAAATGTAGTGGCGCACTTATTCAAATTTAAAATTACGGCCACTTTCGGTTTCATTTCACTCATGTATTTGTTTAGTGCAATATAATATCGTAAAACAAGATTCAAATCTCATTACGATGGGGCAAAAAACTCGCAATAGCTAAGGTCGAATATTCGACGTGATATATTAGCCTAATCTTAGACGTTGATTATATGTCTGTTCGTGTAAAGATTCTAATTAAATATCAAAGATATATTAAGCTGGCTCACTGTTCGTGAGCGGGACGTTTTCAAAATATCCTCTAAATATAATATGCAACAAAAAATAAAATTTTTGTGTCTGAGACCTAAAACATTTTATTGTGTGCATTGAGGTATACTAGAGTTATTTTTCTTTAAGACTGGATAATTAAGCTGTGATAACAAAAACCTAAATAAAAAAAATAAATTTCACTCAAAATAAAAAATTCTTTTAAAAAAATAATTTTGTGTTAAACATTTTGGACCAAGCCTGTCCAATTATCCAGTGTAAGTCAAATTTATGGTTATCGAGGCTAAATCAAAAAAGTCGACACAAAATATTTTTTTGGAAAAAAAAACAAAAAAAAATATTTTAAATTTTTATTAACGTTTTTATTATCTCACCTTGCCGAAAAAACAGCCCTACTGGTTCATAAAATCAACACAAGAATGTATATTTTCTTTTAAAATTTACTACAATTCCAATTTTCGTCTAAGGTTCCCTTAATATTTGTAATCTAATTTTGGAAATATAGATTCAATCACACCGCTTATATGATCAATTATAGGTAACTATGATGTTTTGAATATCATTTTCACATAAAAATAGTGGTTTTGGATCATAAAATGCTTGTACCAAATATACAGGGTGATTTTTTAAGAGCTTGATAACTTTTTTAAAAAAAAAAAACGCATAAAATTTGCAAAATCTCATCGGTTCTTTATTTGAAACGTTAGATTGGTCCATGACATTTACTTTTTGAAGATAATTTCATTTAAATGTTGACCGCGGCTGCGTCTTAGGTGGTCCATCCGCTTAGTCCAATTTTGGCATTTCCACGTTTTTGAGTAACAGAGACCCAATTGGTGCGAACGGCGACGAATCGAAAATTGGTGGTCATCATTAACACTGGCCGATACAGCTGCGATATTTTCTTCAGTTCGCACTCTACGTAAGCGTGTTGGTGGTTTAATGTCCAACAATGTAAATTTGGTGCGAAATTTAGTCACAATAGCCCGAATAGCCGCTTCAGTGGGTCGATTAAACTGACCATAAAATGGAAGCGCGCAATGAACTTTCTTAACAGAGCACGCATTTTGATAATAAAATTCAATAATTTGCAAGCGTTGTTCGTTTGTAAGACGATTCATGATGAAATGTCAAAGCATACTGAGCATCTTTCTCTTTGACACCATGTCTGAAATCCCACGTGATCTGTCAAATACTAATGCATGAAAATCCTAACCTCAAAAAAATCACTCTTTACAATGCATGTGAACAATAATTGCAACATTGTTTTCATAAAACAAACCAGGCTTCCATTTTAGGTCCAGCAACCGCAACTTTTTTGCGACCCGGTTTAAGGTTCATATTTGTTTTGTTTTTTTTTTCAGTTTTGTTAACGTTTTGTTATTTTAAGATTGACTAATAATGACTTATTATTTCAACAAAAATATATATAAATGTGTGTATTCAGTACGTTAACTTCACAAGCGTTTGACAAGTTTACTCGTCATAATCTTCCACTTTGGGTTTGACGAATAAATTCGTCACGATAAAAATTGTTTTGACAAGTATTCTCGTCATCTTCGGTTCTATGAGTTCGACGAATATACTAGCCATTGCTCGATTTTAATTCTGTACCCGAGATCGGACATTGGTAATGCCATTCCACAGTCAATTGTTCAAATGACTTTTAATTTTCAAAGGATACTATGGTGATATGAATATCAAACAATTAAAGAGTTTTTGGTCGTGTTACTTTTGACAAAAAAAAAAAAACAAAAACTTTTGCGATATCTTGTACAAAAATCACACAATTCCTCAAACGGGAAAAATAAATCTTTAATTTCAGCAATATTTGTGGATAAAACTCAATTATTAATTTTGTGTCTCGGCTTTCGAGAATTAATTTTCTAACTAAATTATTATTTCAATGAAAATTGTTTATTTTCTAGTGAACTGGGTGAGCGAATTATTACACTGTCCTACAAAAAGAATGATGTAGAAAATTCTGGGAAGTGATATTACTTTTCTGGTGGGTATTGTCGAGCAGAACAAGATTCTGTATATGATATTTACCAGACGCCCCCACAGTACATTACAATTACACATTCCTCTATAAATTTAAATAAAGGAAAATCAAATCAAATATTAATTACAGACCAAAAAAAAATATAAACGAAAAAAACTAAAACAAATGAGCGTTGGCACGGCAGAAGTTTTTTCTCGGTAACTATACCTGTATATACACATACTTACATATGCAACTCAATGAGATGCTTGTAAGATGGCATGTGTGCTTTATTACTTGGTGCGATTTTTTAAACGCAAATTCGGGAAGTGAGTTGTGCTTCTCGTTCGTTTGTGAGAATCATCTCCTTATAGAGGCCGGGTTTGATGTTGAAAAGTCGCTGCGAAGCCACTTGAAAAGACTTTTGACATGGTCGAAATCATGATCGTGGTAGTCTGCAGCCAAGTAATAAATGTCATGCCATTTGTAAATAAATTTGCATTCTATTAAATATAGATGCAAAATGGTATTGAGACAGGACAATATCCCAGTTCAAATCAAATA
This sequence comes from Polietes domitor, assembly GCA_947397865.1. Taxonomy (NCBI): domain Eukaryota; kingdom Metazoa; phylum Arthropoda; class Insecta; order Diptera; family Muscidae; genus Polietes; species Polietes domitor. Next base: position 121,448,762 of record OX377620.1, read on the forward strand.
TTGATTACAGACCAAAAAAATATAAACGAAACAAGTAAGGAAAGGCTAAAGTCGGGCGGGGCCGACTATATAATACCCTACACCACTCCCTGCGTATGTACCTCGCTTTGATTACTAAACCCAGGTATTTCATGGGAGCAATTTTATGTAGTTCATATAAATTATACAGTTACTATAAATTCATCTTTAGCCAAATTTAACGAATATGGTAATTGATCAAATTATCCGACAGACAAATACAAATTATACAGTAGTAATAGGACCGACATTTCAAAAGGGGGCCTATAACAACATTCTGGGCCTGGTCTAAAACATGGGCCTATATATTTCTCATTCACGGTAGGTATTCCAAGTTGAAAAATATTATGATCTGCAAAAATTGATGAAGATCCGATGTAAGATATAGTTTCTAGAGCTGTAATAGATCAGAATGGGCCCCATTTGGGTTATACCAAAGTAAGGACATATGGGTATCACCCAAACAATTCACATTGCAATTCAATTCGGTAAAAATAGTGAAATCGGGAAAGATTTTTGCATCCTCTAAATGTATGTGTATGACAAAAAATTTTAAATCGGAAAGGACATTTGTATGGGGGTATATTGAAACCTGGAACAATGTGACCCGCTTTCACCATGTATGTTTCTTGGTGAAATATAATATGTAAAGTTTGGCCAAAACCGGTTAAATATTCGGGAGCAACATTTGTATGGGGGCTATATCTAAATCTGAACCGATCTTACCCAATTTTTGCATACGTGTTTCTAGTTGCATTATAAGATGTTCTGCAAAATGTAAAGAAAATGGGGTACAATATGTCTTTTCTAGAGCAGAAAATGTCAAATGGGGAGCGACATTTCTATGGGGGCTATATCTAAATCTGAACCGATCTTACCCAATTTTTGCATACGTGTTTCTAGTTCGATTATAAGATGTTCTGCCAAATTTAAAGAAAATCGCGTACAATATGTCGTTTCTAGAGCGGAAAATGTCAAATCGGGAGCGACATTTGTATGGGGGCTATATCTGAATCTAAACCGATCTTACCCAATTTTTGCATACGTGTTTCTAGTTCGATTATAAGATGTTCTGCCAAATTTAAAGAAAATCGGATACAATATACCGTTTCTACAGCGGAAAATGTCAAATCGGGAGCGACATTTGTATGGGGGCTATATCTAAATCTGAACCGATTTCCTCCAAATGCAATACCAATGGTCCTTGTCCAGAAAAAATAAATTCTGCCAAGTTTCATGACAATCGGACAACAATTGCGACCTGTAGAGTGCGAACAAACTTAGATGGACAGCAGACGGACGGACGGACGGACAGACAGACATCGTTAAATCGACTCAGCTGGTGATTCTAAGCCGATCGGTATACTTAAAGGTGGGTCTAGCTCGATTATTTCTTGGTGTTACAAACATTTGGCGCGAAACTAACTTATAATACCCTAGACCACGAAGTGGTGTAGGGTATAAAAACTAAAGGAAAATATTATCGTTAAAATGAATGTATGGCTTTAAAATTAATATTTTCAACCGATCTTAATGAAATTTGGTACATATCACTTATTTTGTACTCTAACTATTTGGTGCAGAAATTGATAATTATGAAGCAGAAAAATACATTTTATACCATTTTGAAAAGGACAGAACGAGAACGTTATAATATGTAATATATATAAAAGCGAATCACTTTCTTAGCTTAATTACAGGTAACACTACAAAATTCATAAAAACGTATCCTAACGCAACGAAATTATGTAGAATTATCTAAAAAACGTCTTCGAAAAGATTTTACATTTTTTGTCTAACAAAACACCCAAATTGCCAAAGCGGGGAAAACATATTCCACTATACGGGATTTTTAAAAAAATAAATGGTGGACATTTCATATTGTGCCAATTTTAAAGAAAATCTGTGGTTTGCAGAGTGGAAAAAGCGACGTTTGTACGGGGGCTATATATAAATTTGAAACGATCTGATCAATTTTCACCATAGATGTTTCTAATCGAAATATAATCTGTTGTGGAAAATGTGAGGAAATCCGTTAAAAAAATGGTAAATAGAGCATAAGATATGAAATAGGTAGCTAAAATTGTATGGGAACCCATCTGACGCACTTTCATCACAGATGTTTCTAGATGACATATAAGTTGTTGTACCAAATTTTAAGAAAACTGGTTAAAAACTTTGGAGCCTAGAGCGGAAAAAGTCAACTCGAAATTTCTATGAGAGCTATATCTAAATCTGCACCAAACGAATTCACTTTCAGTACAGATGTTTCTAGATGAATTCTATGTTACTGTACCAAATTTGAAGCAAATGGAGTGAAATATTTGGTTTATAGAGCGGAAAAAGTCAAATCGTGAGCGACTTTTGTATGGGCGCTATATCTAAATCTAAACCAATTTGCTTCAAATTAAATTGCGTTCGTCCTTGGCCCTCTAAACTTACTTATGCCAATTTTTGTTAGGAACGGACATTACTGTACTTTGATTACAAGAATAGATGGACGAACAGACTGACAGACGGACATTGCTAAATCGACTCACACAGTGACTCTAAGACGATCTTTATTATAAACCATGTAACTTTCTGAGTCGAGTTATCAATGTCCGTCTGTCCGTCTATTCTTGTAATCAAATTACAGGTCGCAATTATTGTCCGATGCATACTAAAATTTGCAAAATTATGTTTGGCGGGCCAAGGACGGACGCTACTTAATTTGAAGCAAATCGGTTCAATTTTGCTCCCGATTTGTCGTCTTGCGCTCTAGAAAAAATATGTTTTGAAAGATTTACTTCAAATTTCGCACAACACCGTAGTTTTGAACTAGAAACAACTCTGGTGCAAATGAGTCAAACCGATTCAGTTTTATATATAGCTTCCGTACAAATGTCTTTTAACCGATTTTCATGAAATTTAGGACAACAACTCATATTTCAACTAGAAATATCTCTCATGAAAGTCGGCCAGATCGGTTCAGATTTGTATATAGCCACACAAATATCGCTCCCGATTTGACTGTTTCTAACTTGCAAACCACTAATTTTAACCGATTTTGTTCAAATTTGGCACAGCACCTTATAAATGGTGATTTTTTAAAAGCTATAAGAAAGTTTTCCAAAAAAAATACACATAAAAGTCAGAAAAATGCATGAAATCTTTATTTGAATCGATAGTACGGTCCATATAATTTAATGTTTGAAGATTATTTCATGCAAATGTTGACCTTGACTGCGCCTCAAATGGTCCATCCGCTTAGGCCAATTATGGCATTTCCACGTTTTTGAGTAACAGAGGCCCAATTGCTGCGAACGGCGACGAATCGATAATTGATGGTCATCATTAACACTGGCCGATACAGCTGCGATATTTTCTTCAGTTCGCACTCTACGTAAGCGTGTTGGTGGTTTAAAGTCCAAAAATTTAAATTTGGTGCGAAATTTAGTCACAATAGCACTTCAGTGGGACGATTAAACTGGCCATAAAATGGAAGCGCGCGATGTACTTTCTTAACAGAGCACTCATTTTGATAATAAAATTCAATAAATTGCAAGCGTTGTTCGTTTGTAAGACGATTCATGGTTAAATTATAGACCAAACTGAAGATGTTTAACAGTGAAACAAAACACGAAACGTACGTCAGCATTTTAAACCAGTGTTGCCAAAAAGATAATAGCTAAAAAATCACTCTTTATTACAACTAAAATCATCTGCGGTGAAAGTAAGCTAGATTGGTTCAGATTTATATATAGCTCCCATACAAATTTCGCTCCCCATTTGACCACATAATTCAATAATAGCTACTACATACATTTTGCTCACGATTTGACGTTTTCCGTTTTCGAAAACATATATTTTCACAGATTTTCATGAAATTAGGCACAAAACCTAATATTTGAACTAGAAATATCTCTGAGACAAAACGGTTTAGATTTATATCATTACCGATTTGACTTTTTCTGTTCTAAAAGCTACATAAATTAACCGATTTTTATTGAATTTGGCACAACACCTTATATTTTAACTGGAAACATCTATAGTGAAGATGGGTCGTTTAAATGACGCCATTTTTACGTTTTCTGTCCAAGAAAATACATATTGTAGCCAATTTTGATCAGAACATGTTATATTTCACCTGGAAACATACATTGTGAAAGAGGGTATCATCGGTCCATGATATATGATTCTTTCTAAAATCCTCACCTAATAATAAGGGTATCATATACTCGGCCCCGGAAACATCAAAACTAAATCAAATGTGCAAAGAGTGCTCGCTTTACAATATACAAATTCTGGGTTTAGCGGAAACAAGATGGCAACTACTTTCTCCTATACTCTGGCAAAGCAAATAACCAACCGAGAGCTAGCAGAGTCGGCATTCTACTATCAAGTTTTGCGCGAAAGGCAATGTTAGAGTGGAGACCACATTCAGACCGTATAATTGAAGCACGATTTCGGACAAAAGCAAGAAGCCTCACCAACGGAGACTTCGGAGCTTGCAGCGAAAGAAGACTTTTACAATAGTCTAAATACTGTGTTGTCAAATGTACGAAAAGGATATGTTGTTATTCTTTTAGGAGACTTTAATGCGCAAGACGACAGCGACAATACAAATTTACAAAATGTGATGGGTACACACGGCATAGGACGAATGACTGAGAACGGAAAGCTGATTACAGAAACTGGTGCAACACACAATCTTCTGGTTGGAGGCACACTTTTCTCGCATAAAAGAGTCCACAAAATAACATAGATATCCCCGGACCACCACATGGAAAACCAAATTGACCATATTTTGATAAGCAGGAAGTGGAGAGGTTCACTACTGGATGTACGAAACAAAAGGGGGGCTGATGCCGCAAGCGAGGTGGTGGTCGCAACTGTACGTTTTAAGATCGCTGCGATAAGAAATGACAAAAAGCGATCAAGGAACTTTAACATACCACGATTAATGCCACGAAAATTCAACACTTATATCGACTCTCGTGATAACCATCTACGATTTCTCCAACTAAACAGATTGAAGTTGTACTCGTCTTTCCATTTTTATCACCAAAATCCAATGTAGACTTCGTGAGTATTCAACCATAACATATTTCCATTTCAAACTAGCTTTAACTACATTATATTTTAATTTCTTACGCCATGATGCAATTTGGACTGCCCTAAGATGCAAAGGCTTCCCCGGCAAAATCATTGACTTAATTAAAGGCCTCTACCGCGAAGCAAGCTGCCGTATACTGCTTGAAGGGGAACTAAGTGACAGCGTCAATGTCAATATAGGAGTACGGCAGGGCTGCATATTATCTCCAAGGCTCTTCAATATCGTATTAGATGTTGTTATGAATCTGGCACTAGAGAATCAAAGGGGAATAATCTGGCGCTTACAAGGATTTTTACAAGATCTCGACTATGCAGACGATATATATATCTACTTGCACACAAATACGAAGATATGGAACGCAAACTCGACTCTGTTGCTACGGTCGCTGCTAGAGCAGGACTTCGCATAAACATTGAAAAAACGAAAACTATGCGAATAAATACAACCAACAACCGCTCGTTTCAAATAAATGGCACACCGCTGGAAAATGTACAGTCTTTCCTTTACCTAGGATGCATAATATCAACTACTGGTGGAAACTCAGATGATATTGAGAATCGTATCAAAATAGCACAACAAGCTTTCGGCCAACTAAAGGACATATGGTCCTCCTCTTCAATATAACGACGGACAAAGATACAATTCCAACGTAACCACAGTACTCCTATATGGGATTACAGCGATTACAATCTTTCACAAATCGCTGTCTAAGACGCTTGCTAAAAATATACTGGCCAAACACAATCTCGAATACCAGCTTATGGACATTGACAAACCAAATGCCAATACATCTGAATGTTATGGAACGGAAATGGAAGTGGATAGGCCACACTCTAAGGAAGGCACCAAATGACATCGCTAGACAAGCCATTGAATGGAATCCACAGGGCAGCCGACGAAGAGGTCGCCCGGCGCATACTTGGAGAAGACGGCTCGAAAAGGAAATTGAAAACACCGGAATGAACTGGAGCGAAATTAAGAACCTGTCATTAGATAGAATTAGATATAATAATTTTGTTGTGTATGCTCCTCATAGGAGTTAAAAAAAGGAATAAATATATATATATAGTCGGCCCCGCCCGACTTTAGCATTCACGTTTTGAAAATGAACACACTCTAATTCCTCACGGCACACAAAAAATTAATTTGTAGGTCTTGGACAAAAAGTTGATATTTTTTGTTCCATAGTGTATTTTCCAAATCATCTGGAAAATCAAATGAAATTTCTACAAGAAATCGATTTGGTACCACTATGTCTCGTGTAGAAAATGCGTCCCATGGGCCCTGTGCCATAGGGTAATTAGAACTGGGCAGTCATATAAGATATACTCGATTATCTCCTCCTTCTCTTCGTTGTCGCAGTAACAGTCCCTATTGGCGTGGCGAGGGTACTTATAGTAGCTCTTATCATCGTCAACTATTTACCAGCAACCATTTGTTGATTAATTTGTAATTTATCTCTCCGTGTCGAATTGAAATTAAAATATATGATTTTTTGGGAACACTGGTTTTCGCTTTGTTGTTGTCATTATTGGTATAATAATCTTTTGTTTATGTTAATGCTCTGAGAATTTTTTTGTGCCTCCACAAGTTGGAATTTGTAAAATTTTCAGCAGAATCACTTTGTTTTGTTTTGTTTTTTTTTGTTCTTAGTTCTTTGTATATTAGTTATTGATCTTTATGTGTGATATTTGTGACTTCCATATTTAGTATTTATTGAAATGAATAAAATACAATTGGTGAACACCAAAGGAGATCCTTTTTCAGAATAAATCCATTTTAAAGGAAGCTCATGAAAAACTCAACCACTCACTTGTGGGTTCTGTTAATTTAAGGTTTTTCCTACTTTATCCTTTGTTAATAACGTTAGAACTATTGTAGGTCTATGTCCTTGGAAAATACCTTCTTGTCCAATTCAAATTTAATTTTGGCTTGGCTAATATTCTTCACGAAATCTCCTACAGATTCCCCATGGCCGATTTTTGTAATGGAAAAATTTAAGCCCAGATAAAACGTTTGAATAATTAAAATATTACTTAACGAAAATTTTACGATCTTGTGATTCGTCGTCGTCGAGCACGCTTCGAAACAATAAAGGAATTTGTATAAGTAATTGAATTTTTTTTTTGAAAAAATCACCATCTATTGGGTATTTTGGTTCGAAAACAAAGCAAAGTAATTTTGAAACTGGTTGGCGACGAGGAACGTTCTAACAAGAAGCGGGGTATATGTGGTCCAGATGAGCACGGGCTTTGGTTTCCATCATTCAAGATTTCGACGTTGTCAACGACAAATTAAGATATTTATGGAGATAGCAACGGGAATGTACACGAATCGATTAATATTAATAGTCGCCTGACATGAGCCTAATCGCTTGCGTCGTCGTCTCTAGGTCTGTGAGTGTAATGTTCCCTAGCAGACCAGAGCCATTGTTACGACCGGTCCGCAGCAGCTATTCTGGTTTTGAACTCTTACTTTTCGACGAGAAGCACAGCGTAATCGAGATGCACAGCGTAATCGAATGCAATGTCAAAGTGATAAATGTATCACACACTCTCGTAATACGGTACATCTGTACATCTGTGTATAAATTAGTACTTAATGATTGTATATACAAAGCACCTCAATTAATACCTATTCTTAATTACGGCTATTACCGAAAACAATTTGTATAAAAGTAGCAATAATTTTGGCTAAAGGCATCAGTTTCAAGAACTTCGTTCAGCAGATTGGAATTAACCACTACAACAGCAGCAACATGGTAAGTTGTGATAGCGAGGATAGAATCGCCAAAATGGGACTCGAATAATAATAAAAAAATTGAAAATGTAACATTTCTAGAAAGGAATCGTTTTGACTTTGGCCGCTTTGATCGCCACCTCAATGGCCCAAGGCTTGAGCACCTCTTACTTGCCCCCAGACCATGGCGCTTCGGGCGGTCGTGGTGGTGGCTTCGCTCAAGCTTCCGCTCCAGTTAGACAATATGCTGCCCCAGCCGGCGGTCAAGGAGGCTTTGGTGCTGGTGGCCGTTCGGGTGGCTTCGCTCAAGCTTCTGCTCCAGCTCCCGTCCGTTATGCCGCTCCAGCTCAAGTGCAACATGCTGCTCCAGCTCCTGTACATCATGCTGCTCCAGCTCCCGTGCATCATGCTGCTCCTGCTCCCGTTCATCATGCTGCTCCAGCTCCTGTTCATCATGCTGCTCCTGCTCCCGTCCATCATGCTGCCCCAGCTCCTGTTCATCATGCTGCCCCAGCTCCTGTTCATCATGCTGCCCCAGCTCCTGTTCATCATGCTGCTCCAGCTCCCGTCCATCATGCTGCTCCAGCTCCCGTCCATCATGCTGCTCCCGCTCCCGTCCATCATGCTGCTCCAGCTTCCCATGGTCATAGCGGTGGTCATTCCGGCGGTTATGCTCAAGCTGGTTCCGCTCCAGCCCCCGTCCGTCATGCCGCTCCTGCTCGTGGCCATAGTGGTGGTCATGCCGGTGGTTATGCTCAAGCTGCTTCCGCTCCTGCCCCCGTCCGTCATGCCGCTCCTGCCCCCGTCCGTCATGCCGCTCCAGCTCCCGTCCAGTACGCCGCTCCAGCTCCCGTCCATCATGCCGCTCCAGCTCCCGTCCGTCATGCCGCCCCAGCTCCCGTTTCCCATGGTCATGGTGGTGGTGGACACTCTGGTGGCTATGCTCAAGCTGCTTCCGCTCCAGCTGCTCGGTATGCTGCTCCAGCTGGTAATGCAGGTTTCGGCGGTGCTGGTGGCACTCAATACGCTGCCAATGGCGGATATCTTCGTCAATACTGAGAATACTGTTCAATCGACAAAAAGAAATGATTAATAAAGTATGACATACAATGTCCATTCATATTCGAAAATAGATGGCTTCTTTTGATATTGTGTGAATGTTTAAACCCGATGATAGAAACGAGTTAGCAATGATACTGGTAATGTAGAGAGATACTTGAATCTTGGTATCTAACGGCAGATGTGATTGATGGATCTTAGATTATTCGTAAACACTTTCAGTCAGAAATACTGAATCAATTAAGCGAAGTTCGTCCATTGGTGTGATAAACTGGAGAGGACCCTGAATGCGCAATGCACGACAATTTGTGGGGCAAACCAAACCATTTACGTAGTAGATACATTAGGGTGGTCCCAAATACAAAGTATTAAGAATACATAAACAGCGAAGGTTTGCCAAATTCGTCCATGCATTGGTATACCCTACCGATGTGGCATCTTACAGCTCTTGAAGTTATACAGGATTCTGATCAAATTGTCTTATTCTCACCCAGGTCCTTGTTTTGACATAGCCAGCCCTTCGATTTTAAATCATCAATAGATTTCATAATCAAAACCAGTTGTATAGAGTATCTTATTAATACAACAATGATGTCGCCCTAACATACCAACGATCTCGAGTTACCCCTTCGTTGATATTCATATCCAAATACATACACTATCCTATCATGTAGAGTGGCGTATATCAAATAGATAGGAAGATTGAAAAGATTGATCGCATTAGTCATGCGGAAGACAAGCGAAACAAAGTTCCACGCGTCCATAATTGCTAACCTAATCTAAATACCAACAATTCCATTAATCATTTGAACGGACGTTTTTTCTCGGGTATATGTTATTGAATTAATTTAAACGTTTTGTAGCTATTTTACGAACTATGCAAATGTGCTGTTGTGTGAAATCCCATCATTATAGATATTATGATGATGTTCGGCCAAGCAGTTCACCGGCGCACAATGGGGGATTCGGTAATTAAATGCAAGTCAAAATATAACCGATTAGTATTAAGTATTATATTAAGGTGTAAAATACATACTACGTAGGATTATCCGCCAAAATATTCCATGTTTCTTTTGCTTTTTATAACAAAAGTCAAACTGTCATATTGATAACAAGTAAGGAAAGGCTAAAGTCGGGCGGGCCGACTATATAATACCCTTCACCACTCTCTGTGTATATACCACGCTTTTATTACTAAAACCAGGTGTTTCATGGGAGCAATTTTATGTAGATCATATAAATTATACAGTATTTATCTTTAGTCATATTTAACAAATATGGTAAATAATTGATCCAATTTTCCGGCAGCCAAATACAAATTATACAGTAGTAATAGGATGAATCGGACCGACATTTGAAAGGAGGCATATAACAACACTGGTTCAAAACATGGGCCTCTATATTTCTCATTCACGGTAGGTATTCGTAGTTGAAATTTATCATGATCCGATGTAAGACGTAGTTTCTAGAGCTGTATTAGAGTAGAATGGGGGGCCCATTTGGGTTGTACCAAAGAGTGGACACATATATTTGACTTTGTATTCTTAGTTGAAATATAATATAATCTGCAAAATTTGAAAAAAATCCGATGTAAAATTTGCGTTATTGAGGGGTAAAAATTAAAATGGGGCCATTTGTATGGACTCTATATTAAAAAAGTGGTTCCATATAGATCACTTTAAAAGTAGGTATTCTTTGTTGAAATGTGACATGATATGCAAAATTATATCGATATCTAATGCAAGATGTGGGTTCAAGAGATGTAATCGAGTAGGATCTGAGCCCAATTTGTATGGGGGTTATACCAAAATATGGACCCATATATTTGACTTTCATAATATGTCTTCTTAGATGAAATATAATACAAAATGCAAAATTTGATAAACTTCCGATGTAAATTGTGGGTCTTAGAGGGGTAATAATAAAAATGGGAGCCATTTATAAGGGCGCTACATTAAGATGGGCCCATATAGATCAATTCACATTAGGTATTCTTAGTATGAAATATGAATATAATATAATCTGCAAAATTTTAAAAACTTCCGATATTAAAGGTGGGTCCTAGAGAGGTAATTATTCAAGCGGGCCCACTTGTAAGGGCGCTACATTAAAAAATGGGCCTTTATAGATCCCTTTCAAAGTAGGTATTCTTTATTCAAATATAACATGATCTGCAAAATTGTATCAAGATCCAATATAAGATGTGGGTTCTAGAGCGATAATAGTGTAAACTGGGGGCCCATTTGTATGAGCGCTATACCAAAACATTGGCCTATATAGCTGGCTTTCAAAATACATGTTTCTAGTACAAATGTAACATTGTGTGGAAAATATGATCAAGATCCGATGTAAAATGTGCATTTTAGAGCAGTAATTCTTTAAATCGGAGGTACATTTGTATGGGGGCTATATCAAAACATAGTCCCATGTAGTCCACTTTCCCGTAAGCTGTTTCTAGTTCAAATATATCCTGAAAATTTGGTCATGATCCCATGTAAAATGTGTATTCTAGAGCTATAATAGTGTAAATTATAGGGATATTTGTATGGATGCTATATGTAAATCTGAACCGATTTTCCCCAAATTCAAGACCAATTGTCCTTGGCCAAAAAAAGTAACTCCTGCCAAATTTCATGACAATCGGACCACAATTGCGACCTGTAGAGTGCGAACAAGCTTAGATGGACAGCAGACGGACGGACGGACAGACAGACATCGTTAAATCGATTCAGCTGGTGATTCTAAGCCGATCCGTATACTTAAAGGTGGGTCTAGCTCAATTATTTCTTGGTGTTACAAACATTTGGCGCGAAACTAACATATAATATCCTAGTCCACGAAGTGTTTTAGAGTATAATAAAGAGTGATTTTTTGAGGTTAGGATTTTCATGCATTAGTATTTGACAGATCACGTGGGATTTCAGACATGGTGTCAAAGAGAAAGATGCTCAGTATGCTTTGACATTTCATCATGAATCGTCTGACAAACGAACAACGCTTGCAAATTATTGAATTTTATTATCAAAATGCGTGCTCTGTTAAGAAAGTTCATTGCGCGCTTCCATTTTATGGTCAGTTTAATCGACCCACTGAAGCGGCTATTCGGGCTATTGTGACTAAATTTCGCACCAAATTTACATTGTTGGACATTAAACCACCAACACGCTTACGTAGAGTGCGAACTGAAGAAAATATCGCAGCTGTATCGGCCAGTGTTAATGATGACCACCAATTTTCGATTCGTCGCCGTTCGCACCAATTGGGTCTCTGTTACTCAAAAACGTGGAAATGCCAAAATTGGACTAAGCGGATGGACCACCTAAGACGCAGCCGCGGTCAACATTTAAATGAAATTATCTTCAAAAAGTAAATGTCATGGACCAATCTAACGTTTCAAATAAAGAACCGATGAGATTTTGCAAATTTTATGCGTTTTTTTTAAAAAAAAGTTATCAAGCTCTTAAAAAATCACCCTTTAAAAAACGACAGCCTCTGTGGAATGCAATCCATGGTGGATTTACTTGTTTTTTATTTAACATAGGAATATAGACCATTTGTGTGGGAGGTACTAGAAGGGCGTGACAATTCCGCCCATCTTCGAACTTAAAATAAGTTTGGAAAAAATATTAGCAAAGTTTGAATTGATTCCTTAACTCCTTTCGAGAGTTATCGTGTACACCACCCAGCCAGATGGACGGACATGGCTCAAACATCTTAAAATGTTGAGAACCGTATTTGGTCCAAACATACTTCGGGTCTTAAGTTACTCCTTCAATGCGTTACACTTTGTCTGAAACACATCTCTGGCAAAAATAGTTCGACCCTAAGTAATAAAGAGTGATTTTTTTGAGGTTAGGATTTTCATGCATTAGTATTTGACAGATCACGTGGGATTTCAGACATGGTGTCAAAGAGAAAGATGCTCAGTATGCTTTGACATTTCATCATGAATCGTCTTACAAACGAACAACGCTTGCAAATTATTGAATTTTATTATCAAAATGCGTGCACTGTTAAGAAAGTTCATTGCGCGCTTCCATTTTATGGTCAGTTTAATCGACCCACTGAAGCGGCTATTCGGGCTATTGTGACTAAATTTCGCACCAAATTTACATTGTTGGACATTAAACCACCAACACGCTTACGTAGAGTGCGAACTGAAGAAAATATCGCAGCTGTATCGGCCAGTGTTAATGATGACCACCAATTTTCGATTCGTCGCCGTTCGCACCAATTGGGTCTCTGTTACTCAAAAACGTGGAAATGCCAAAATTGGACTAAGCGGATGGACCACCTAAGACGCAGCCGCGGTCAACTTTTAAATGAAATTATCTTCAAAAAGTAAATGTCATGGACCAATCTAACGTTTCAAATAAAGAACCGATGAGATTTTGCAAATTTTATGCGTTTTTTTTTTTTAAAAAGTTATCAAGCTCTTAAAAAATCACCCTTTATAAGAGTTCTTCAAAACTCAAATCAAATGCTCGGAATTTTTATTCTGAGAGTGAGAGTCGGTTTGACCGACTGCAACTTTTTGGTGCCAGATAAAAATGATTAAAAACCATTTTTTCTCAATTGGTTTGGCGACTATTCCTAAAATACTAAAAGTGAAAATCGCATTCATAGCTATCATAATTACATTTATCTGACCTTTATTTCGAAAATGATAGTACAAATATTAAATACAGCTTCAACGAAAATTTGAACTTTAGTAAAAGTTAAAAAATATATTAAAAAAATTTTATTGATTTTTAGGTCTCGGACACATTTTTTATGTTTTTTATGCATAATGTAATTTAAATTTAATTTCCAACGTACTCTTACTTATATTTAAATATACTGATATACTGGTTTCAACTAAAGGCACTTTAGTCTGGAAATTTATGAATGTCCAAGATTTAAAAGAATCTTCGAATTGAAATATATTTTATAGAATTGAATACATCAATAACTCAACCATTTTTGTCATTTCACATTATTATCATCTTATCAATAACGTGAAAACATATGTAGACACAAGTAAGGATTTTTTATTTTATTTACAAGTATTTGTACATAAAATGCATGTACCAAATATTAAATTGTTGCATGCAAACATCAATTGCAACTATTTTTTCTCCGCGCGGACGGATTTCCTACGAAATTGTTCATACGAACATTCAACATTCCTATATCTTAAACTTGCGAAGTTTTTCAAGGCGATTGTATATTTGTGGTAGTAGTTGTGCCTTAAGGCACCGTTTTGAATATTGTCTAACAACATTTAAAATGATATTTTAAAACATCCTGGTTTGTTATTCAAAATCATTGAAAATCGGACCTGAACGACTTAATTTAAGTTTTCGATGACTCCTCTGAAAGATTAATGTTCTTAAGGAGTGATTCATTTAAAAAAGAAAAACTACAACCATTTCCGCCACTGTGCGACTACTGTCAATTATTTCTGTAGATGTTGTTCTTGAATAGCCACTTTCACAGGTCTCCAATCAAACATTAATTTTGCAAATGATTTGTTCTTTGTCTATTGCGTCTACATCGCCATCGACATTTACTTTTACGTCTATGGCATCGAAGACAGCAGCAACAGCGACAGCAACAACTACTTTGGCAACATTGAGATCAGCTCTTGGACAATTTGCCAAAAATAAAAACAACAAATTAAAGATTCTTCATTAATTTCATTATAGCACAAAAAAAAACAAAAACAATTAATCCACCGAATCACAGAGTCACAGAACAACAAAGAAAAGAAGAAAAGACAGCATTTTTTTCTGTGTTGGAACCTCAACAACATGGCTTGGGGGAAGACTCATCACACGGCGGCATATATCCATTTAGGGAATAATTGCTTCGTGATGAACTACTAACACTTGCGCTGCAGTAGTTAGTTGTGTTCTTTGTCATGCCATGCGAGCATTCTTTTGCGCTTTGAATTTTGTATAAAAGTAACGAAGAATTCCGAATATGGCATCAGTTTCAGGTACTTCGTTCACCAGATTGGAACTACTCTACCAAACACCATCAACATGGTAAGTTCAGCAAGAAGAGAGAGAGAGAGACGATGGACCTGGATCATCGGGGGACTAAGCATATATTGATACATATTTCTTTTTAGAAAATCTTCGTTTTAACTTTGGCCGTTTTGGTTTCCTCCGCCGTGGGTCAATTGAGCAGTTCCTACTTGCCACCCCATCAAGGTAGCGCCTCCACCGTAAATTATGCTCAGGCTCAACCCTCCCGGCAATATTTAGCTCCAGCAGCTTCCTCACACTCCGGAGGTTTCTCGTCTGGTGGCTTTGCTGCTTCCGCACCAGCTCCTCGTTATGCTGCTCCCGCCGCAGTTTCTCATGGCGCTAGTGGTGGTTTCTCTTCTGGTGGTCACTCTGGCGGTGGTTTCGCCCAAGCTGCTTCCGCTCCTGCTGTACGTTATTCTGCTCCTGCTCCAGCCCCTGTGCACCGTTATGCTGCTCCTGCTGCTTCTCATGGTCACAGTGGTCAGTCTGGCAGCGGTTTCGCCCAAGCTGCTTCCGCTCCTGCTGTACGTTATTCTGCCCCAGCTCCTGCTTCCCATGGTTTCTCATCTGGTGGTCGCTCTGGTGGTCACGGTGGTGCCGGCTTCGCTCAAGCTGCTTCCGCACCCACTGCCTTGTACTCAGCTCCAGCTGCCACTTCCTACGGTAACGGTGGTGGATTCTCCTCCGGTGGTCGCGGCGGTTTCGCTCAAGCTGCTTCTGCTCCTGCTGTTCGTTACTCTGCTCCTGCTACCTCTTCCTACGGTAACGCTGGTGGATTCTCATCCGGTGGTCGCTCTGGTGGTCACTCTGGCGGCGGTTTCGCTGGAGCTGCTTCCGCTCCAGCTGTTCACTACTCCGCTCCCGCCCCCGCTCCTGCTGTGCACTATTCCGCTCCCGCTCCTGCTGTGCAGTATTCTGCTCCCGCTCCTGCCGCCTCTCATGTTCGTCCCGTCTCTGCTGGTTTCTCTGGCAATTCCGGCGGTACTCAATATGCTGCCAACGGTGGTTATGTCCGTCTGTAAAAGTGGTTCCCCTCCGCTCAGACAACGATATAAAAAAGTGATTATGCAATAATATTAATAAATGAATGTTGACATATTTCCTAAGCTGTTGATGTTTCTATTAAAACCCGGTTGGGGGAGTGACTAAACCAACTAATATTGTTGTTGACGTGTGGGTGGGTGAGAACAGGTTACACATTCAATTGGCTAATTAGCCAATAAAGTGTCTGTTAGTTATTAAGTCAACACACTATTTATGTGGAATAAGTGGAATCATTAAACGTGTACAATGGACAGAACAATGGCAGCGTTGCTTGCTTCACTTAAGTCATTTATCACGAAATTCGCATCAAAAAATATTGCAGACAATATTAATGATGATAATTAACTTGAACTTCACTTATACCATCCGGGTTTTTAAAAAATCATTCTACTGATCAATTATGTTGACTTGTGCGAACAGATATAGAAGAGTTAAGGCCGTTAATATACAAACAATTCAACTCCACTTAGCCCCGTTTTCAAGTAGCTCCATTAGAGACCTAAGCAGCATATTAACAACTGTTGGTTAGCTCTACACTTTGGTTAGCGGAGTCACATGAAAACTGAGAGTGGCACAATTAAACATAAAGATGCATTCATCAACTCATCCAAGAATTAACTTACAGTGACAACTGCTCTTCAAGGAGATAATTTGAAATTTAAAATACCCAATCGTATGGAGGATATGGTGCATGGGGCAGAAAGTCATTCCACAATTTGGTAAAGCTCGCCTTTAATATGGATTTGTAATGCCCTCCACTAAGTTCTCTATTCTGTTTGTAACACCGATAGCGATCTGAGACCCTATAAAGTATTCATCGCTCATTTCGTGCAAGACCATGACATTTATGTAACTTTTCAAAGGGAGTTATTTAAATATTTTAAACATGCTCGATGCTCTCATTATAAAATTAAATAGATCGTTAGATATGATGGCGCTCCTTATTATGACGCACTGATCCAACGGTATCATCTAGTTCTATGAACGGTTTGGATATTGAGCCATCGGACACTCTTGATGTTCCGGGCATGAAGATCCACTGCGATGTTCGTTGGACAAAACATGTGTCAAAGGAAGCATTAAAATGTCTAGGTTTTTTAAAGCGGTGTAAGAAATACTTCACATATTCTAATATGGAATACAACTCCCATATATGGTCAGGAACTCAAAGAGCTATTTGACCGTGTCCAGAGGAGGGCGATGGTGTTGCTTGGTGACAGTAGGATATCCAATTATATTGTCTCAATTGTTCATCGTAGTAATGTGGGATGTGTGCCGTTGTTCTATCTATACTGGTGTTGCTTCTTCGGATAACTCTCACCCATTTGTCGTCGATTGGACGGCTGGCCGCAGTACACATTACACAATGAACTCTTCCAACTCGTATGTGGAATCGATTTCCGGCAAATATCTTTCCCGCCAATCAATTCAATTCAATCAATTATGACATTCAAAGATTCAAAACAAACGTTTACAAATACTTATCTCTCTTTCCTCCATCCAACTCCTTATCTGCCTTTAGCCAACGTAATGCACTGTTTTTATAGGGGGCATCCGCTGAGTGTTGGTTCATTGAAAAAAAAACGATCTAGCCACAACCGTCTGATGAAAAAGGAAACTAAACTATGAGGTAAAAAATTTCCAAGTTTACGTCTAATATCGAGTGATTCACCTTGAGGTTTGATTTTCAACAGGTTTTTTTTGACAGATCATGCATGACTCATTTCAAATTGATTTGTCATTTTTGTTCGGTATCATTTGGCAAGTCATCATGGAAAGACTCAGACTTGGAGGGTACCAAAAAGGCCTCGATTTAACATTTTCCGCGCTAGAAACCACATATCTTGACCGATTTTTGGAACAGCACCTTATATTTCATCTAGAAACGTCTATGGTAAATATGGTCAGATCAGTTCAGATTTAGATATATCTCCCATAAAAATGTCGCTCTCGAATTGACTTTTTCCGCTCCGATTTTCTGCAAATTTGGCAAAACACATCATATTTCAAATAGGAAGTCTTAGGTTTGAATATTTTAACTTATTTAACTTTTTCTCTCAGACACATTCCTTTACAGATTTTGTTCTAAATTGAATGAACACGTTATATTTCTGCTGGAATCATTTGTGAAAGTAGGTCACATCGGTGCCGTACAAAAATTGTTCCCGATTTCACTTTCTTCCCCATAATGGGGTAGAAAGTGGAGGGCATCATATAGTCGGTCCCATCCGACTTTAATCTTTCCTTAATTCTTTTATTTTGAGAGTGAAGGTGTATATAAGTCGGTTTAACCTAGCCAAAAATATGAAAAATGTTTCTTCTTCCCCAATATCTCTTAAACTAATTGAGGTACACACCAGGGATGTGAAGTCGGAGAAATTTGATGGAGTCGAAAAAAATTGATAAATGTTTTTTTTCGTTATTATAAATTATTTCCAGGCTGAAAAATAAAATGAATTAAAAGAGGTTTTAAAATCTTAAAATATTAGCCTGTGACATGTGAACACAATTAGAATGTTTTATAGTTGTAAACAATTTAAAATAAAAGTAAAGTTAATGTGGTATTCATTTATTGATGCAATTTTAAAGGCAAAGGTACTACTATAGATCAAGCGACTCGTTGGGGAAGTACGTATTTAATGCTCAAACGTCTAATTGAAATAAAAAGTTATTTAAACGATTTGGACAATAATGACCTCTCAGTAGCAGAAATATATTGGGATCAAGCCATTGTTCTCGAAAAGATTTTACAGGGTCCTTATTGTAACCAAAAAATTCAAAACGATAATTTGACACCAGGTAATGGAAGGAACTAATATTTAAATTGGAGAAATTTGAAAATGGATTTGCAAACGATATTGTTTTTTCAATGACTAGAAGAGTGACGGAAATAAGGAAGAATTCTATTCTATTGTCGACCCTTTAAATAGAATTTTATTAAACCATGATCAAGTTTTAGTGGCACGGCAAAGATAATATGAACTAGCAAAAAGAATGCAAAAACCATCTGGACGGTTCTCAATTGTGCGACACATCTCACGAATCAACTCATTCTGATGACTTCGAAAAGTATTTGGATAGTTTGGAGCAAAATAAGGCTAAAAGGTTAAGAAATTATCCCGTTGAAATACAAAAACAAAACTTTTATCGGGAATTGGATGAAATAAAAAATGTTGGCAGAAAAGACAAAAAGGATTTCTACCAAGTAGTTGAATATTATCCGAAAATTATTCATCATGTGATATTAGTAGCATCTGCAATGCAACCTACTCAAGTGAGCATAGAGATTATTTTCCGCCGTAAAACTTTTAAAAAGTGATATTCGTGCCTCAATGAAAGAGGAGTTGGCAAATGTAATTCTGTTTTTAAGAACATTTTAATAAGTATATGACAATTTTTTACCAATTTTATTATATATTTTTATTTTGTTTCCGTAGTATTTTGTATATTGAATTAAAAAATACTTTACTAACAGTATAACATAGAAATTTATTTATTTTTTTTTGTTTGTTTTATAACAATTATTGAAAAAATACACCACTAAATTCACTCATTCGCCCAGTTGCGGACTTGCCGTGAATAAAATCATTCTAAAACGAACGCAGTCGATCTAGTTCCTAGTAGTTTCAAACTCGCAGGCAATATTACTTTTTGTATAATTAAGAAAAAATACTTAAAATCCAATTTACTATTTCAAGTATAATGCCGAAGACCATTTTGCATTTACTTACAATTGGCATGGTGACATTTATTACTTGTCACCATGCCATTTGTAAATAAATTTGCATTCTATTAAATATAGATGCAAAATGGTCTTGAGCCAGGACAATATCCCAGTTCAATTATAAAAATCAATTATTCCATAGTTTTTTTATATGGGATTTCTTAATTGGGAATAGAATCTGGAAATCTTAAATATACATGCTGTCTGGAGCCGGTTCTACTATTGTCCAACTCCCGTATGTAAACATCTCTACATTCCCTGGAGTTGAAAGGAATACAATATTTTTACGAAAAAAAAACATTCATGCAACAACTTTCCCAACAATCCAAGCTAGTTATGTCAAAAATCGTTTGGCATGCAATGACTCAAATATATCTTGTTTTTGTTTTTTCAACGTATAACGATAAAAATATTTAATTTAGTGGACTATTACTTCCTTCAAAAAATATTATTGTAATTAAATACCGATACGATTCAAGCTGCGTTACTTTGGTTGGTACCATTTTAATTCATTTTGTTCCACTACCTCTTGAAAAGTGCAACTTTGTAACAGCCAGAGGTTATTGCACATTGAATTTTACTATGCCAACTATGCAACACTTTTGTTGGTACCATTTGAATCCTTTTTGGCTCCGCTTCCCCTTCAAAATTCAATTTTGGAGGATTCTATAGTTATCGATTTGGCTGGTACCGTTTCTATTTACAATTTTTGAAAAATCCATTTATGTTGCTCGTCTACGTAGCCAGAGGGATGCTCAAACTTAATATCACAATTCAAAATGCAACTTTTTGGTTGGTACCATTTTTCTAACCTCTTTTTCTGCTCTCCCCCAAATTTTATATAGAGCTGCGATTAAAATAGTAGTAAAAAGTCTTCAAGCATTTTGCGTACACGGATGTATGCATAATAGTTGTAAAACAATGTTTGACCCCAACGCTATAGTATGAGAGCCATGTCAAAACTCTAATACTGAAACCACTAAAATTTATAGAATTAAATAATTTTAATTTTAATTTTTTTCGATTTTAGTGGTTTTTCAAACATAATTTGACCTGTCACTGCCACCAAATAAAACCGTTCCTGACTCGTCTGATAAATAGTTTATCGAAGCATTTTAATTGGCGAAATCAAATAAGCTTTTTGGAAATTTTAAAATATTTACCCAATTTCGTCGAACAATGTTAACATTTGCCGTCACATCTTAATCTCTTTTGAGCTGTGTAACAGACATTGAACTAGAATGATCAAAACCCCGTTTTTCTGCAATTTTGGGTTTTCGGGTTTTTCGAAAACTGTGAATTCAAAAAACACCGTTGCGCGGTTTTCTTTTTACAAAAAATCCGGTCGGACCGGGTTTTTTCTTAAAGAATGGCGAAATTAATGTAGTACCACAAAATGTTGGCCCATTGCACATACTCGTTCTTGGGGTTAGGACAATTCTGATGTCATAATTAGATTCACTGAAATCTTTCGAAATTAACTCCAAACATTCCTGCCTGAATTCATCATTTTGTTTCATTGACAAAAAATCATTTTTTAATAATATTTCAATCCACCATTACTTTTTGTCCTGTATCTATTATTCTCAAAATTTCAGTTTGGAACAGGTGTTAACACCGTAAAAACTGCAAATTATTTCTTGCTGAAATGGGAAAGCATTTTGAAAAACAACTATAATTTCTGGACCAATAATTAAGCTAAAATATATAAAAATAAGAATATAAATTATAAATTTGACATGAAATTCAAGGATTATGCGTATTTTTGGACTCCTTGAAATACAAGGACCTTTCTCTTTTATTCTATTATATTCGCAAAGTTCATCAACCCCATATTAGCTACAAGGACGAGTATATGTATATATATATATATATATACGTATTTGTTGGATCGCGAAAAAATTGCTGCGGTCACCCCCAGAAATGAATATTGGATATTGCTGTGTTCGTAAATCTTTTTAAGTAAATTTGCTGTACCTGATAACAAAGTTCTATGAAGCTTGTGATAATATAAAAAGTGGCATATTAAAAGTAAATTAGCACCGAAAATGAGACTTTTTGCACTATGAAAAACCGGTTGAGACCGACATAACAAAACCGGGTTTTCTTGGTTTTCCAAAAACATCGATTTTAAAAAACCCTTCGGTCGTTGTCCGATGATAAACCCGGTTGACCCGGTTTTCAGTCTCG
This sequence comes from Polietes domitor, assembly GCA_947397865.1. Taxonomy (NCBI): domain Eukaryota; kingdom Metazoa; phylum Arthropoda; class Insecta; order Diptera; family Muscidae; genus Polietes; species Polietes domitor. The sequence continues at coordinate 121,470,648 of OX377620.1, forward strand.
GGTTTGATCACTCTACATTAAATATTGATTTTTATACACTCCACGAGAGTATTATGTCTTTGTGCATTTGTTTGTAACACCCAAAAGGAAACGAGATAGACCCATTGTTAATTATACCGATCGTCTTAGAATCACTTTCTGAGTCGATTTAGTTAGATTGTCCGTCTGTCTGTCTGTCCGTCCGTCCATCTATTCATCATCTATTATTCTCACGATATTCATCCATCTATTATTCTCACGATACAGGTCGCAATTGTAGACAGAGCCAAATGAAACTTTGCACAACGATGTTTTTCGGGATAGGGACGAACGCTATTTAATTTGAAGAAAATCGGTTCAGATTTAGATATAGCCCCCATACGAATTTCACTCCCGATTTGACTCTTTTCACTCTAGATACCACATATTACAACAGATTTTCTTTAAAATTGGCAAAACATCTTATATTGTAACTAGAAACACCTGTGGTAAAAATGTGTTAGATCGGTTCAGATTTATATATAGCTCCCATACAAATTTCGCTCCCGATTTGACTTTTTCCGCTCTAGAAACCACATATTGTATCAGATTGTCTTCAGATTTGGCAAAACATCTTATATTTAAACTAAGAACATCTATGGTGAAAATAGGTCAAATCGGTTCAGATTTAGATATAGCCCCCATACAAATGTCGTTCCCGATTTGACATTTTTCTCTGTAGAAACCACATATTGTACTCGATTTTCTTTAAATTTGGCACAAGATCTTATAATCTTACTAGAAACACCTATGCAGAAATTGGGTAAGATCGGTTCAGATTTAGATATAGCCTCCATATAAATGTCTCTCCCGATTTGACTTTTTCCGCTTTAAATGCCACATATTCTAACCGATTTTCTTTAAATTTCGCACAACATCTTATAATCTAACTGGAAACACCTGTGGCTAAAGCGGCCTAGAGCGGTTCAGATTTAGATATAGGCCCCATACAAATGTCGCTCCCGATTTGAATTTTGTGCTCTAAAAACCATATATTGTACCCGATTTTCTTTAAATTTGGGACAATGTCTTATAATCCAACTAGAAACACTATGCAGAAATTGGGTAAGATCGGTTCAGATTTAGATATAGTCCCCATACAAATGTCGCTCCCGATTTGACTTTTGCCGCTTTAAAAGCCACATATTGTGCTCGATTTTCTTTAAATTTCGCACAACATCTTATAATCTGACTAAACAAAAGTGGGTAAGATCGGTTCAGATTTATATATAGCTCAAATTCAAATGTTGCTCCCATAAGTTTAACCGATTTTGGCCAAACTATACATTTTATATTTCACCTATTTCGTTCCAGGTTTCAATATATCCTCATACAAATGTCCTTTCCGATATAAAATTTTTTGTCAAACAAATACATTTACAGGATACAAAAAACTTCCCGTTTTCACTTTTTCACCGAATTGAATTGTATTCGGATTGAAAGTGGAGTGTATCATAGAGTCGGCCCCGCCCGACTTTAGCCTTTCCTTACTTGTTTAAATTGAAATTGTTTTTTCTTTACTTCAACATTGAGATACTCTGCTATCTATTAAAAAATAATAAAAAATAAAAAGACACGGGTCTTTTTTTTTTAACACGTAGTGGTGTCCGTATATGGTTATATTTCCATGACTTAAAATATTACATACAGTGATATCAACACAATTAATTAATATTTTTCATCAAATCATAATGATGGTGCTATTATTATGACTGATTTAATTTAGAAGTTATTTCATTATACGCTTCATTACTAACGAATTGTAAATATTTTCGCAAAACTAAAGTAGCCTTAGACATATAAAGGGTGTTTTTTATTGGGGTATAGAACTTTAAGTTGGCATCACTTTTTTAACTGGCGGCCATTTTGTCAGCTGTCAAGTGATTAATATTTAGTTTGGTTTGCCATTTCATCATGAACAGGTTGACAAAAGAACAACGCTTGCAAATCGTGCAAATTTATTTCGAAAGTAATGGTTCAGTTCGCGAAGTTCACCGCAAGCTCCGTCCATTTTATGGTCGACATAATCGTCCATCAGAGCAATTAATTCGGTTAACCGCGGAATGGACCTGTCAATTGGCCACCAAGATCGTGTGATTTGACACCATTGGATTATTTTCTTTGGGGATATGTGAAGTCGCTCGTCTATGCCAACAAACCAGAAACGTTAGAGGACTTGGAAGCCAACATTCGTGGCCTTATTGCAAGTGGTTGAAAATTGGACCTGTAGAATTGGCTATATTCGAGCCAGCCGCGGCGGCCACATCCCCGAAATCATATTTAAATATTAATGGCATAAAATTATCCTTCCAATAAAGCCAAATTGATGGACATTAAAACGATTTTCTTGTGTTTTATTTCAATTCGAAGTTCTATACCTCAATAAAAAACACCCTTTAGTACATTTTCAATACAAAATGTATGCAACATTTTTTTCTTGCCTAAAGTGAAAAAAGTTACGTGCTACTTTTTTTGAACGCAACTGTATGTTATATTCAGTCCGGTTAATTGTAAGACCACATCTAAATATTTTAAAGTACATATTTTATCACTAACCGATTAAAATAAGTATTGCCTGTTAATTGCAATTGAGGCTCTATATCGTGATATTATTATCTCCGAAACTCAAACAATTTATATTTTATCCTGATATAATTTATTTATTTATTCATTGATGTTATCAACATATAAGAAATGGCGCGTTTAATTAAATAGTAACTCGTTCTGGTCCAAATATTGTTTTGTTTACAAAAAATAGATAGATTTTTGATTCGCATTTTAAATTTAAGAGTAAAATTATCAATGGGAACTTTATTGGCAAAAAATTTGGTTAGTTACCAAATAGAAACATTGAGGACTTAGCACAACTTTCTGCTCAGATTTAAGTCTGTCTGTCTAAGACAAAGGATGGCCGAAAATTATATATACGCATATCAAATATCTATGTATCTCTCGTTTTGATCTTCCAGCGCATACATTTTGAGATTTGTCGAAAAATGTATTTCTGGTTTGTTTTATAATTATTTATTCAATTTTATATATCAAAACTGTTAAAACAAAAATTTAGGGTGGCACTGTACAGTAACATATGGCGAATATATTAGATCATAGTAAAGCCGAGTTGAAAAAAGAAAGGAAGCGAAATATGTTTAGCCAATGAATGTTGGATTTTGTCATCCACTTATAATAGTTGTTTATTATTCTACCGAAACAATCACATAAATTTCAAAACAAAATTATAAGTCATACAATATTTTTCATAATTTCAGACATTGCATACTCTAAGGAGCTTTAATATTTAACAGATACAAGATGCTACTGCATCATTCATTCACAACATATTAACACCTGTCTTTTCTTTTTGATTAAACCAATCAGAGTTTTTATAATTCTAGCAAACGAGTTTCCAAATATACATCTATATAGCTTTTCATCTATTTTTATTGGGAATGTATGAAACTGGTCCAGAGGTCTGGTCACAAGGTCTGAAAGTACTTCTAATAATTTTGTATCGGCAAAAAATATATATGTGCATATGTGTGTTTGACTTAGTTTTTAGGTGAGCTACACTATGTGGATTCTAGAGCGCTGATATCTCAAACGAGAAAGTCACATCTATGGGACATATACCAAAGCCTGGACCTCATCTCCACCGCAGGATGGGGTATACTAACTTTGTCATTCCGTTTGTAACACCTTGAAATATCGACCTAAGATCCTATAAAGTATATATATTCTAGATCGTTATCAAATTCTAAGATGATCTAGCCCTGTCCGTCCGTCCGTCCGTCCTTCTCTCCGTCTGTTGAAAGCACGCTAACATCTAAACGAAAAAAGCTAAGGGGTGATAATATTCCATAAATGCGTCTTATAGTCGTGAATCGGTTGGGATTGCAACTGGACAAAATTGGCCCAAAGGGAAAAAAATGTCCCCTCACAAGTACTGAAAATACACCTAATATTTTGAGTATTTAAGCATTTTTTCCGAATACTTAAATTAACTTGATATTGAGTATCCACATTCTCCCTACAACAAAAACGTGCACCATAAAGTGATTCTGATTCGTAGGGGGTGAAAAGGGGCAAAAAGGGATAAAAATGGTACCTATCAAACGACCAAAGCTAGAAACAAGAAATATGGTGTGTACGTTCCTCTAATTGAGTAGATACACAATATAAAGAGTGATTTTTTTGAGGTTAGGATTTTCATGCATTAGTATTTGACAGATCACGTGGGATTTCAGACATGGTGTCAAAGAGAAAGATGCTCAGTATGCTTTGACATTTCATCATGAATAGACTTACTAACGAGCAACGCTTGCAAATCATTGAATTTTATTATCAAAATGCGTGCTCTGTTAAGAAAGTTCAGAAAGAAAGAAATTGTGTTCAGCGACGAAGCTCATTTTTGGCTCAATGGGTACGTAAATAGGCAGAATTGTCGATTTTGGAGTGAATATCAGCCAGAAGCATTGCAAGAGCTACCACTGCATCCAGAAAAAGTCACAGTTTGGTGCGGTTTATGGGCTGGTGGCATCATTGGACCGTACTTCTTCAAAGATGATGCGAATCGTAACGTAACTGTGAATGGTGAGCGCTACCGTGAGATGATATCCAACTTTTTTTTGCCCAAAATGGAAGAACTGAACTTGGTTGACATGTGGTTTCAACAAGATGGCGCTACATGCCACACAGCTCGCGATTCTATGGCCATTTTGAGGGAAAACTTCGGAGAACAATTCATCTCAAGAAATGGACCGGTAAGTTGGCCACCAAGATCATGCGATTTGACGCCTTTAGACTATTTTTTGTGGGGCTACGTCAAGTCTAAAGTCTACAGAAATAAGCCAGCAACTATTCCAGCTTTGGAAGACAACATTTCCGAAGAAATTCGGGCTATTCCGGCCGAAATGCTCGAAAAAGTTGCCCAAAATTGGACTTTCCGAATGGACCACCTAAGACGCAGCCGCGGTCAACATTTAAATGAAATTATCTTCAAAAAGTAAATGTCATGGACCAATCTAACGTTTCAAATAAAGAACCGATGAGATTTTGCAAATTTTATGCGTTTTTTTAAAAAAAAAAGTTATCAAGCTCTTAAAAAATCACCCTTTAAAAGTATTCATACTTTTAAGGGGTAAAATGGGAATAGAGGATAAAATGGTACCAACCAAACGGCTACGCCTAGAATAATGAAATTCGGTTTATACATTACTCTAATTGTGTAGACATGTAAAATAAAAGGATTATTCGAAATTCGTACTTTTAAGAGGGTAAAATGAACCAACAAAAGGGCCGCAGAAGTTAAATTATCTTGCACCCACTATCCCCCAATATTTTTTGAAGATTGTTGCCTCATATTTACTTTTGGAAATGTCATTTAAAATTAGAATACGTTATAAAAAGTACTATTTATTTTTTGTTTTGGCTATATTAAAAAATTAACATTCGCTTGTAATGTTGCAGCACGTATTCGAAAATCGACAGCCTCTGTGGAATGCAATACATGTTGGAGTGTATATAAAGTTCGGCCCTGTCGATCTTAACTCCGTTTTTACTTGTCTAAATCTAACTTACTTGTTTTAATCTAACTTAAATCAAGTTATTTAATTATTTCCAATAAATAATTGTAATTTTGACTGCAATCACATTTAATAAATATAATAAAAATTGATTTTAAACAAGTAAGGAAAGGCTAAAGTCGGGCGGGGCCGACTATGTAATACCCTACACCACTCCCTGCGTATATACATCGCTTTTATTACTAAACCCAGGTGTTTCATGGGAGCAATTTTATGTAGTTCATATAAATAATACAGTAAATTTAGTCATATTTAACGAATATGGTAAATAATTGATCAAATTTTCCGGCAGACAAATTATACAGTAGTAATAGGATAAATCTGACCGGCATTTGAAAGGAGGCCTATAACAACACCGGCTCAAAACATGGGCCTATATATTTCTCATTCACTGTAGGTATTCATAGTTGAAATATATCATGATCCGATGTAAGACGTAGTTTGTAGAGCTGTATTAGAGTGGAATGGGTTATTGGGACAAAAGAGTGGACACATATATTTGACTTTGTATTCTGAAATATAATATAATCTGCAAAATTTGAAAAAATATCCGATGTAAAATTTGCGTTCTTGAGGGGTAAAAATTAAAATGGGGCCGTTTGTAAGTGCTCTACATTAAATAGAGGTTCCATATAGATCACTTTCAAAGTAGGCATTCTTAGTTGAAATATGACATGATATGCAAAATTATATCGAGATCTAATGCACGATGTGGGCTCTAGAGATGTAATAGAGTGGAATGGGGCCCAATTTGTATTGGGGTTACACCAAAATATGAACCCATATATTTGACTTTCATAATATGGCTTCTTAGTTGAAATATATGAGGGCTATATCTAAATCTGAACCGATCTTAACCACTTTCACCATAGGTTTTTTAGTTGGATTATAAGATGTTCCGCCAAATTTAAAGAAAATCGGGTACAATATGTCGTTTCTAGAGCGGAAAACGTCAAATCGGGAGCGACATTTGTATGGGGGCTATATCTAAATCTGAACCGATCTTACCCAATTTTTGCATACGTGTTTCTAGTTGGATTATAAGATGTTGTGCCAAATTTAAAGAAAATCGGGTACAATATGTCGTTTCTAGAGCGGAAAACGTCAAATCGGGAGCGACATTTGTATGGGGGCTATATCTAAATCCGAACCGATCTTACCCAATTTTTGCATACGTGTTTCTAGTTGGATTATAAGATGTTCTGCAAAATTTAAAGAAAATCGGGTACAATATGTCGTTTCTAGAGCGGAAAATGTCAAATCGGGAGCGACATTTGTATGGGGGCTATATCTAAATCTGAACCGATCTTACCCAATTTTTGCATACGTGTTTCTAGTTGGATTATAAGATGTTCTGCCAAATTTAAAGAAAATCGGGTACAATATGTCGTTTCTAGAGCGGAAAACGTCAAATCGGGAGCGACATTTGTATGGGGGCTATATCTAAATCTGAACCGATCTTACCCAATTTTTGCATACGTGTTTCTAGTTGGATTATAAGACGTTCTGCCAAATTTAAAGAAAATCGGGTACAATATGTCGTTTCTAGAGCGGAAAACGTCAAATCGGGAGCGACATTTGTATGGGCGCTATATCTAAATCCGAACCGATCTTACCCAATTTTAGCATACGTGTTTCTAGTTGGATTATAAGATGTTCTGCAAAATTTAAAGAAAATCGGGTACAATATGTCGTTTCTAGAGCGGAAAATGTCAAATCGGGAGCGACATTTGTATGGGGGCTATATCTAAATCCTAACCGATCTTACCCAATTTTTGCATACGTGTTTCTAGTTGGATTATAATATGTTCTGCAAAATTTAAAAAAAAAACGGGTACAATATGTCGTTTCTAGAGCGGAAAATGTCAAATCGGGAGCGACATTTGTATGGGGGCTATATCTAAATCTGAACCGATCTTACCCAATTTTTGCATACGTGTTTTTAGTTGGATTGTAAGATGTTCTGCAAAATTTAAAGAAAATCGGGTACAATATGTTGTTTCTAGAGCGAAAAATGTCAAATCTGGAGCGACATTTGTATGGGGGCTATATCTAAATCTGAACCGATCTTACCCAATTTTTGCATACGTGTTTCTAGTTGGATTATAAGATGTTCAGCCAAATTTAAAGAAAATCGGGTACAATATGTCGTTTCTAGAGCGGAAAATGTCAAATCGGGAGCGACATTTGTATGGGGGCTATATCTAAATCTGAACCGATCTTATCCAATTTTTGCATACGTGTTTCTAGTTCGATTATAAGATGTTCTGCCAAATTTAAAGAAAATCGGGTACAATATGTCGTTTCTAGAGCGGAAAATGTCAAATCGGGAGCGACATTTGTATGGGGGCTATATCTAAATCTGAACCGATCTTATCCAATTTTTGCATACGTGTTTCTAGTTGGATTATAAGATGTTCTGCCAAATTTAAAGAAAATCGGGTACAATATGTCGTTTCTAGAGCGGAAAATGTCAAATCGGGAGCGACATTTGTTTGGGGGCTATATCTAAATCTGAACCGATTTCCTCCAAATTCAATACCGATGGTCCTTGGCCAGAAAAAATATCTTCTGCCAAGTTTCATGACAATCGGACAACAATTGCGACCTGTAGAGTGCGAACAAGCTTAGATGGACAGCAGACGGACGGACGGACGGACGGACAGACAGACATCGTTAAATCGACTCAGCTGGTGATTCTAAGCCGATCGGTATACTTAAAGGTGGGTCTAGCTCGATTATTTCTTGGTGTTACAAACATTTGGCGCGAAACTAACTTATAATACCCTAGACCACGAAGTGGTGTAGGGTATAAAAATCGAAGAAGTACTCTTGTATTTATTAAAAATTTAAATTGAACTAGCCAGTTTTTTTAAATTTTACTGTTGATTTTAATGAGTTTTTTATGTACTCTACTTCCACATTTTTGGGCTCGCTGGAAATGTACTAATGGCTAATTGTGATTTTTGGAATTTCCCAACGCAGTAAAGACAGCAACAATTTTTTAACAACAAAAAAAAATATATATATATATATATATCCTGATCCCATTAGTATCATATCCTGAAATTTTGTAGGTTTAAAAGTGAATTATGAGCTATTTTCTGACAGATTTTGCATAAAATCCAGATGGTGTTATGAAAGAATATTCAGGGTCTATCTATAGGGTGGGCCATTTAAACTTTAAACTTTTAACTTTAATCGTACAGCCCAAAATCCACACCAAACAGTGACTCGTTGTGGATGCATTGGGTTCGCAATAGTCACGTGAGGGTTCTCTGAACCCCATATGCGGCAATTTTGCTTATTGACATAGCCACCGAAATAAAAATGAGCTTCATGAAGGTTGAACTGAAGGCCGATCTCTTCTCGAAAATTTTCCACGAAAATTTCTTACAGTTTGCGTTAAAGACTCACTACTTTGGAAGTCAGTTTTAATATTTCCCAAATTTTGTTCGAGCCTAAAATTGTCAAACATAAACCTGAAAATAAAAATGAATTTTATTCTACCTATCAAAGTCAAAGTAATTGGTAGTGCATATTAAAAATTTTAAATGGCCCACCCTATGCATTTGACTCCCTTTTTCCATGCTTTATATAAGGTTACTTTCTATATATGTTTGTGTGCCACAAAATTTGAAATCAATTTTTGAAAGCTTTTTTCTCAACCAATTTTGCTCTAATTTTGCACACTTAATCATTTTCGATGACAATACAAGGAAATGGAAAAATTTAACCAATTGGACAAAGGGGCGTGCCACCTCCCATACGAAGTTAAAACCTATTATTGAATATTGTCAGTTCTATGACACCTAGAGTGCTGAAATTTTGTGTAAGTGCATCTAGCATCAATTTGCATAGTTGTGCCAAAAAGGGGCGGTATTGGAAAAGTGGGCGTGCCACCTCCCATACGAAGTTAAAACCTATTATTGAATATTGTCAGTTCTATGACACCTAGAGTGCTGAAATTTTGTGTAAGTGCATCTAGCATCAATTCGCATAGTTGTGCCAAAAAGGGGCGGTATTGGAAAAGTGGGCGTGGCACCTCCCATACGAAGTTAAAACCTATTATTGAATATTGTCAGTTCTATGACACCTAGAGTGCTGAAATTTTGTGTAAGTGCATCTAGCACCAATTCGCATAGTTGTGCCAAAAATGGGCGGTATTGGAAAAGTGGGCGTGGCACCTCCCATACGAAGTTAAAACCTATTATTGAATATAGTCAGTTCTATGACACCTAGAGTGCTGTAATTTTGTGTAAGTGCATCTAGCATCAATGTGCATAGTTGTGCCAAAAATGGGCGGTATTGAAAAAGTGGGCGTGGAACCTCCCATACGAAGTTAAAACCTACTATTGAATATTGTCAGTTCTATGACACCTAGAGTGCTGAAATTTTGTGTAAGTGCATTTAGCATCAATGTGCATAGTTGTGCCAAAAATGGGCGGTATTGGAAAAGTGGGCGTGGCACCTCCCATACGAAGTTAAAACCTATTATTGAATATTGTCAGTTCTATGACACCTAGAGTGCTGAAATTTTGTGTAAGTGCATCTACCATCAATGTGCGTAGTTCTGCCAAAAATGGGCGGTATTGGAATAGTGGGCGTACCACCTCCCATACGAAGTTAAAACATATTATCGAATAGTGTCAGTTCTATGACACGTATAGTGCTCAAATTTTGTGTAAGTGCATCTAGCATCAATGTGCGTAGTTGCGCCTAAAATGGGCGGTAATGCAAAAGTGGGCGTGGCACCTCCCATATGAAGTTAAAACCAAAATTACACCTACTGTAATTTTGTGTAAGTGCATCTAGCATTAATGTGCGTAGTTGTGACAAAAATGGGCGGTAATGGAAATGTGGGCGTGGCACCTCCCATACGAAGTTAAAACCCATTTTCGAATATATGCCGTTCTATGGCAGATAAAAAACTGAAATTTTGCAGTAATTTTTCCTTCTACAAAATATAACTAAAAAAGAATTTCTAGGCCCAATAGAATTCTGCTTGCATAAAGCATGGATTTGAAAAAAAATTTTTTTTTTTGATTTACTAGTTTTGCTTTTGTATAGGAGCCCCCTTAAGGAAGTCTATCATCGTTTCCGTTTGAGGAGTGCTGAATAGGGTAGGTATGTTTTGGGAACATATTTTGGACGGAAAATTACACGTTTCCCCTCTGAAGGGCTACTAGGGGGGTTTTCATATAAAATTATAAAGAATAAGAAAAATGTATGGGGTGTGTTCTGAAAAAATATTGGGGGTTGGTGATGCATTTGACTCTCCTAGGGGCCTCATTGGGGCAGTTAGAGCGGTGTGCGTAAATTTTATAAATATTACTTTTTGGGAGTCCTCTTAAGGAGTGGAGCACATGTATGAAAGGGAAAATGTTGAGGATGGAAAATTAATGAAGTTTGGTCTCACATTTAAACAAGCTACGGCCGACTCTGTGCAGAAATTGGGTAAGATCGGTTCAGGTTTATATATAGCACAAATACAAATGTTGTTTCCAAATGATTAACCGATTTTGGCCAAACTATACATATTATATTTCACCTATTTCGTTCCAGATTTCAATATACCCCATTAACATTTTTTGTCAAACACATACATTTAAAGGGCACAAAAATCCTTCCCGTTTTCACTTTTTCACCGAATTAAATTGTATTCGAATAGAAAGTGGAGTGTATCATAGAGTCGGCCCCGCCCGACTTTAGCCTTTCCTTACTTGTTTTATTATTCGAACCTCACAAAATTAGGGGTTCTAGCATATTGAAAACGAAAAGTCGTCCACTATACCACCCATAGTGAACATATTGATGCCAAAAGGTTTGATTGAAAATATGACCCTTCTACATAAACATTATCACTTGACTCAACCCATGACTTTACTCAAAAATCATGATTTTCGAGTTTTTGGGCGAACAGTGTGGAGAAGCATCCGTGGTAGAAAAAGCCTCGAAATTTCTTTTTACAACTATAACACGCACGCAGAGATCGGAGTCATCGTATTAATCCACAAATCTAAAAATGAAAATTTCATGGGAAAATCACCGACACAATTAAGACAATGAATCATTTGACTGCCGCTCTCTTCTTACAAATGGAAGCCTTAGAGTATCCTTCAAAGCATTTCAATCCATCATATCCAATCCAACATCTTTGGAATCTTCTATATGAATGATTAATTTATTCCACTCCGAATGAAGCACTGACTGACAGACCTTTCAGAATGAAAACTCGCAATTTGGAACATTTTTCTAATCTATATTTTTCGTAAATTTTTCATATTCAATTAAAATTATTGAAAAAAATTTCGATTTCCTAAATAAAAATTTCGTTTCTTAACAAATTCGTAAATCGCCAATAGTCGAACGACTTATGGATATATATATATATATGCAACAAATCACAATTTAATAGATGTAGCCACCATTGGAACCGTATTTGGTGCCAGAGGCGCCAGCTGATGATGTATATGATGAAGATGATCCGCTGCTAAAGGTTTGCAATGCTGGTGCTTTGTAAGAGGCCGTAGCAGCAGCTGGGCCAGTGTATGATTGGGCAACGGGAGCTGTGTAAGTTCTCTGCACTGTGGGAGCCGTGAAGGTGGTCTTCTGGACAGCTGGAGCTGTGTAGGATTGATAACTGTTATAGGATTGACCGGGTCCAGCGAATGATGATTGTTGGGCACCACCACCGGCTGAAAAGGTTACTTTCTGGGCGCTAGGAGCTGTGTAGGACTGATAGCTATTGTATGATTGACCGGGACCAGCGAATGATGATTGTTGGGCACCTCCGCCGGCTGAAAAGGTTACTTTTTGGGCGGTAGGAGCTGTGTAGGACTGATAGCTGTTGTAGGATTTACCGGGACCAGCGAATGAAGATTGTTGGCCACCACTTCCGCCGGCTGAAAAAGTCACTTTTTGGGCGGTAGGTGCTGTATAGGATTGATAGCTGTTATATGATTGATCGGGACCAGCGAATGATTGTTGGGCACCACCTCCGACTGAATATGACACCTTTTGGGCGGCAGGAGCAGTGTAGGATTGTTGGAAAGTCGGGGCAGAATAGCTAACCTTCTGGGCAGCGGGAGTGGTATAAGTTTGCTGAACTGATGGCACCAAATAGGTCCTCTCAACAGTGGGGGCAGTGTATGTCTGCTTCACGGCTGGAGCGGTATAAGTCTTTTGTTGTACAACAGGGGCGTTGTATGTTTTCTGTGCAACGGGAGCCACAAACGAAGTCTGTTGTACAGCTGGAGCTTTATAAGACTGATAGCTGTTATAGGCTTTACCAGGACCGGAGCTAGTTTGCTGGACAAGAGGAGCCGAGTAGGTGACCTTTTGGGCAGCCGGGGCTGAATATGTCTGCTGTACAACGGGAGCAGTGTATGTAATTTTTTGAGCAGCTGGTGCGGTATAAGATTGATAGCTGTTATACGACTTTCCGGGACCTGAATAGGTCTGTTGTACGACAGGAGCTGAATAAGTCTTCTGAGCACTGTAGGTTTGCTGTTGGACTATGGGAGCGCTATAGGTCTTTTGCGCAGCTGGAGCGGAGTAGGTTTGTTGCACAACAGGGGCACTATAAGATTGCTTAACTACAGCTGGAGCTGAGTAACTCTTTTGCACAACGGGAGCGGAGTAAGCTTGCTTAGCTCCTGTGGAATAACCAGTGTTGCTGTTATAGGTGGTGGTGAAGGACTGGCCAGATGTGGCCGGTGCAGTGTACGAAGAACTTGAGCCACCACCGCTTGTGAATGAGGTACGGATGGGAGCAGCAGCAACCGTTTGCTGTTGATATCCACCAGTGGAGTAGCCACTGCCTCCCGAGGTGTAGCCACTGCTGCCTGAGGTATAGCCACTGCTGCCCGAGCTGATACTACGACCTCCCGAGGTGTAACCACTACTTCCGGCACTACCAGCAGAATATCCCGAGGATGGTGTAAAGGTCACCGTACGTGATTGCGCCGACACCGAGTGCGGTGGCAAATAGGTGTTAGCGTTAGTGAGATGCGAGACATCGGCACCAGCACAGGCGACCAAGGCAACTAAAGTCAGGAAAAGTTTCTGGAATAGAAGAAGAGTATGAGCATGTAATTATTACGATTCGATGTAGGGCAAGCTAAACGACAATGAAAGTTATTAAACACATTGAGTTGATCTGTTGCCCTTGAAACGAGTTAATATCGAATGAGAAAATCTTCCTTTCGATCTTGTTTATAAAGTGGATCGTTTTGTTTAATAGGAATCTCATCAGTTCATCAAATTCAATATAACTTCCAGAGCATATCGTCTGATTTTTGAATGAGGTTTGAAGAGCTCCCAATCATGTCTAAAAATTCAAAGTATCCAAATCGGTACGTACATTCGGGTTCCCTTCCCATAATTTGCGTCCGGATCGCAAATGTGGATAAGAAAAATAATAATTTTATACAGGGAACTTCTGAAGATGAAACAAGTAAAAAGGTTTTAAATACGGCCGGACCAAATACCCTCCATTATGGATTGAATTTTTAGTATTACCCTCAGACTATTGCAATATTATACTCACGTATAAAAACACTAAAATATTAGGAAACTGATGATTTTTTGCTAAAGGGACATTTGTTAATTAATTATTATTACAATTCTAGCTACAGCCGTTTGCGTTGTACCAGTTTCATCTATTTTAACACATTTTATTCCTAAAAGTACGAATTTTGAGCAATATTTTTGTTTAGCGTTCTTACGAAGTCTGAGAAATTTATAAATGGAATTTCATGACTCAAGCCGCAGCCGTTTGATTTGTACCATTTGTATCCCCTTTTGCACCACTTTCCGTAAAATTACAAATTTCTAAAAAATCTTTATGTTGCGCGTCTACACAATCAGTACGCCGAACTTTATGATTACACAGTGCTACAGGAAAAAATATAAGCATATATGGACACGTGTCTCCCAAAGTCATGCACTTTTTTATAGGCCCCCAAAGATTTGGGGCCTCGGTGTCATTTTTGCAAAAAAGTAATCATTTTCTGAGGCCTCCAAAGATTTGGGGCCTCGGTGTCATTTTTGCAAAAAAGTGATCATTTTCTCAGGCTCATATCTTGTAAAACGTTTGGAATTTCTATGTACTCTCTGAGTCAAAGTTGTCAAAGCTCTTGTCATAAAGAACAAAAATTGCGAACATATAAAATCAAAAAAAAAAACTTCAAGGTCGAAATCGCTAAAAACTTTAAAAAATCGATTTTTTAACCTTTTTCCCCTGTTCAGGTCCATAGGTAGCAACCCGTTCAAAATTCAAGGAAATAATAAACTACTAAAATGTACCTAAGATCTCAATAAATAACTTTACAGCACATATGAACTGCATAGGAATGATTCTTAACACCGTTTAGGTAGGGAAAATATATCTTGCAGGACTGTTTCTGTTAATGGTCAGTCCGACCACAGTGCGTATGAGTGACATTATCCTTAATCAGCACGTATAAGCTACCTTCACACACTACAGCCTATAAGATTGTTTTGGCGGCATTTGCGATTTTGACCTTGAAGATGGAGTTTCTTTGATTTTATATGTTTAAAATTTTTGTTCTTTATGAAAAGAGCTACAACTTTGCAGCAGAGAGTAAATCATAATTACAAACGGTTTGCAAGATATGAGCCTGGGAAAATTATTACTTTATGACAAGAGCTACAACTTTGCACCGGAGAGTAAATCGAAATTGCAAACGGTTTGCAAGATATGACTTTTTTGCAAAAATGACACCAAAACCCCAAATCTTTGGGTGCTCATAAAAAAGTGCATGACTTTGGGCAAAACTGGGAGACACGGGTCTTTTTTTGGACTTTTATCACGTAGTGGTGTTCGTATGTTCTATGACTTAAAAATATACACACAGTGACATCTATCTGCAGCCACTTATTCGAGTATCGAAAGATCGCATTATATTCCCAATCTATGCAACCAGCGCGAAATATACACCGATTTTCGCTTTTCTAACTGCAGCTGTTTAATTGGAACCAATTTTATCAATTTTCTCACCATTTCCCCCATAAAAGTAAACGTTTTGAAAATGTTTTAATTTGCACGTCTATACAGTCATAGGAATGTACATACTAAATTGCATTAAATTAGCTGCTGCCATGTGGTCGGTACTAATTTTATCACTTTTTCCAAATAACTTCCCTAAAAAATACTAATTTCTTTATTATTTATTATAAACTCCTTTATTTTACTCAATTAGAGAAATTTACACGCCGAATTTCTAGTTTCTAGCTGTTGTCGTTTAATAGATATCATTTTTATCCCTTTTGCCCCATTTCACACTCTAAAAATAAGAATCGCTTTATCAAGTAAATATAAGCAGACATATTCGAAAAATATTTTAATACTTGAAATATTAGGGGTATTTAATGTCCCTGTTGGGGAAAAAATTCTCCCTGGACCGACTTTGCCCACTTCCAATTCCAACCGAACTACAACTATTAGACGTATTCTTGGAAAATTTGTGCTTTCAATAGACGGACGGGCATCGTCTCAGAATTGTATGACGATCAAGAATGTATATACTTTATAGGGTCTCAGGTCAATATTTCAAGGTGTTACAAACGTAATGACCCCCATCCTAGAGGTGGAGTGTATAATGATTATAAACTGGTGGGAAGACAAGGGATGTTCAACACTATCAACATTTTCCTAATTCCCAAATTCCTGCAAAAATCGTTTAGAGAAATCTCAATTTTAAATGAATTTCTACCGATCAGACATTAACCGACTGATCATGGGCGTAGATATAGAAGATTTCGATCTATTGGCATCTTTGTAGTTTTATGCTATTGAAATAGTTTCTAACAACTTACAGTCCGTCCAAGTGTGCTTCTATTCTGTGAAGGCCGCAAATAAATTCGATGAAAATCTCTACAGATTTAGTTATATCCCCCATATAGAAATTTCTTTCCGACTTGACTTATGGCTTATCAATAAGTGGCCTAACCAAAATTACTGTCGAAATTTGCTGATATTTTATCCTATGAAATTTTAATTAAGTTTTAGTTTTTTCGTTTGTATTTTTTTGGTCTGTAATCAATATTTGATTTGAACTGGGATATTGTCCTGGCTCAAGACCATATTTGCTTCTACATTTAATAGAATGCAAATTTATTTACAAATGGCATGGTGATATTTATTTATTATATTACTTGGCTGCAGACTACCACGATCATGATTTCGACCATGTCAAAAGTCTTTTCAAGTGACTTCGCAGCGACTTTTCAACATCAAACCCGGCCTCTGTATGGAGATGATTCTCACAAACGGACGAGAAGCACAACTCACTTGCCGAATTTGCGTTTAAAAAATAGCACCAAGTAATAAAGTACACATGCCATCTTACAAGCATCTCATTGAGTTGCATATGTAAGTATGTGTATATGCAGGTATAGTTACCCAGCAATACTTCTGCCGTGCCAACGCTCATTTGTTTTAGTTTTTTCGTTTGAATTTTTTTTTTGTCTGTAATCAATATTTGATTTGAACTGGGATATTGTCCTGGCTCAAGACCATATTTGCATCTATATTTAATATAATGCAAATTTATTAAAAATTATTATTATTATATTTACAAATGAGCCAGGACAATATCCCAGTTCAAATCAAATTTTAATTAAGTTTCAAAACATTCATTTTCTTTTATCATTGACCTAAACTGCAATTCAATTTACTATTAACTAATGCTTTATTAACATAAGGAATATTTCTGATACAGCTGATAGGACAATGTTTTGCATCAAATATAATATTATTAATGGAAAGAATGGAAAATAGTTTTACATACAAATATATTGAATATATATTTTTTAGGTTTTTCCAAATTCATAGGGATACAATGGGAACAGAAGGATAAAAATGATGCCAACTAAACGGCTACAACTAGAATGATGGAATTGCGCACTTTTAAGGTGGTGAAAGAGGATAAAAATGTTACCAACCAAATGGCCGCAGCTCGAACTATAGAGTTCGGTGTATACATTCCTCTTACTGCATAGACTCGCAAAATAAAAAGATTTTTCCAAATTCATACTTTTTTTACTTTTACAGCAAAAATGGCTAGAATCATGAAGTTTGGTTATCATTAGGGTTTGCATTTTCCCGTACTTTTTATTTCCCGGGACACGGGAATTATTTTTTCGATTTCCCGGTATCCCGGGACAGGACGGGAAATCGTCAACATATTGTTTTCTATATAAAACTTATTTTTTTTTTTCGAATAAAACATTCGAACTTTAATAAAGAAAATTATTATATTTCTGTATTACAAACATCTGGCGTGAAATAAACCTTTAATGCCCTATTCCACGAAGTGATGTAGAGTATAAAATGTAGGCATATTTTTGAAATATAAAAATTTTTAAAGCAGACAACCCATTTAAAGACTTATAATATAGTCTATTTTTAATTTTATTGGAGAAAGTGAGCGCGATATGATATTATATACTCGAGAGTTGTATTGTTAGTAAATCGTTAATTATAAGTTCCCTTTAATTAAATTTAATTTTTTAATTTTAATTTATTATTTATTATATTATTATATATATTTTTTAATTCCGCATAGATATCAGCATATCAAGAAAGATATCAAAAATTTTGAAATTGAATAATCTCAAAATATTAATGACGTTATTGTAGCCGTCTATTCTGTTATATTCAGTTTATATTAATTATATTGAATTACCATATTCATGTTAGAAGATTTATATCGCCTAGCTGTCACATGTCTAATTAAAAGTGATATTTTTTAAATTATTTTGTACCTTTTACAATTTTATTGTGAAAAAGTGGTGAAAAATATGGGAGAAATAGGCAAAACTTGCTGCTGAATTCCCGCGGGAATCCCGTACAAATTTCCCGGGATACGGGAAATTGAAAATATGCAAATTCCCGGGATTTTTCCCGCGGGAAATCCCGAGATGCAAACCCTAGTTATCATGTACGTGAGAATAATGGAACACAATATCATTCATACGACTACCACGACTGGCTCGTCAGTACCTCATCCGATCAACCCAAATTCTCAGTACAGTCCAAAATCCATACCAAACTCCTTCTATCAATCACGTGTGGGTTCTCTGGACCCCAATTTGGTGCGAGCGTATAGCGTCCCATTTTGCAAATGTCAAACAAAAACCAGAAAAAAATATTGTTATTCTACCTTTCAAAGTCAAAGTAATCGGTCGTTCAAATTTAAAATTTTAAATGGCCCACCCTATAAAAGTCTGACGTAAACCTTATCGAAATTTGAAGGGTATATTTAAATTTTAACCTCTGACTGCCCATAGGCTGAGTCGCAGAACATATCTTATGTTAATGGTTATTGGTGTTGTTAGACGTTTATAGTAATTTTGGTGATTCTTCATTTATTATTTAGGCATCATCCGAAAGGTATTGATTCTTTCTGTTATTTTTTTTAAAACAATTTTTTACAAAATGTTACTACGAAATACAAGTTTTTAGTTTTTACTTTGAAAAACCAAAACAAGTAAGGAAAGACTAAAGTCGGGCGGGGCCGACTATATGATGCACTCCACTGTCTATCCGAATACAATTCAATTCGGTAGTAAAGTGAAAACGGGAAGGATTTTTGTATCCTGTAAATGTGTGTGTTTGACAAAAAATGTTAAATCGGAAAGGTCATTTGTATGGGGTATATTGAAACCTGGAATATAATATGTATAGTTTGGTCAAAATCGGTTAACCATTTGGGAGCAACATTTGTATTGGGGCTATAACTAAATCTGAACCGATCTTACCCACTTTCACCATAGGTGTGTTTAGGTGGATTATAAAATGTTGTGCCAATTTTAAAAAAAATCGGGTATAGTATATGGTTTCTAGAGCGGCAAAAGTTAAATCGGGAGCGACATTTGTGTGGGGTCTATATCTAAATCTGAACTGATCTTACCCACTATCAGCATAAGTGTTTCTAATTGGATTATAAGATGCTGAGTCCAATTTAAAGAATATCGGGCTCAATATATGGTGATTCTAAGCCGATCGGTATACTTAACAATGGGTCTATCTCGTTTCCTTTTGGGTGTTACAAAGCCATAATACTCTCGTGGAGTGTATAAAAAAAACAATAACAACTCAATAATTCGACCAATAAGTTATTCCAAGACAATGTATATTTAATGAGCAACATTAAAATACATTTAGAACAATGAAGGCTTATCCCAGATACGAAATATTTCGCAGATCATCATTAAACTCTTCAATCTGTAGGGAAGGGCAGAAGGACGGACATGGACGGACGGACATCGATTCAAGTGTACGTGTTTCTAAGTCGAGCAATACTGATTAAGAGTAGGTGTATATGCCGGAAAGGATCCATATTCGGTACCAGCAATAAAGTACATAATAAAATACTTTTTCCATTGATATTTAAAAATGTCGACCATTTATAATTATCGCATTAATTTATTCAATCAGCATGATTATTAAATATTATCGCATATTAGCAAGTAATTAATATTTTTCAAAAATTTTCAATAATTGATTATGATGTTAATTAAATTTTGGCACATTATAAATTAACACATATTTATCATACTAGTAATTGAATGAATATTTATCATACTAGTAATTGAATGAATATTTTTTATTTATTCAATTTTTGTTGCAACTCATTGCAATTATAATTTTGGTGATTGAAGCAATATCAATTATAGTTGTATCTACGAATTTGCAGGAAATTGAATTTGATTTTTTTAATTTTTCTGTGCATCAAAACTTGAGCTATTATTATAACATTCCACTATTACAAAAATATTGACTAATATAATGTTATAATAAATGGGTTCTACAGAGGTAAAGGGGCAAATTGAAGAGATATTTTAGTGGGGCGGTACCAAAACATGAATCCATGTGGTGTGGACGGAGGACGTACAGATATACATCACGAAATCGACTCAGCTGGTAATTTTAAGCCGGTAGATCTAGCTCGATTATTTCTTGGTGTTGGTATAAAAAATTTTTCTCCGTGTATGTATTATTGACGTAAAATACTGTTTACATTTTTAGCCGCTGTACTTGTAGCATGCCTTTTAACATATTTGTGAATGTGAATCGATTGCCAACTTAAACAGAAGCCACAACTGAAACACGAAAATTTGTTAAACAAATTTAGGAGTTTTCTTCTGTTTATTAAAAAAAAACACATTTATTTGATCCGACTTTGTCAATTAGTATTATGTTGCATTTTAATTAAAATGTCCAAATTTCTTTTGAAGTTAGACTAATTTCAAAGCCCTGAGCACGATAATTAATTTTTCTACCCCAGAAATCCGTTGTACCATTTCATAATTCGATAACTTTCTCAATGCATTGATTGATGACTTTTTTAAAAGTGGGCGGATCTTTTTATATCAGCTACCTGAAGGTGAAAGTATGTTCACCCGATAGAACGTTTTTTTATTAGTCAATGTTTGTTTTTTTTTTGTGGAACACAAACCAAAAAAAATTAAATGTTATAAAATATTTCAGATTTTTTATTGGCCTCACAGTTTGATCAATTACTTCAATTGTCCGGAATCATTAAAAAGTGGCCTTTTAACATTTCCAAACTGAGGGATAAATAAATTTCGAATGTCAACTTTCAACGGCATTTGAAATGAAGTAAAAAGTTGATTAGATCCCCAGCAAAATGTCATCGATAGTCGATTACCGAAACTATTTGCTTTGGCAAAGCAACTTGTCTGCAAACATAGGCCTTTGTTTATCAAATTGCATGGGTGCCATCAATGAGTATTGGCTTTTATACCCTCCGCTAGGGTATTGTGTCTCTGTGCATTTGTTTGTACCACCCACAAGAAAACGAGATAGGACCATCGTTAGAGGTTAGAATCGATTTAGCAATCAAAGTACAAGCCGGAATTACTGTCCGATCCTAACAAAAATTGACACAAGTAAGTTTTGCGGACCAAGGACGAACGCTATTTAATTTGAAGCAAATTGGCACAGATTTAGATATACCCCCATACAAATTTCGCTCCACATTTGACTTCTTCCGCCCTAGAGACCACATATTTAAACCGACCTTCTTCAAATTTGTCACTAAACCTTATATTTCAACTAGAAACATCTATGGTGAAAGTGAGTCAGATCGGTTCAAATTTATACATATTTCCCATAAAAATTTCGCCCCCGGCCGACTTTAACCTTTCCTTACTTGTTCATATACAGATTTTCCTAATTTTCTGTAATCTTATATCATTTTAGCATTCTTCGGACCGAATGCATTTTTAAAGGATTCTCCATTGCAATGCAATTTTGGTAGAAAGGGGGTAAAAAACTACCCAGCGAAGTATTTTCCCAGCGATTCGGGCGTTATTATTTTTAAATTCCATTAGATACTCAGCCGAAATGTTGCAAATATTTTCAGATATTTAAAGATTATTTTGCACATTATCTGAAGTTTTGTTAACACATCGAACGTAATGGGCTGCATATTCTCTGAATGGATCAAAATGCGAGAATTGTGCGATGAGGGTATACAAAAAATAATATTTATGAATTTCCTATAACCGTAAGAAAAATGTGTGAAACATTTACTATTATTTACATATTTTCATGCATACTAAGGAATTATTCTCTGAATTTAGGAAAAAATATGACTTAGGTTCATATATATATATTACGATGGAAAATTCTTTCAGTGGAAATGGGTTTTTATCATTTGGGAGAGACAAGAAGTGTAACGCAGCTAAGGAGTGTGTATATTTGGATCGAATCCCATTCATCACTTTTGGTTTAAATTTTACAAAGGAACCATTTTTGTGGGAGACTCATGATGGAGCGCGTCAAATTCGCACATCTTTGAAATTAAACTAAGCTTTGGCAAGATATTACTGTGTGCAGAGTTTGAATTGGTTCCTTAACTGCTTTCGAGAGTCATCGTGTACACCAGTCTGCCAGACATACGGACGGACTCCTTCAATGCGTTACACTTTTTGTCTGTCCTAAATGATATATCGGGGGTCTGTAGAGTGAGAGCAAACAAATATTTTGGTGAAATATCAAGTCCCTTGAAGTTATGCAAATCAAACAGTATTTCCCTACAAGGGTATCCTATTGAAAATAAAGCCCGAAGTGGTAACCCAAGGAAGCGAAATAGGAGCGATGTCAGCTTTAATTTTAATTTCATTAAAAGAAATAGTAAAGAATTTAATGATCCATATACTCGAAAAATTTTGTATACTTCGTTTGTTAGATCAAAACTTAAATATGCTTCCATTGTATGTAATCCATTTTATGATGTAAATTGTGATCGTATTGAAAGATTGCAAAGAAAATTGATTAAATTTGCCTTATTTTCTTTAAGTATTTCGAATACTTTTGAGATCATTGAAAGAATTCAATTAAATTGATAAGAAATATGCTTTAGATTTATCGCTTCCTATTAATAAATTTATTGAAATTTTAGATTTATATTACTTTTAGTTTTTAAGCAAGTCTATAAGGATATGTTTCCATAGACTATTGAAATAAATAAATAAATAAAAAAGTGAAAAACATTTTATTTTTATTTTATTGGAAATAACCTAGGTTTTGCTCCTATTTTGGAAATTCTTCAGCTATTTGTTTGAGCGGTTACTACTTTTCCAATATACATTATATTAATTCCGCTCTTATAAAGCCAACCTTCAACACGTTGGTTTTCTAATCAGAATAAAAATCCATCGGCCAAAATTCATTAATTTTTGTTATAATAAAATTGAGTTCTGTTATATTGAGTTAATATCTCAATAATATTTAAAATCGGGCAATCGAATATATTTTAGAAGTTAGCCCAAAGTTGACTATTTTTCGTATATCTCGATTTTAAGGAAAAGTAAATATTAAAATCGCAAAAGTTATTTAATTTCGTCAGACAGATTTTGATTCTGAACCACTGTGCTGTGGTTAAAGGTTAATTTCTCTCATGTATACGAATTGCATACTTTCCTCTCTCTATTGAATGGTTCTCTGCAATAAAGCCCACCGTTTTTTCGTAAAAGTCTATTGAATTAATTTAGCATAGCAATGTCCTGGTCAACAATTCTTTTCGGAACTGCTACCTGAGTCAACTGGGCTCAGATAGGAGTTCCGACGACAAAAAACTATCTTCGCGGCCTTTCTTTCCCACATAATTTGAAGTAATATTCCTCATGCTTTACACTTACCTATAAAAGTACTAAATCGGCCTACCGCCGAAGCAGTACTTCTGAGAGAGAAAAGTACTAAAATACTACCTTTTCCATCCCTGACGTACCCTATAAAGACCTTTAACAAATCATAAGTATATTCTATCGCGTTCTATTTGAATTTATTGAATACTGGATGTATATACCACTCTACCATTGTATTTATCGGTCCATTTATTGAATAAATACAATTAATGTCAATAATGTTCATAAATTTGTTGATCGTTCCATCACTACTCTTAATCAATATTTTGAAATCATTCCAATAAATTGTTTATTTAAATATGTATATCAATACACAATCAACAATTCTTTTAATTGAATTCAAAATTTATTTAATCAAATATTTTCCAATATTTGAGCTAAAAATTTCATAAATCGATATAGAATTTTCGTAATAGCGCCAAATAGAAAAAAAATGTTTTTCAAATATGTTGATTTTTTGATTGAAATCGAATTTCTGTTTTTTCTATGCGCCAGGTTGCTATGAGTTTGTAACACCCATTATACCGAACGACTTGGAATCACTTTCTGAAAAGGATAAAAATATGTTTTTTAAGATTATCCTGGATATCGGTATTTAATTACACTGTCCAACAGAACTTTTGGAACAGAGCAGCGACCCTATAATTCTGAAAGGTCATGTTTAGTAGATCATTTTTGTAGATAGAACGTATAATCCAGCTGGTCTGAGTTTCTTCTTACAGTGGGTCAAAGTTTTTATATTTTAGTCGATGGGAGAAGAGAAAAAATGTTGTAATTTAATTGCTGAGATAATTTTTATTGTCAGAACTGTATAGTGGAATTTTATTAGTATAATTTTTGAGTAAGATCTTAACCCTCTAGCTCCCCTCTTTATGGGCGTTTTGCAAATTTTTAGCAATATTTTTGCCAAGAATCTATCACTGTATCATTATTTGTCTCTTTTTAGTGTTTACATTTTGTAAAAATGGTTTGTATTATTGTCCGGCTTAAGGTCTCAAGTAAATGAAAACAAGATGTTGTTTGTTTATTATTTTATTTTTCAAATTTGTTCCCGGTATTTCGAACGACTTCGTCGATCATCCTCAGTGGCGTTACAATTTTAAAAAACAAAACAATCCTTCCACTTTCACAAAAAAAACAAAAACTTGTGAAAGTGGAAGGATCGTTTTGGACAAGAATACAAACCATTAAAATCAAACAGGTCAACTATACACACTATAACATTTTGTAAAAATATTAAAATATATTGTGTGAAGGTTAGATTTTTATTTTGAAAACTAGTGAACTAAAGCCCTAAAACGCGCACATTGTACTTCACTGTGTAATATCTGATGTATCACGAATTTATTGAGCCTTCGCAAATCATCTCCATAGTAATTTATATACACTTGTCTCTTGACCTTTTGTCTTGATCCTTGATAGACAGCCACAATTAATTTAGAAAACTTGTACATATTTTTATTTATAATCACTTCATTCAATTTCCAGTGAAACTTTAGACAATTTTGCAATTTCTTAGAATAGGTTTCGTCAAGGACACACATGTCAGATACAAAATTAAAAATTATTATTCAACTTCAAACTTAATGCGTCTTCTTTCATTGCTGCCAGAAATATCCAACAAGTTTCACACAAACCACACACACACACACTGACCATTTTGGATGCCACCTTGTTGTTTTCTTTGTTTCTCGCTTTAATAAGCTGATGGTGTCGTTGTTGTTGTTAAGGTTTGGCTGTTTTTTCGATTTACAAACAAATTAATAATTCGCGTTAGTTTTGTATGTTTTTCTTTTTTGCCGCTGAACACCAACTGTTTTCGAGCACTATGAGAAGGAAATCCAAAATTCACACACAACAACTGTTGCCGGTTGTACAATTAGAACTGTTTAGTGTTTGGCCAACAACACACGCATTTATACGTGAAACAAAATTCAGAATTATTGGACAACATCAGCGACGTCCGCAACTTTGCGGCGTTGGATGGATGCGCCAGCATTAGAAGACGACTACGACGACGACGAAGAAGAGGAAGATTTGTTGTTAACGTATACATAAATACGCCAAGCGATTAACGAGCGATTTACTACAAGCGGCGAAATGTGCGCCACACCGCACCGCACCACATCGCACCGGCGCACATTATGAATCGTAAGAGACGCAGACGCAAAGGCAAACGCCAGCTGGTGAGACAAGTTCATGCCAAAAATGTCACTCACCGTGTCCATCAGACAGACCCGCCTAAGTGTGAAATAAGCCGAGAGTTATGATCACCGACCCGCGCCCACTGAAAATATGACGCAGCAAAAGTAGAAGTCAAGTCTTCAAAACCAGAACAGCCCGCAGTTACGACTGTGTTTGCGAAGCGAAACTTATCCATGAAATGGATGAGTTTTGTGTGTAATCGCTGACAAGATCTATACATCAACTCCACCATCGCCAGCAACCATTATCGCCCCCACCATCATCACCTCCACCATCATCATCTCCACCATCATCATATCCACCATCCGCACCATCCGAGCTAGCTGCAGTACTCGGCATTTAGTTGCCAGTTAATGAGATTTCCAACACTGATTGATTCAGCCAGTTACAGATGCTAATAATGTTGTTTTGATCGCTTAAAATACCCTACACGACACACTAGTATTATGACGTTTTGCATGCGAATGTTTATTGTTTCGGAAAAATACATATCGCCTACTATTTAGTAGTGTGATAACGATCTTTTTAAAGACGGATAACTTTAAATTGAAATGAAACACAAAAAAGTTTTTAATATCCATGAAACTGGCATTATTTCTAAAGATATTTCTCTAAACTTAGTGATTCAGACATTGTTAATGTCCATAAAACAGTTTTTTCCCTAAAGATAATTCCATAACGCGAGCACATGCATAACATTGAATTGGCAAAGTGAGATTGTTAGTGTGTCGACTTAGTTCGGTGGAACATTTTGTTTATCAGCGCTTCTCATTTGTCGTATGTGACCGCTGGTACTAATATGAACCCTGATTTAAGTCAAAGACATACATTCGTTGCGAAAGTTCTGACGTGATGGGGTAGCGCCCATCGAAACTGCGCAGTCAACTTTTAGCTGCAACAATAAAGGTCTCACTTTGCCTTTTTGCTAATTTTGTCTTAAACCAAAATAAATGACAACATAATTCCATAACTTTAATGTTTGCATACGATTTCAAACATATCATAATCTGGAGATCCAATTTTCACACACTCCCACCCAAATACAGGATGGACCATTTAAAATTTTCAAAAAGTACTGATTATTTTTTCTAATTTCTGGTTTTATTGGAAAGGTTGAACTTGACTACCACGACTGGCTCGGCAGTACCACATCGGATGAAATCAATTTTCGTTGCGGATGCTTTATGCAAAATTCTTCTTAAAGAAGTGCGAGAAATGTTCAGTTCCTGAGAACGATGACGAGTTGATGTTGATGGATGTTCTTGGACATTCTCAGCCGCAGCAACAATGTGTTCGATTGAACGCACTGGACAAGAACGTACACAGATTGGTTTGTCCAATATCGATCCATTTTCATGAACTCGCTTCACAAATTCAAATTCACAAACTGAACTGAAGGCCGATCTCTTCTCGAGATTTGCGTTAAAAACTCACAACTTTGGAAGTAAGTTTTAAATATTTCCCGAGCGCCCCGGTAGTCGAGTTGGTAACGTGCTCGGTCTGTCGCTGCAATAACTAGCTACAATGGTCTTAGTCACCCCGGCTCAATCCCTGGACCCAAAAATAGAATATAAATTTACTTTATATTGTAATTCATAATAAATAAATAAATAAATATTCCCCAATTTTGTTCGAGCGTATAGCGTCCCATTTGCAAATGTCAAACATAACCCTGAAAATAAAAACAAGTAAGGAAATGCTAAAGTCGGCGGGGCCGACTATATGATACACTCTATCCGAATAGAATTCAATTCGGTAAAAAATTTAAAACGTAAAGGATTTTTGTATGCTTCCTAATCATAGGCTAATATGACGAGACCAAATTTGTCATATCGAGAAGAATATTTGTATCGGGGCTACATCCAAACAATGGTTCTTCCAGTTCAAATATAACGTGTTATGCTCAATTTGAAGAAATTCTCTAAAAATACGTGGTTTCTGGGGCGGAAAAAGTTAAGCAGAGAAGAAATTTGTATGAAAGCTATATGTAAATCTGAACCGATCTGACCTATGTCCCATGGTGAAGGTGTTTCTAGTGGAAACATAAGATATTTTGCCAAAATTGAAGAAGATCTGTTAAAATATGTGGTTTCTAGAGCAGAAAAAATCAAATTGGGATCGACATTTGAATGGGAGCTAAATATAAATATCAACCGATTTCCATCACAGGTATTCTTAGTTCAAATATAAGATGTTTTGCCAATTTTGAAGACAATCTGATAAAATATGTGGTTTCTAGAGCGGAAAAAAACTAATTGGGAGCGAAATTTGTATTGGAGCTATATATAAAACTGAACCTATCTGACCCATTTTCAACATGGGTGTTTCTAGTCGAAATATAAGATATTTTGCCAAATTTGAAGAAAATGTGTTAAAATATGTGGTATCTAGTGTGAAAAGAGTCAAAACGGGAGTGAAATTCGTATGGGGGCTATAACTAAATCTGAACCGATTTTCTTCAAATTAAATAGCGTTCGTTCTTATTCCGAAAAACTTTGTTGTGCAAAGTTTCGTTAGAATCGGATTACAAGAATAGATGGACAGACAGACGGACGGACATGCTTAAATCGATTCAAAAAGTCGATCGGTATACTTAACAATGGGTCTATCTCGCATCCTACTGCGTTTTACAAACAAATGCACAGAGACATTATACTCTCGTGGAGTGTACAAGGAATATACTTTCAGAGTTAAAGTAATCGGTAGTTCAAATTTAAAATCTTAAATGGCCCACCCTGTAGTAACGTTTTAACCATCATCATTTTTGAAAACATATGAATCAATGATTCCACCGCCACGCAAATCACACCAAACTGGGTGTAATGCTATTTCGAGAATGAATAGTGAATTGCCATCGCTTCGAATTCGGAAATTTTGCCATTTCAGTTAAATTATGTCTCTAGAATTGAACAATTTGCAAATTCTCAATAAAGCGAGAATTATCAAATCGGCCAAGCGGAACTTTCGTTTGGGACGACTAGGATGAAAGGAGAAAAAATGACAATCGGTTTCTAGAACATGAATTCCTGCGAGACGAACATCAATATTGAAGTATTCAGAAAGTGGGTTTCCAGAAGTCATTGTAATTCATTAAGTTCGATATACTTTTCTTTTATATTTATTTTCAATCGATTATCTACAAAAATTGCAAAACTCATTCTAAAACGACTTAATTTTAGATAATTCATTCGTCTTCTGGAAAATACACCCAAATGAAAAATTTTCCATTTAAATACGAATTTCTCGAGTGACCTTTATTTGCAATTGTTCCAAGAAATTTGGAATATTAAATATTTCAATTCTAAATTTACCCTATTTTTGTCGAACTAATCGTCTGCTTTAGAGTTTGAGTTCTCATGAACTGCAATGAAAAATGTCCAACAATAAAATGAAGAAATGTTAAATCTACCTTTGATCCACATAAAATTCTTAATATAGGTATAGATCGGAGACAACGGATAAGAAGAGAAAATTCATTCATGCACTCAAAGGAATTTGTGACTAGAAGAAAGCAGAAAGTCTGCTGAAAGATCAGATTTCCTGCAGAAAAAGAGAAATCAGATTGTATCTGCTCAAATTGCAAACGATATCTGGAAGCTTTAATTATACATTTTAGACAACACTTTTTAGAATAAAAGTTTTTATAAGGAAATTTATTACCACTGAAGGATATTGAGATTGCCTTTTTAATGATACGCATATTGTTCCAAGCTTGTAAAGGGTGGTTAAATTTTAAGGCCCCATGTTGATTTTGAATAAAACAAAAATTATTTAGGAAAATATTGTCATTTCTTTTTATTATGAAAATATTGGTATGGTTCAATTATGTATGGAACAAAATATCGTCCAAATGGCCGCCTCGGCGGCACACCTCCATACGATGGTCCAAATTTTCGATGACGCTAAGGCATAACTGAGGTTCTATGCCGTTAATGTGCCGAATTATCTCATCCTTTAGCTTTTGAATTGTTGCTGGCTTTTTTCAAATAACCCCAAAGAAAGAAGTCCAACGGTGTAAAATCACATGATTTTGTGCGGCCAATTGACATCGCCACCACGGCCATTGAATTTATCGTGCAAAAGAGCCATTGTTTCGTTAGCTGTGTGGCAAGTGGCACCGTCCTGTTGAAACCACATATCCTCCACATCCATATCTTCCAATTCGAGCCATAAAAAGTTCGTTATCGTCTCACGTTAGCGAAGACCATACACAGTAACTTCCTGACCGGCCTCATTTTGGAAAATATACGGCCCGATGATGCCGCCAGCACCAAACAGTCACTCTTTGTGGGTGCATTGGTTCTTCACAATCAGAGTTACAAGCCGAACCATAATTATCGGCGGCGGCGGCGCTGTTCAAAATGGGTCGGCGGCGGCGGCTTTCGGCTGATTTGTCGGCTCGTTCTGTCATTCGATCATCCCTAATTATTGGAAAATGAAAGGAATAATTTATTGGTTTTTAACACCTTTTCTTTTATTCAATATATATATATATATATATATATATATATATATATATATAGTTCAATATTCGTTAATATTAGCCAATGTTCCCATAATTTAATATTATTATCCCATACAATTATTTTTTGGAAGTGGGAATCCATTCTCAAAATTTATAATATGGATGAATTTAATAAATATTTTTGCAATTACAACTTTTCGTGTGAGGCATATTTGACCAGACATCTTGAATATCAAAATCTTTCCAATGAATGATAATACTATACCTACTTTGACACACAAAAGAAGCACAATAGAGAAGCTGTTGTTTAATAAGGCTGTTTTTCTTTAAGCCGGGATAAGAAGCTGCCATAACAAAAACGTTAATAAAAATTTAATTTTTTACCCAAAATAAAAAATTAATTGTCGGCAACAACAATACAAATATTTGTATCAAAACAAATTTTCAAAAAAAAATATTTTCTGTTGACTTTTTCGGACTTATGTTCGATAACCATAAATTGGATCTACACTGGATAATTATCCATGCTAAGTCCAATATTTTTAACATAAAATATTTTTGTTAAAATTTGGTTTTATACACACATTGGTATTGCTGTTGGTGATAATTTTAAAAAATAAATTTTTATTTTGAGTTAAATTTTAACTTTTTATTTGGTTTTTTCTTATCACAGCTTAGTTATCCAGTCTTAAAGAAAACAGCCTTATTGTTATTTAAAGGAACACATGGCCACGTGTACTGGAATTGACTTATATAAATGCGACTTTCAAATCAAAATACAATCATTCAACATTCTATAGACGTCATCATTTGTGGGATACTAAATTCAAAGAAAGGTCAATATATTTCACAGTAGTAGGTTGTCTAAGTCGACAGTTATATTTTCTGTTGGTAATTTTAAGTGGGTTGTCTATTTTGGTAGTAAGATTTGACTGAGTTAGAACTCCGTCAAATCTCGGCGGCGTGGTTGAAGTCGATATGAGTCGATGAAATCGGCGGCGTGTTGAAGTCGATTTGAGCCGACGAAATCAGCGGCGGCGCGGCTCGTTCAGATCCGTGCGGCGGCGGCGGCTTGTCGACTTAAAATCGGTCGGCTTGTATCTCTGTTCACAATCACTCTTGAATTATTTTTCACCCAAATGCGGCAATTCAGCTTATTGACGAATCCACTGAGGTGAAAATGTGCCTCATCAACACAAAGTGCACGATATGCATTTTGATTTGACCGCCCATTTTCATAATAAGCCTGAATAACTTTAACGCGTTGCTCGATTGTGTATCTTTCCATGGCACTATGGTCCCAAATCCATTTTTTTGGCAGAAATTCAAAAAAATTAAAATCGGAAAGTGGTAAATGTGTATATATTTTCTTTATGGCAACACTCCAAGCAATCAAGAAAATATACTGGAGAAAATTAGGTGGCAACACCACAAGCCTGAATGGTACTTAAACTTTGCGGTTCAAAAAATTGGGATTAATTTTGATATAAAGCAGTTTTACAAATTAATTAAAATCAAGACTTAAAAAGAAAATAATAAAGTGACTATTATGAAAATTTACGGCAAGAGTTAGTAGTTGAAAAATTATGCTTAACATTTTATGATTATTGTGGTCTTGTAAGTATTAATAGGTATTGTGGAGAACATCTATATATATAAAAATGAATCTGTGTTTGTTTGTTTGTTTGTTTGTTTGTTTGTTCTTTATAGAAGACTAAACTACTGGACCGATCTTCTTGAAATTTTCACAGTATGTTCATGTTGAACCGGTGGTGAAAATAGGCTATATAAATTTTTGATATTTTCAGTGGGCGTGGCACCTCCCACACAAATTGGGGATTTATTCGTTTTTTATAAATTAGCATATTCGGAGTACTGTTGCAGCTAGAGTCTTGAATTTTTGTGAAAGTCCACTAAT
The DNA here is from genome assembly GCA_947397865.1 of Polietes domitor. Classification (NCBI taxonomy): domain Eukaryota; kingdom Metazoa; phylum Arthropoda; class Insecta; order Diptera; family Muscidae; genus Polietes; species Polietes domitor. The sequence continues at coordinate 121,503,040 of OX377620.1, forward strand.
TGTTAGCCTGCACAGTTTTGCAAAAAATGGCCGGTATTGGAAAAGTGGGCGTGGCACCTCCCATACGAAGCTAACACCTATTATTGAATATTGTCAGTTCTATGACACCTAGAGTGCTGAAATTTTGTGTAAGTGCATATAGCATCAAGTTGCGTAGTTGTGCCAAAAATGGGCGGGATTGGACAAATGGGCGTGGCACCTCCCATACGAAGTTAAAACCTATTATTGAATATTGTCAGTTCTATAACACCTAGAGTGCTGAAATTTTATGTAAGTGTATCTAGCATCAATCTGCGTAGTTGTGTCAAAAATGGGCGGGATTGGACAAATGGGCGTGGTACCTCCCATACGAAGTTAAAACCTATTATTGAATATTGTCAGTTCTATGACACCTAGAGTGCTGAAATTTTGTGTAAGTGCATATAGCATCAGTTGCGTAGTTGTGCCAAAAATGGGCGGTATTGGAAAAGTGGGCGTGGCACCTCCCACACAAAGTTAAAACCTATTATTGAATATTGTCAGTTCTATGACACCTAGAGTGCTGAAATTTTATGTAAGTGTATCTAGCATCAATGTGCGTAGTTGTGCCAAAAATGGGCGGGATTGGACAAATGGGCGTGGCACCTCCCATACGAAGTTAAAACCTATTATTGAATATTGTTAGTTCTATGACACATAGAGTGCTGAAATTTTATGTAAGTGCATATAGCATCAATGTGCGTAGTTGTGCAATGGGTGGTATTGGTAAAGTGGGTGTGGCACCTCCCACACGAAGTTATAACCCATTTTCGAATATATTCAATTCTATGACAGATACAATACTGAAATTTTGTGTAAGTGCATCTATCATCAATGTGCGTAGTTGTGGCAAAAATGGGCGGTATTGGAAAATTGGGTGTGGCACCTCACATACGAAGTTAAAACCTATTATTGAATATTGTCAGTTCTATGACATCTAAAGTGCTGAAATGTTGTGCAAGTGCATTGCAAAAGTGGGTGTGGCACCTCCCATACGAAGTTATAACCCATTTTCTAATATATCCAGTTCTATGACAGATACAATACTGAAATTTTGTGTGTTTTGTGGGTAGTTATGTCAAAAATTTGCGGTATTGGAAAAGTGGACGTGCTACCTCACATATAAACTTAAAACATATTATTGAATATATTTTTATAACAGCTACAATACTGCATTTTTTGTGAGTGCATCTAGCATAAACCTTCGTAGTTGTACCAATAATGGGCGGTAGTGGGATAGTGGGCGTTGTACTTCACATACGAAGTTAAAACCTATTATTGAATATTATCAGTTCTATAAAACCTAGAGTGCTGAACAATTGTCTGAATAGATCCAGTGTAAATAGTTGTGCAAATATGGGCGGAAAGTGGGCGTGGCCCTTCCCATATGAAATTAAAACCGGTTTTAGAGTATATTCGACACCGAGATGGGCGGAGAGTATCCGTGACCCTTCGCATACGAAATTAAAACCTGTTTTAGAGTATATTCGACACCGAGATTCCTATATTGTTATACAAATGGGCGGGATTTGAATGATGGGGAATTTTTGATTTGAATTTTGTAAAATTACTCATTTTCTTTGGATTTTCTTAGCATAATAGCAAAGAAAGTTTACTAAAAAGAAATATCGCCAAAATCCGACTTAAGTCAAGAAAACGGAAATTATATTAATTTTTTAGTTTTTGTGTTGTTTGATTAGTGAACACTTTGATTGACTTTCTATGTGTTTTGAATATAGTACATTCGAATTCCAGCTATTCGATTTAGTAAGTTCTTCTTACGTAGGAAGTTTTTTGTTTGGGTAATGGAAAGGAGGAGAATCACACTCAACCTAAAATCAATTTGATTTTTGACATTTCTTCCTTTATTCGCCGTACTTCAATATTTTCCATGGAACATATCCATTTCTTTTGTATGTCAGGGAAATACCTTGATTATAAGTGGTACATATAACACCGATCACAAGAAAAAACAATATGATTTTTTTTCCGTTTGTTTTTCTGCCTGGCGAAGCGGGCGGGGGTTCAGCTAGTAATATATAAATGTCGTGGACCAAAAGTTATATGTATGTATATAAGTTATTGTATGCTATATATTGCTTTTGTAATAATGTTTAGAAAAACACATTTCGTCAAAATAAACAACTCTTCATTATTTTAAGCTTTCATAAAATTTTGTTTTTGGTCGCCCTGTACCAATACAGGTTGATAATTATGTTGATTATATATTGAGTTTATATGGGAGGTGGTAGTGGGCGTGGTCCGATCGGCCCAATTTTATTTTTATTTTTTACGTATGTCTAGCAAATGTGCAAAATTACAAGACTGTATGTTTATTTTTCGACTTTATGCCATAAAAAATGGATTTGGGACCAGTGTGCATGGTTCAAATTGAGTTAGTCTGAAATTGAGAAATGTCAAATGAAACGCACAAAAAAACTTGACGTTTAGGTGTGGTTCACATTCAACATCGGCCCTTAAAATTTAATCACCCTTTATAAAATCGAAATTCGAACTAAACTCATCTGAAAGGCTCTTAAATCATGGACCTTTATTTTTTATTTTATTTTTATATTTTAATTAACAGCAGCAATTTTTAGCAGACAACTTACTCTGTAGCAGTGTGAATGCTGATGCAAGATTGCAGAATTTTTGCTGCTATGCCAGAAAATCTGCTGCTGATAGACAGCAGACTATCGCTACTGTTAATAACATACTTTTTTCTCTAAGTGCAGCTTTTGATACTACTTCTACAAACGTTCGCTTTTATGATAAAGATATTCTCTTCAACTGTACATTATTTATTTTATTGTTGTACTGCCCTATGATCAACATTGTAGTGAGGATGGTCAGATTTGTCAAGTCCTTCTATGAAGTTAGTACGAGAATAACTTGCAGAGCCGATATTACTATACCCGTCTGCCTGCTCATCTACGTGGACAGTTCAATCCGCTGCCGAAAGAGGCGTTGAATTAATGCATGACTATAACAATATCTGTGCCGTAACATGTTGTGTGGGAGCAAATTTTATAGAAACTTTGCTTTTGACAGGAAGTCTATTTACTTTTTTCCCCTTTAACGAGTGGTGACAAGGTAGAATGTTGGTGAGGGAAAATGGGGTAAAAATGGGACCAATCTTACATGTGTCCCTCTAGGGGCTACTGCGGGGAAGTTTTGGGCCTTTCTTCCATAAAAAAATATATGGGCCCCTTTAAGTGTTGAAGATAGAGGGTAGGTATGTTCTGACAAAATATTGGGACACAAAAAATATTAGAGGTTGGTCATACATTTGACTCCCCTATGGACCACCTTGGGGCAGTTAAAGAGGTGGCAGCAAATAGTTTTTCTATGGGAGCCCTCTTAATGAGTAGAGATAGGGGACAGGAGAAAATTTGGAGAAAATGATGAGGCGAGAACATTAATGGTTGACTCTTAATTCTTTCTTTCACTAAAGAATTTATAATCAAGTAAGGAAAGGCTAAAGTCGGTCGGTGCCGGCTACCACTTTCTACCCCATTACAATTGAATTCGGGAAATCAGGAACGATTTTTGAATGAGAGGAGGATTGTATATTATATTTTGAGGAGGAGGATTGTATTAAAACCTCAACAGATGAGACAAACTTTCACTATATGTTTTTCAAGTTGAAATATAATGAATTTTTTTCAAATTTTAATGTTTCCAGTTGAATATAAGTTGTTATGGCAAATTTGAAGAAATCTATTAAAATATGCGGTTTTTAGAGCGCAAATAGAGAATGAAATTTGTATGTGAGCTATATCTAAATCTGAACCAATCTGGCACAATTTCGCCACAGATGTTTCTAGTTGAATTATAAGGTACTGTGCCAAATTTGAAGAGATTCGGTTCAAATATGCGTTTTTTAGTGGAGAAAAAGTCAATTCGGGAGCAAAATTGGTACGGGAACTACATCTAAATCTGAACCGATCTGACTCACTTTTACCACAGATGCTTCTAGTTAAAATATAAGATTTTGTACTATATTTGAAGAAAATGAGTTAAAATATGTGATCTCTAGAGCGCAAAGTTAAATGGAGAACGAAATTTGTATGTGAGCTATATCTAAATCTGAACCGATCACCACAGATGTTCCTAATTGAATTATAAGGTACTGTGCCAAATTTGAAGCAAATCGAGTAAAATAAAAATTCAAATCAGGAGCGATATTTGTATGGAGGTTATATCTAAATCTAATCCGATTTGCTTCAAATTGAATAGGGTTTGTTCTTGGGCCGCAAAACTCACATTTACCAGTTTTTGTTAGGATCGGACAATAATTCCGACCTGTACTTTGATTACAAGAATAGATGGACGGACAATCGGACGGACATTGCTAAATCGATTCAAAAAATGATTCTAAGTCGATCGGTATACTTAACAATGGTTCTATCTCGCTTCCTTTTAGATGTTACTAACAAATACACAAAGAAAAACAAGTAAGGAAAGACTAAAGTCGGGCGGGGCCGACTATATGATACACTCCACTTTCTATCCGAATACAATTCAACTCGGTAAAAAGTGAAAACGGGAAGAATTTTTGTATGTTTCCTAATCATAGGCTAATATGACCTGGTCCAATTTGTCAAATCGAAAAGAATATATTATAATATCAAATATAACGTGTTATGCTCACTTCAAAGAAATTCGGTGAAAATTCGTGGTTTCTGTGGCGGAAAAAGTCTATCTGGGAGCGAAATTTGTATTGGATCTATATGTAAATCTGAACCGATCTTACCCATTTTCACCATTGGTGTTTCTACGTGAAAAATAAGATGTTTTGCCAAATCTGAAGACAATCTGATACAATTTGTGGTTTCTAGAGCGGAAAAAATCAAATCGGGAGCGAAATTTGTATGGGAGCTCTATATAAATCTGAACCGATCTGACCCATTTTTACCACAGGTATTTCTAGTTGAACTATAAGATGTTTTGTCAATTTTGAAGAAAATCTGTTAAAATGTGTGGTATCTAGAGTGAAAAGAGTCAAATCGGGAGTGCAATTCGTATGGGGGCTATATCTAAATCTGAACCGATTTTCTTCAAATTAAATAGTTCGTTCGTTCTTATCCCCATAAACTTGGTTGTGCAAAGTTTCATTTGGTTCTGTCTACAATTGCGACCTGTATCGTGATTACAAGAATCGACTCAAAAAGTGATTCTAAGGCGATCGGTATAATTAACAAAGGGTCTATCTCCCTTCCTTTTGGGTGTTACAAACAAATGCACAAAGACATAATACTCTCGTGGAGTGTATAAATACCCTAGCGGAGGGTATACAAATCCAAATTACAGTACATGATAGCTTAGGAGGGTATCACATGGAGTCGACCATGTCCATGGCTTGCCTTATTTTCATTGTATTTTGCTTGTGGCATTTGTTATTGGTGGTATTATATTTCAACATTTGTTTCAAATATTTATTAGCATTATTGGTGTGTTAAAAATATCAGACAATTAAGAATGTGTAAATCTCTGATTTCAAATTGAAATTGGAAACGTTCAAATGGCAAATGACTTATGATCAAGGCGGACTATTTTAATTGGGGTGGGTCGAATCGTTCGTACCCTTTTCATTAAGAATGTTGCACTTAAAACAACACAAAATAATTATTGTGTCAAAGCTACATTAACAAACGAATAAAAAAAACAGAATTTGTCGAAATCAAATGTCGTTGATTGCTAAGGAATGTTGAAGGTTGTTGACCATTTGCAATCCGCAATTTTGGACACTGTAGTTTCATTTACGATTCGCGATAATGTCAGTACAGGTATAGGAAACATCCTATAGGTATTGACAATGCACACACTTCAAAAAAATATAATACCAAAATTGAGTTCATAAAATTAACTAATTTTAAGTGCATTTGTACACTGAAAGAAAGGACCTCGTAACCGGAGTGAAAATGTAACTTGAAGCAACGAATTTTGTCTACAAATACTAAAATTATATAAATATAAAATGTACCCATTTTACGTGAATTTGTGCAATTAAATAAAAAGCTTTAAATTGAGTCCAAAAAATTTGCTGATTTTAAGTGTGTTTGTACACTGAAAGAAAATCGGAGTGAAAATGTACATTTCAGCAACTAATTTTGTCACTGAAAGTCAACCAACAGACTGTGAGAAAGAAAACCAATCTAGCGCGATCTAGTTCACATCTAATGAGTGAAATACATAAACGAAAATTGTTCAGTATATTTTAATACTGCATAGAGGGTTTAGTAATCGTACTATTGCGATATTGAGCTTAGATTTTAATAAAATTTTTATGTGGGTTTATCGGATTCAAGGTTTCAGTGACAACAATGAACGAATTATATATTTTCGTTAAATGGAAAAATTCGTTATATCGAGAAGTACATTATTGTAATAAAATTAATCTAATTTTTTAAGCAAATAGGAAAAACAAGTATATAAAATTATTATAAAATTCCAAAATATAGCTGATTCCGAATATCCGTGTGGAAGTTAAATGGGTTTAAATTTAACATTGGAATATGGGTTATTGTGCGGGAGATACCAGGTACTTAAACTAAACTTGGGAAAAATATTACCATGTGCAAAGTGTGAATCGATTTCTTAACTCCTTTCGAGAGTTATTGTGTACACCAGCCAGACGGACGGACATGACTCAAACACCTTAAAAAGTCGTGAAACGGATTTGGCCCAAACATACTTAGGGTCTTAAGTCACTCCTTCAATATATCAATTATATCATATATATATATATATATATATATATATATATATTTTTTTTTTTTTAATTTGAACTCATAATTCTATTAGAAATTATTTTTTTTTAATTAAAGTAAATTTTATCAATGTAAAGTATAAGTTACTATTAACAACCTGGTATTTTCCTTTCAAAATTATTCCGGAATATTGTCCTGGCTCAAGACCATTTTGCATCTATATTAAATAGAATGCAAATGGCATGGTGACATTTATTACTTGGATCTCACAAATGAATGAGAAGCACAACTCATCATTTCCTTAAAGAGGCCGGGTTTGATGTTGAAAAGTCGCTGCGAAGCCACTTGAGAAAACCTTTGACAGGGTGGAAATCATGATAGTGGTAGTCTGCAGCCAAGTAATAAATGTCACCATGCCATTTGTAAATAAATTTGTATTCTATTTAATATAGATGCAAAATGGTCGTGGGCCTGGATAATATCCCAGTTCAAATCAAATATTGATTACAGACAAAAAAAATTGTGGACCTTTCTCTGTTAAAAACATTTTATGTGGCAATTTTGAAACAATAACGTATAAAAAACAATATTAAACAAAAAAGCGGCAAATGCGGGACTTTTTTAAATAGCGGGATAATGGGGGATGAAAAATTTAAGCGGTACTGAGCATCAAAAAGCGGGATAATCCACGAAAAACGGTATGTATGGTCACCTTAGTAATGATATAATATATTGTCTGACCCTTTCGTTAAATGCAAGAATTCGTTACAATTAAGTTAACAAGAAAAATAAATCTCAAATTTTTAATTAAATCAATCTACAGGATCCTAAAAACTTGTAAAGGATGATTCTCTTCTGTCTGTACACATCTTCGGATCCTGCTTATCCAGCTCTGTTTCAATTTGCTCACACATTAGTACACGACTTTTCGATTTCGATATGCTAGAACCCCTAATTTTGTTATGTTCGGAAAAAACAAGTAAGGAAAGGCTAAAGTCGGGCGGCGCCGACTATATGATACACTCCACTTTCCAACCGAATACAGTCCAACTCGGTAAAAAAGTGAAAACGGGAAGAATTTTTGTATGTTTCCTAAACATAGGCTAATACAACCTGGTTCGATTTGACAAATCGATAAGAATATTTGTATCGGGGCTATATCCAAACATGGAAAAATGTGACTAAATTTCCAGTTCAAATATAAGGTGTTATGCTCACTTTGAAGAAATTCGGTGAAAATTCGTGGTTTCTGGGGCGGAAAAAGTTAAATCGGGAGCGAAATTTGTATGGAAGCTATATATAAATCTGAACCGATCTAACACATTTTTACCACAAGTGTTTCTAGTTGAAATATAATATGTTTTGCCAGTTTTGAAGAAAATCTCTTGTAATATATGGTATCTAGACTGAAAAGATTAAAATCGGGAGTGAAATTCGTATGTGAGCTATATGTAAATCTGAACCGATCTGACCCATTTTCACTATGGGTGTTTCTAGGACAAATATAATATATTTCGCCTAATTTGAAGAGGATCTGTTAAAATATGTGCTTTCTAGAGCGGAAAAAGTAAAATCGGGAGCGAAATTTGTATGGGAGCTATATATAAATCTGAACCATTTTTACCACAGGTGTTTCTAGTTGAAATATAAGATGTATTGCCCATTTTGAAGAAAATCTATGGTATCTAGAGCGAAAAAAGTCAAATTGGGAGCGAAATTTGTATGTGAGCTATATATAAATCTGAACCGATCTGACCCATTTTTACCACAGGTGTTTCTAGTTGAAATATAAGATGTTTTGCCAAATCTGAAGACAATCTGATACAATATGTGGTTTCTAGAGCGGAAAAAGTCAAATCGGGAGCGAAATTTGTATGGGAGCTATATATTAATCTGAACCGATCTGACCCATTTTTACCACAGGTGTTTCTATTTGTAATATAAGATGGTTTGTCAATTATGAAGAAAATCGGTTGTTATATGTGGTATCTAGAGTGAAAAGTCAAATCGGGAGTGAAATTCGTATGGGGGCTATATCTAAATCTGAACCGATTCAAATTAAATAGCGTTCGTCCTTATCCCGAAAAACTTCGATGTGCAAAGTTTCATTTGGTTCTGTCTACAATTGCGACCTGTATCGTGATTACAAGAATAGATGGACGGACAGACAGACAGACGGACGGACATTGCTAAATCGATTCAAAAAGTGATTCTAAGTCGATTAACATTGTAAGTAAATTAACAATGGGTCTATCTCTCTTCCTTTTGGGTGTTACAAACAAATGCACAAAGACATAATACTCTCGTGGAGTGTATAATTAATGTGCCAAAAATGGGGGTTGTGCAGTGAGTGGGTCAAAGGAGGCAAAATGGGTAAAAATGGAGGTAAAAATGCACTAAAAACTCAAAAAATGTCTCGTAGTCGGCAAGAGAGATTAAATGTAAAAAATTAAAGGGGTAATTTTCTACGAACACAACCTCCATACAAAAACTAAATTTTATAAAACTTTATCTTGCCCCAAGGAGGCGTCTAGGGTAGCCATACTTTCATGTGACCAACATCCAATATTTTTCAGAGCAAACCTACCGTCTATATTCAACCCTTAAGGTGTCCCAATATATTTTTCTTATTTTTTATAATTTTTATGAAAGAAAGGCCTAAAACTGCCCCCTAATTACCCCTACTGTGGAGGTATGTAAGAATGAACCCCATTACGTTTCTCTCCCCAACATTTACTCCCACCTCGATCTAACTGCCACAAGGAGAAACCCAATATTTTCTCAGAACAAACCTATCTTCAACCCTTAAAACATTCGTTTATTTTTGATAATGTTTTTATGAATGAAAGGCCCAAAACTGACGCCCAGTCACTCCTAATGGGGAGAAATATAAGCTCTAACTGCCCTAAGGAGACCCCTAGTAGAATCAAATGTATGACAAATCCCCAATATTTTTCAGCCTCCATACATTCTTTTATTTTTATACACTCCACGAGAGTATTATGTCTTTGTGCATTTGTTTGCAACACCCAAAAGGAAACGAGATAGACCCATTGTTAATTACACCGATCGACATAGAATCACTTTTTGAGTCGATTTAGCAATGTCCGTCCGTCGGATAGAAAGTGGAGTATATCATAGAGTCGGCCCCGCCCGACTTTAGCCTTTCCTTACTTGTTTATTTTTTATATATTTTTTTGAAAGAAGGCCCAAAACTGTCCTGCAGTAGCCCCTAGAGGGGAGACATGCAAGACTGACCCCCAGTAATATTCCCTCCCCAATATTTTCCCCATTCATACCTACCCCTTATGACCACTTCTTAAGGGGAAAAGTTGATAGACATCATATTATGCTTAAGGGGGCTCCCATGCAAAAGCAAAATTTTTATAAAATATGCACCCACCGTTCTAGGGGAGTCAAATGTACAAAATGTTACGGCACAGCAAATTGTTATAGTCATCTTCTAATGCAAGTGAAAGGCATTTGCAGGAGGAATTGAAAAGAAAATCAAAATATTTTGCAAATCATCATTAAACGGCAAGTACCGCCGTTATCGTCAACGGTGAGCGTTACCATGACATGCTCAACGAATTTTAGTTTTCAAAAATTCAAGAGAATGACATTTGTTTTCAACAAGACGGTACCAATTTCACACAGCCATCGCAACCATCGATATTTACGCACTGTTTTTGAAAATCGAATAATCATCCGAAATTGTGATGTCAATTGGCCAACTCGGAGCTGTGGTTTGAGTCCTTTGGATTATTTTCTGTAGGCAGACATTAAGGATAATTCTTACGCAAACCATCCAGAGACAATTGAAACATTGAAAGATGAAATCGCAGTTGCCATTGAAGAGATTCGAGCCGAAACAATCGAAAATGTACTGAAAAATTGAGTTGATCGGATGAGGTACTGTCGAGCCAGTCGTGGTAGTCATTTGAAAAAATAATCAATACTTTTCCTTTTACAGCCGATTCTAATTTAAAATATTACATGGCCAATCCTATATATCTATAGAATTTAAAACTCGAATAGTTACTGAATCATAATTTTTGCTGTTGCACAGTGTATAAGAAATTTTCCTAAAATCCAAATGAAAAAACAAAAATAAAATGAATAAATAAACCTCCTCACAAAAGTGAGCCTTTTATTACCAAAAATAACAACTTTATTAACAAAATTTGAAAAGCCTTAAATACAAATTTATTTAAAAAATACAATAATTTTATGCTACAGAAATATTTTTAACAATGGCACAATGCTGATGTGGTATTTTCGAGTGAAAAGGGATTAAAATACGGTTGCATCGTGTGGCTCCGGCTTAAAATTGTGTCCAGTCATCGTTGTACATTGTTGCTGCTTTTCTGTATTGGCTTTTGAGTTTTGTTAAAGTCTTCTCGCCGACTCATCATGTCTACACGAATTATGTTGACTGGTTTCGTTGTACAAACAGATATAATCAGTAGCCACGAACGAACGAATACAACGAACGATTGACTGAAAAGAAATTCGATAGGCGAATGAAAATAATTATTGTTTTATTTTTTATTGTCTGGCTTAAGGTCGCAATTAAAAAAAACAAAACGTTGTTTGTTTATTATTTTATTTTATTTATACAATATTTGTTCCCGGGCTGTTGTACTAAACAAATACACATAAGAGCCCAATGAAGTTTCGGACCTAATTGAAAACATTCAGTTACATACGGTTGTGCGTGGAATCTCGTGAAGAGCGGCTACTTATTGAACTATGCTCTTAATATGACAAATATAATAAATAAAATTGACTCAATATAACAAAATTGTGTAGAATCATATATGTATATGGAAAAATGTCTATAAAAAGTTGACATATTTTTGAATATTTTGTTGAGTGATTATAAAATATTGAAAAATAATAATAAGTGAAAATGTCTAATGACATTTTTAATATGCATACATATGAATGTAAATGCAAGCGACAAATACTCATGACAACTTCTACAAGCGGTTTTGTCGATGGATCATTAAAATAGCTGAGTATTAAATGGAATGTTTTAGAGATTGGAATGCAAATCGTAAATGTAAGAATGTGTTGCTAGCTGGACATTTTCTTAATCTCTCCATCATCAACATTGTGAAACATTTATTACCGCCGTAGCCACGTCACTTAAGTCAACTCGATTTCTGCGAGTAGTAATTTTAATTCTTTCGTATATTAAGTAATTTCAACATATTTATGAATCGATTTATTAGCAATTCTTTTAGTTTGTTTGAAATTAATCGTACAATAAACATTTACACAAGTTTATATTGTTCATTGGAGATAGAAATGTTCTTTGTATCGTGAGAAATTAACACTATGCATCAAAAAAATAAATATTTTGTGTTCAAGGCCTAAAAAAATATAGATACATTTCTTTAATTTTTATACCCTCCAACTCCATGATAGGGGAATAGTATATTTGTCATTCAGTTTGTAACACCTTCAAATTTCGACCTGAGACCCTATAAATTCATCTCATGTCCGTCTGTTGAAAGAGCGTTTTCGTTTAGATGAAAGGAGCTAGGACGTGCAATCCCTAGACGATCGGTTGGGATTGCAACGGAGCGAAATCGGTCAAAAACGAAAACAATTTTCTCTCACAAGGACTGATAATACCCATAATAACCACTAATATATTAGATTATTTAAACATGTTTTTCAATATGACTGCTTGTACCTACTTGATACTGGGTATGCGCATTCCCCCTATAAAGTGATTATTATTCGTAGAGGGTGAAATGGAGCGAAAAGGGATGGAAATGGTACTTATCAAACGACAACATTCCTCTAATTGATTATGAGCCTCGTCTCTCAAAACGTTTTTGGCGAAATCTGAGTTCGTTTCCAAAATCTTTTCTTTTTTCCAAACTTGATTGTTTGGCTGTTTCGCTGTAACTCACAATTTATTGCCTGAAAAATAAAAAAGGGAAATCAACAAATGATAAAACAGTAGCGGTTAACGATCCGATGTTCTTGTATTTTGCATTTTTTGATAAACTTGAATTTTTAATGAATTTTGTATGTTTACAAAAACAAATTACATTATTTTTGAAATGCTATAAAAATACACTGCTGAAAGCCTATTGTATCTGTATTGTATTTTTCGTTGTATATTAAGATATTTATATTTATAAAAGAAAGATTTTAAATTTTGTGGTTTCTAGAGCGAAAAAGGTCAAATCGGGTGCGACTTTTGTATATCTATCTATATATATATATAAAAATGAATCTGTGTTGGTAAGTTTGTATGTTTTTTTGTTTGTACTAAACCGATCTTCTTGAAATTTTCACAGTATGTTCATGCTGAACCGGTGGTGAAAACAGGCTATATAAATTTTTGATATTTTCACACAAATTGGGGTTTTATTCGTTTTTTATAAATTAGCATATTCGGAGTACTGTTGCGGGTAGAGTCTTGAATTTATGTGAAAGTTAACTAATTATTATTCTGCACAGTTTTGACAAAAATGGGCGGTATTGAAAAAGTGGGCGTTGTACCTCCCATGCGAAGTTAAAATCCAATTTTGAATATTGTCATTTCCATGACACCTAGAGTGCTGAAATTTTGTGTAAGTGCATCTAGCATCAATATGCGTAGTTGTGCCAAAAATGGGCGGTATTGGAAAAGTAAGTGTGGTACCTCCCATACGAAGATAAAACCCAATTTTGAATATTGTCAGTTCCATGACACCTAGAGTGCTCAAATTTTGTATACGTGCATATAGCATCAATGTGCGTAGTTGTGCCAAAAATGGGCTGTATTGGGAAAATGGGTGTGGCACCTCCCATACGAAGTTATTTTCGAATATATTCAGTTGTATGACAAATACAATACTGAAATTTTATGTGATTGCATCTATCATAAACCTGCGTAGTTGTGCCAAAAATGGGCGGTATTGGGATAGTGGGCGTGGTACCTCACAGACGAAGTAAAAACCTATTATCGAATATTGTCATTTCTATAACACCTAGAGTACAACACCTAGTTATGCAAAGATGGGCGGAAAGTGGCCGTGTGCCTTCCCATTCGAAATTAAAACCTGTTTTAGAGTATATTTGACACCGAGTTTCCTATATTGTTGTGTGAGTTCATTTATTTGTAACCTCCTTAGACAATATACAAATGGGCGGGATTTGAAAGATGGGGAATGTTTTATTTGCATTTTGTAAAATTACACGTTTTCTTTGGATTTTTAAGCACAATAGTAAAGAAAGGTTACAAAAAATAAATATTCATTCGTCAAAAGCCGACTTAAGTCAAGAAAATGAAAATTATATTAATTTTTTAGTTTTTGTGTTGTCTGATTAGTGAACAATTTGATTGACTTTTTATATGTTTTGAATTTAGTACATTTGAACCCATTTTCACCACAGATGTTTCTAGTAGAAATTTAAGTGTTGTGCAAAATTTAAAGAAAATCTGTTAAAATATGTGTTTTCCCGAGCGGAAAGAGTCAAATCGGGAGCGAAATTTCCACATATATAATTCTAGTTGAAATACAGGGTTTTCCAACAATAGGTGTTATTTTGAATCACCCGATATTTCGGTAGCTGTCACTTTTGAAGCTGTTATTCTTTGACATTTGACAAGTAGATGCACGCTTCAACAACGCATTGAAATTATTAAAATTCGTGAATGAAAATTATCCGGAATTCCATCGAAAAGTCATCTTGACAGATGAGGCCCATTTCCATCTCGGTGGCTACGTCAACAAGCAAAATTGTCGCATCTGGTGCTCGGAAAACCCAAGAGTTATTTTTGAGAAGCCTCTTCATCATTTGGTTATGTAAAATTTCACGAAAAGGATATGGTTCTGTAAGCGTGGTCGTGGTGGCCATTTGGCTGATGTTTTTTTTTTTCATTATTAACGACAAACTGGCATTTTTCTTTGAATACCAAAATAACACCTCTTGTTGGAAAACCCTGTATAAGGTGTTGCGCTAAATTTGAAGAATATCAGTTAAAATAGATGGTCTCTAGAGAGAATAAAGTCAAATCGAGAGCAAAATTTATATGGGAGCTGTATCTAAATCTGAAACGTAGTGAACCATTCCTATCCCTATTAATATTATAAAAACTTAGTGTAAGTCTGTCTGTCTGTTTGTTTGTTCCGCAATCACGTGTAAACGACTAAACCGATGTTGTTGAATTTTTCAGTATAGATAGATGCAGGTCTGGAAGGAACTATAGGTTATAGAATTTTTAAAAATTTGCTCTGTGGGCTGAATGGGCGTGACAAAAGCGTTTCTGAGAGCTAGGAGGCTGACAATTTGAATATATATATTACTGACCACGAGAATGATAAATATGATGCCGAAATTTGATTTGAAAAAAAAAATTGAATTTGAAATTTTTTTGTGGTCGGATTGGGCGTGGCAATAGTGTTCTTTGAGCTAGAAGGCTGAAAATTGGAATGTATATAATACTGACGACGAGAAATATCAATTTGACGCCGAAATTTGGATTTTCGTTTTGTGGGCGGAGTGGGCGTGGCAAAAGCGTTTTTGAGAGCTAGAAGACTGAAAATTGGTACATGTATATTACTGACCACGAGAATGATAAATATGATACCGAAATTTGGATTTTCCTTTAGTGGGCGTGGCAATAGTGTTTTTAAGCTAGGAGGCTGGAAATTGGAACGTATATATTACTGACCACGATAATATCAATATGATAAGAACAATTTGAAATCTGATTTTAATTTTACCATTTTTTTGCCTGACGAAGCGGGCGGGGTTCAGCTAGTTTGTTTATATTCCATACTTAAATTGAACTTATTGGTAACGGTTAGAAGAAGTTGGTGCTTTAGTTTTGACCTACACTGTGTATCATTAAATGAATGTGTTGCTTTTCTGGGACAGTCCTTATCACACACACACACACACAGAAACACATTTATCATAATTATGGAAATAGTATGCCAAACGACTGACAGTAGGTATTACCGGAATGGAAATTTATGATCTTTTTTCCTAAATTCATAATCACGATATGTTTGTTTCTAAAACCAAAATAGTAAAATTGCTAATTCTTAATGGATCATTGAACCATACTGAGCCAAAATAACAACTTAATGTTTTACTTCGACACGTTTATTTGTTTATTTCAAAAAATGCTTCTCTTTAACGCAAACTCGAACAAGATATTTAAACAAACTATGGATATTTATGGTAGTATTTTGTTTATTCACGTATACAAAAATGGGTGAAGTCGCTAAAGACTTTTTTGGTTCGTTTCCAAAATCTTTTCTTCTTGTCAAGTTTTATAATTATGTAATTTGTTTTATAATAGTGATTTGCCTTTATTGCCCGACAAATTAATAACAAGGGAAATAAACAAATGAAAACTACCCGTCTCTATTGGATATTCCTTTACATTTTTCAATATTATCCTTTTCAATTTACAAATTTAGATTTTACAAATTTCGGTCAACCTCAGTTCATAACATTGTGCGAGCCGTTAAACGGTGGGTATTTTCCAATGACTATGATTTTTATTTTATCAAAAACAAATACTGATCCTTAAAACTAATTTTAAAATCTACTAATTGAAATCTACAAATTATTTGGCATTAACCATACGAGGACGCAGCACAGCAACCATCATATTTTGTCAGACAGTGTTGTAGACGGCATCAGCTAAAATCATGAAATTCGTTATGTACGTTCATCTGACTGCGTAGACGCGTAAGACAAAAGAATTTGTCCAACTCCATACTTTTGGGGTCAACATGGGAAAAGAAGGGATACAAAAAACAGTCGCCTTTTATCATCACCAAAAGCTTGTACAACCCATAAATAACACAAGTCATATACTTTTTAGGTTGTTGTTGGTTTTATGAAAGTAGTTTGACTATTTATAGCAAATCTGTAGTAGTAGAATCAGCCCATCCGACAGTTGTTTATATTAAGCAAAAATAGGCAACAAATCATGTAAATTTTGTGTGGGAAAAAAGTATGTAGAAGAACACAAGTAAAAAGATTATGTCGGTTGAGAAAACATACATATGACGCACTGAAAGCAAGAATGGCCTAACTAACAACAGTGTCGAACTGAGATAATGAGAATAATGACGTTTTAAGTAAATTCGATATCAGGGTTTCAAGTGAACTGATGAGAAGGCAATTGGTAAATTGATAATCGTTACACATGTTTTGAGTTATCGATCAGCACTTTTCCAGCGATCTCTTTGAACAAAAATCGGACCAAAAAAATTTAAATTATTGCGAATTTTATGAAAAAATGTATTAAAAATAGCACTGAAATCGTAAAAGAGACCGTCTTGCTCACAAATGGAGAGTGATAAAGCCGAAATATTTTGCGACAAACCAATGATTAATTTTAGTCGGGAACATCCACATCTATTTAAAAGCCACCTAAAAAGAGGTTGCTTTAATTATTTCTATTAAATATTTTTAATTTCGAATTCTTTTTGTGGAATAGGTACCAGGAACGCCATCATGAATCTTATGGAGCATCTTGCTGACACTACTTATTTATTTATTTATTCATAAGTCTATGCAGTACAATCCTTACAGACTAGCCAAACATAAATGTAAAATAAGTCTAGAGTTTCCTTAAATCTATTTAAAGTGTATGGCAAATCTATATCATGCTTAATTATTAAGTTATTATATTCCTTCATGGACCTCAGAAAAGGCTTAAAATAAGCATAATTAGTCATATGAAAAGGAATATTAAAAATGCATTATGTCTTAGACATTAAAACAAATAAGACTAAGCAAAAAAGGATAATCGATAAGACCACAAATTAGTTTATACATAAATAAAATTGAGCTCTGAATTAGTCGACACATAGCTTCATACGTCGGCACGAGATTGACAAATGGCACAGAAACCAAAACAAATTAAAAAAAGTAAAGTAATTAAATATAATATTTTAATTATTTCAAACCATTATTTATTTCAAATCAAAAAATAGATATTCTTATACTTATATTTTCAATAAGCTTAAATGCCATAAATATTGGTAGATATTGTGTGCTACAGTTGGTTGTACTTCCATTCTATTTTAATTCCAAAAGTACAAATTTTGAAAATCCATTATCAGACGTACATAGTGCAAAATAACCTAACTTCATGATTCAACCAATTTTTGCCGTAAAAAAATACGAATTTAGAAAAAAATCTGTTATTTTGCGTGTCTTGTTATTTTCCATGATTCCAGCTGCGCCCATTTGGTTGGTACCATTTTTACCCCCTTGACGTTTCAACGCAATTAGAATTTCATCATTCTAGCTGTAGTCGTTAGTTGGTACTATTTTTATCCCTCTGTACCATTGTATCCCTTGAAAGTACAAATTTCGAAAAATCCGTTTATTTTCCGTGTCTACGCTGTCAGAGGAATGTATACTCCGAATTGCATGACTCTAGCTGCGGTCATTTGATTGGTACTATTTTTATCCCCTTTTTTCTTTTTTTCTAGGTACAGCCGTTTGGTTGGTACCATTTTTATCCCTTTATTCCTATTTTACCCCTTAAAAGTACGAATTTGGAAAAAAAAAATACTTTTATATTATGTATCTACTCAATTAGAGGAATGTGCGCACCGAATTTCGTGTTTCTAGCTGTTGTCGTTTAATATGTACCATTTTTATCCCCTTTTTGCCCCATTTCACCCCCTACAAATAAGAATCACTTTATGGTGCTCGTTTTTGCTATAAGGGAATGCGCATACCAAATATCAAGCAAATATAAACAGAAATATTCAAAAAACATGCTTAAATTCGCTAAAATATTAGGGATTATTATGGGTATTTTTAGTCCTTGTGAGGGAAAAATGTTCCCATTTGGGCCGATTTCGCCCCATTTCAATCCCAACCGATCTACGACTATAAGACGCATTTATGGAAAATTTGAACGTTCTAGCTCCTTTCGTTTAGATGCTAGCGTGCTTTCAACAGACGGACAGACGGACGGACATGGCTAGATCGTCTTAGAAGGGTCTCAGGTCGATATTTCAAGGTGTTACAAACGGAATGACAAAGTTAGTATACCCCCATCCTGGAGGTGGAGGGTATACAAATGTCTGTAACCTCTTAATGTGATAACAGTAAATATCATAACACGGGTTCCATACCATAGAGCCATATTCTAATTTAGACCCGACAAATGTTGTATACAACAATTTACGAGTATAGGGATTAGATAATTCTTTATTATTTCTTCTTATAAAGCTTATACTGTGCTTCTAAGCTTTAGGCATTATAACATCAATATGCAAATTGAAATCTAATTTAGAATCAAGAACAACTCCTAAGTCTAAGATGCTACTATCCTTCTGTACAACATTATTTTTAATGCAATATTGTATTTAGCAAATTCGTACGCCTACCAAAGGGAGATGAAAACATTTCCCAAAGTTTAATGGTATATGATTCAATTCAGTCCAAGCAATTAATATCTTCCTGAGATCAAAAGGAAGAGAAATTTTAGAAAAAATATATTTCATACGTATAAATTAGATAATTAGAATACTTGAAACAAGAATTTATATCATTAATAAAAATATTGAAAAGGAGGGGACACAAAATACTCATTTGAGGAATATCCGACATGACTAGATATATATCCAAGATCGCATTATCAATAGCAACAAAACAACGTCTTTCACTTAAATATGACCTAAACCACTTGACCAGGACAGGTTTTAGCTAACATCAAGAAAAGTATATTATGCGGAAACTTGTAAAATACCCTTCAAAAATATAAGTAAATTGTACCAACTTGGTGACCCAATTCAATGCTATAAATACAATAATTAGTAACAAGTAAGCAAAGGCTAAAGTTGGGCGGGGCCGACTATATAATACCCTACACCACTCCCTGCGTATGTACCTGGCTTTGATTACTAAACCCAGGTATTTCATGGGAGCAATTTTATGTAGTTCATACAAATTATATAAATTATATTCATATAATTTATATGCTATAAATTCATCTTCAGTCAAATTTAACGAGTATGGTAAATAATATGGTAATTGATCTAATTGTCCGACAGACAAATACAAATTATACAGTAGTATACCAAAGTCATTTCAAAGTATGGACATATGGACATCACCCAAACAATTCTCATTGCAATTCAATTCGGTAAAAAAGTGAAATCGGGAAGGATTTTTGCATCCCTTAAATGTATGTGTTTGACAAAAAATGTTAAATCGGAAAGGACATTTGTATGGGGGTATATAGAAACCTGGAACGATGTGACCCGCTTTCACCATGTCTGTTTATCAGTGAAATACAAGTAAGGAAAGGCTAAAGTCGGGCGGGGCCGACTATATAATACCCTACACACTCCCTGCGTATGTACGTCGCTATGATTACTAAACCCAGGTATTTCATGGGAGCAATTTTATGTAGTTCATATAAATTATAAAGTTACTATAAATTCATCTTTAGTCAAATTTAACGAATATGGTAAATAATAGGGTAATTGATCCAATTATCCGACAGACAAATACAAATTATACAGTAGTAAGAGGACCGACATTTCAAAAAAGAGCCTATAACAACATTATGGGCCTGGTCTAAAACATGGGCCTATATATTTCTCATTCAAGGTGGGTATTCCTAGTTGAAAAATATCATGATCTGCAAAATTTGATTATGATCCGATGTAAGATGTAGTTTCTAGAGCTGTAATAGATCAGAATAGACCCCATTTGGGTTATACCAAATGGGCATATGGGCATCACCCAAACAATTCTCATTGCAATTCAATTCGGTAAAAAAGTGAAATCGGGAAGGATTTTTGCATCCTGTAAATGTATGTGTTTGACAAAAAATGTTAAATCGGAAAGGATGAAACCTGGAACGATGTGACCCGCTTTCACCATGTATGTTTATTGGTGAAATATAATGAGTAAAGTTTGGCCAAAATTGGTTAAACATTCGGGAGCAACATTTGTATGAGGGCTATATCTAAATCTGAACCGATCTTACCCACTTTCACCATAGGTTTTTTAGTTGGATTATAAGATGTTGTGCCAATTTTAAAGAAAAACGGGTACAATATGTGGATTTTAGAGCGGAAAAAGTCAAATCGGGAGCGATATTTGTATGATCTGAACCGATCTTACCCACTTTCTGCATAGGTGTTTCTAGTTGGATTACAAGATGTTGTGCCAAATTCAAAGAAAATCGGGTACAGGATGTGGTTTCTAGAGCGGAAAATGTCAAATCGGGAGCGACATTTGTATGGGGGCTATATCTAAGTCTGAACCGATCTCACCCAATTTCAGCATAGGCGTTTCTAGTTGGATTATAAGATGTTGTGCTAAATTTAAAGAAAATCGGGTACAGGATGTGGTTTCTAGAGCGGAAAATGTCAAATCGGGAGCGACATTTGTATGGGGGCTATATCTAAATCTGAACCGATCTTACCCAATTTTTGCATACGTGTTTCTAGTTGGATTATAAGATTTTCTGCCAAATTTAACGAAAATCGGGTAAAATATGTCGTTTCTAGAGCGGAAAATGTCAAATCGGGAGCGACATTTGTATGGGGGCTATATCTAAATCTGAACCGATCTTACCCAATTTTTGCATACATGTTTCTTCTAGGATTATAAGATGTTCTGCCAAATTTAAAGAAAATCGGGTACAATATGTCGTTTCTAGAGCGGAAAATGTCAAATCGGGAGCGACATTTGTATGGGGGCTATATCTAAATCTGAACCGATCTTACCCAATATTTGCATACATGTTTCTAGTTGGATTATAAGATGTTCTGCCAAATTTAAAGAAAATCGGGTACAATATGTCGTTTCTAGAGAGGAAAATGTCAAATCGGGATCGATATTTGTATGGGGGCTATATCTAAATCTGAACCGATTTCCTCCAAATTCAATACCGATGGTCCTTGGCCAGAAAAAATAACTTCTGCCAAGTTTCATGACAATCGGACAACAATTGCGACCTGTAGAGTGCGAACAAGCTTAGATGGTCAGCAGACGGACGGACGGACGGACGGACAGACATCGTTAAATCGACTCAGCTGGTGATTCTAAGCCGATCGGTATACTTAAAGGTGGGTCTAGCTCGATTATTTCTTGGTGTTACAAACATTTGGCGCGAAACTAACTTATAATACCCTAGACCACGAAGTGGTGTAGGGTATAATAATATGTAAAATTTGGCCAAAATCGGTTAAACATTCGGGAGCAACATTTGTATGAGGGCTATATCTAAATCTGAACCTATCTTACCCACTTTCATCATAGATGTTTCTAGTTCGATTATAAGATGTTGTGCCAATTTTAAAGAAAACCGGGTACAATGTGTGGATTTTAGAGCGGAAAAAGTGAAATCGGGAGCGACATTTGTATGGGGGCTATATCTAAATCTGAACCGATCTTACCCAGTTTTTGCATAGGTGTTTCTAGTTGGATTATAAGATGTTGTGCCAAATTTAAAGAAAATCGGGTACAATATGTCGTTTCTAGAGCGGAAAATGTCAAAGCGGGAGCGACATTTGTATGGGGGCTATATCTAAATCTGAACCGATTTTACCCAATTTTTGCATACGTGTTTCTAGTTGGATTATAAGATTTTCTGCCAAATTTAACGAAAATCGGGTACAATATGTCGTTTCTAGAGCGGAAAATGTCAAATCGGGAGCGACATTTGTATGGGGGCTATATCTAAATCTGAACCGATCTTACCCAATTTTTGCATACGTGTTTCTAGTTGGATTATAAGATGTTCTGCCAAATTTAAAGAAAATCGGGTACTATATGTGCTTTATAGGGCGGAAAAAAGTCAAATTGGGAGCGACGTTTGTATGGGGGCTATATCTAAATCTGAACCGATTTCCTCCAAATTCAATACCGATGGTCATTGGCCAGAAAAAATAACTTCTGCCAAGTTTCATGACAATCGGACAACAATTGCGACCTGTAGAGTGCGAACAAGCTTAGATGGACAGCAGACGGACAGACAGACATCGTTAAATCGACTCAGCTGGTGATTCTAAGCCGATCGGTATAATTAAAGGTGGGTCTAGCTCGATTATTTCTTGGTGTTACAAACATTTGGTGCGAAACTAACTTATAATACCCTAGCCCACGAAGTGGTGTAGGGTATAAAAACCAATAGAATAGATGTCGTTGAACGATTTTTCATAAGGCCATACTGAGATTCAGATAAAAATCGGCGAGCAAAAGTGAATAACTTATCATAGACTAAGTGTTCAAATAACTTGGCAACATTAGCTAATTTAGAAATTGGCCTATAATTGCAAATGTCCTCCTTAGGACCAGATTTATGAATTGGAATAATAGCGGAATAAGAATAAATAATAGAAGAATAATTAAAGATATACTCCAATGGGAAGCTGACAGAAGATGAACATTTTTTGAGAAATAAAGCTGAAATATCATCAGTATCTAACCTTGCAGATTCATTAATCAGATAAACTAGATATAACAACACTCTCAGAAATATTGAAAAATGCTATATCTGAGACTGCAGTAATATAGCCCAAAAGAGCGAAATCCATCAACTGTGAAACGATTCGAAATTAGAACTAAAGAAATATAACAAATATATCTATTGCTAAGCCAATGTGGGGAACATAACAAGATTATGACAACGGATTCCAATAGAATATACGAGTATCGGCGTTTTGAAATATTTCTCCCATTTTATGATTAATGGGCGTAGGATCCATACATATTAAGTAAAGGACGTGTTGAGCAATATTACTTAAAACACTACAAGGAACATTTTAACCCTTTATATCCGCAAAATAAGGGTATTTTTGGTCCCCTTTGGGACGGGGCCACATGTCACACAGCCAACGCAATCATCGAAATTTTACGCACTATTTTTGAAAATCGAATAATCAATCGAAAATGTGATGTCAATTGACCGCCTCGGAGCTGTGATTTGAGCCCTTTGGATTATTTTCTTACGCAAACCATCCAGAGACAATTGAAACGTTGAAGCATGAAATCGAAATTGCCATTGAAGAGATTCAAGCCGGAACAATCGAAAATGTACTGAAAAATTGGGTTGATCGGATGAGGTACTGCCGAGCCAGTCGTGGTAGTCATATGGAGGATATTTTGTTCCATCATGATTAAATGACAAAGTTCAACTTTCCAATACAACCAAAAAATTTGAAAAAATAATCAGTACTTTTTCTTTTGCAGCCGATTATAATTTAAAAATGTAAAAAATCTATCAGTACCAGTTTGGGTATATAAACAAGAAACTATTTGTTATTTTTTTCTTTTAGTTCAATTTTACTTGGACTATGTTTTCTGAGTGTACATTAGAAAAAAAAAACAAACAAAAAATCTAAACAAAATTTGCGGAAAAAAGAGTTACAACAAGAACTATGAAAAAATATAATTTAATTAATTATGATTAATTATGATTTTAAATAACCGAAATATAGAAAATATTTTGCTGTCTAAGCTGAGAAACTTTTTATTATGTTTGCCTTCAAAAAATGTGTATTTGACACAGATCCAAGCAAACAAAAATAATTACATGTAGACCAAACACGTTTCCGCGTAAGTAATTAATTAAAATTAAAAAAATTGTTTTTGCTATTTAATTATTTGAATCTGTCCCAAATATAAGTTACGATTACTTTTCAGGGTGCGGAATAATTAAAAACTTCAAGTTTACACATTATTATCGTCCGTATGGATATAATTGTATACGCATGCGCATGAATTGCCGATAATGATCGAAGACGACTTAAGTCGAAATAACACAACAATTAATACCTGCTCAAGGGCTTCAAGTGAAGACAATATCAATTACTTCAACTTACAGTGTGTAGCGTACAAATGGCTGGCGTGGTGCGTTAATAAACTATGAAAATACACAAAGCACTTCCATTTTGCACCTACTCTCTCACACACCAATAAACAGCAAAAGTTATTAAGTAATAAAATTCAATTCGATTTATGTTTTATGTTTTCTAATTTCAAACTCACATTGATATTTATTTTGTTTCTTCATAAATGATTATATTATTATCGTGGCTGCAAAAAAAAACTCCAACTAAGAAGACATGATAAAGCAACATACTTCCAAGCGATCTGTTTTGGTGGCTGGCAGAGATGGTGCGCACCGCACCATGATTATAAATACAAGACTAGTCAACCTGGTATCTGGTACCTGGTCCATACAATGAAGACAAAAGATAGCGGCGACGCATTGGGGAAATACCTTGACGTATGAGCTTTTAGCCATTAATTGTCCTCAGTTGCTGATGGCTGTAAATTCTTTTCGTGTTGTTTTTTCTCGTCTGTTCTGCCTTCTTTCCATCAGTCAAATTTAGCTAAACATCATAATAGAAACATATGAATGTATGTATGTATGTACCTACCTTTAAACAACGACGACGCCATCATCTTTCTCAAACTCATAATCATAATGATGCCGATGCTGATGCCGATGATGTGCTTGGTGATCCGCATCATCATCCGCATCCCTTAAACAATGGACCTAAAGCGCCGAATTTTGCTTCGAAAAAAAAACAGAAGAAGAAGACAAAAAGAATTGCTTTGTTGTGTCCCCACGCACACTCAAACGCCCAAATACAATTGACTATCATTAGTATTGATATTTGGATTAATTTTAATTCATCAATTTCATAGAATTCATATTCAAATACAATTTCAGAATCGGAATTGACATTCAAAGCACCGTTAATTTCTTTTGTCTGGCAGTTATGAAATCAGTCATGAAAAAATTGCCAAAACGAAATGTGTTGTCCGACTCAGCATTCAGCTGAGTGCGCGCGTACACACGTCCCAGCATCAATCAATGGCTGCCGCTGCGCATGCGTGTCTTGGTGGACCGTGGTAATTGTCTTTGTTTTTGCACAATGGGGTGTCACCATCTTCCGGTATTACTGAAGTTCAATCAATACAAAACATAATATTTGTTTATTCCCTCCACACACCAAAAAAGCGGTTAAAGATAATTTCTTTGGAGAAAAGAAAGAAATAACGACAAAAAGGTTAATGCCATTCACACACATTTTCCCATTCGATTTTCAATGTAAATATTGATAAAAGTTTACGCAAATACTCACGAAGAGAATTGGTTAATGTTTCGAAATACCATTTTTAAAAAAGGCCAACAAACTTATTGGCTTATTTAATTTTTGGGAGTTTCTTTGTTTTTTGTATCTGATAAAATATACCTTTCAAATCAATCATATAAACGTCATTTCTCTGTATCCTCTTAGAACCAGTTGCGTTGTTTTTGGATACGTTTGTCGGTTTACAAAAAATATGATCTAACATAAATAATTTTGCCATACACAAACAAGTAAGGAAAGGCTAAAGTCAGAAGGGGCCGACTATATGATACCCTCCACTTTCTATCCGAATACAATCCAACTCGGTAAAAAAGTGAAAACGGGAAGAATTTTGTGTATGTTTCCTAATCATAGACTGATATGACCTGATCTAATTTGTCAAATCGAGAGGAATATTTGTTTCGGGGCTATATCCAAACATGGAATGAAGTGACCCACTTTCACAATAGTTTCTTCCAGGTCAAGTATAACGTATTATCCCCAATTTGAAGAAATTCGATGAAAATACGTTGTTTCTGGGGCGGAAAAATCAAGCCGGGAGCGAAGGAGAAGATCTGTTAAAATATGAGTAGAAAAAGTCAAATCGGGAGCGAAATTTGAATGGGAGCTATATATAAATCTGAACCGATCTGAACTATTTTCATCATAGGTGTTACTAGTTTAAATATAAGATGTTTTGCCAAACTTGAAAACAATCTGATAAAATATGTGGTTTCTAGAGCAGTAAAACTCAATTTGGGACCGAAATTTGTATGGGAGCTATATATAAATCTGAACCGATTTTCTTCAAATTAAATAGCGTGCTTATCCCAAACAACTTCGCTGTGCAAAGTTTAATTTAGTTCTGGCTACAATTCTGACCTGTAGACAGACGGACGGACATTGCTAAATCGATTCAAAAAATGATTCTAAATCGGTCGATATAATTAACAATGGGTCTATCTCGATTCCTTTTGGGTGTTACAAACAAATGCACAAGGACATAATACCTTCGTGGAGTAAATAAATACCTAATTTTTGAGAAATTTTTCATTTGGATAACTTTTCATTTAATTTTGGAAATAATTTTATTTTTATACCCTTCACTAGGGTATTATGTCTTTGTGCATTTGTTTGTAACACCCAAAAGGGCGTTATACTGATCGTTTATTATACAGATCGTCTTAGAATCACTTTCCGTCTGTCCATCTATTGTTGTAATCAAAGTACAGGTCGCAATTGTTGTCCGATCTAAACTAAAATTGGCACAAATAAGTTTTGTGAATCAAGGATGAACGCTATTTAATTTGAAACAAAATCAGTTTAGATTTAGATATAGTCCCCATACAAATGTCGTTCCAGATTTTACTTTTTCCGCTCTATAAACCAAGTGTTATACCCGATTATCTTTAAATTTGGCACTACATCTTATAATATAACTAGAAACACTTATAGTGAAAGTGGGTAAGATCGGTTCAGATTTAGATATAACCCCATACAAATTTCGCTACCACTTTGACTTTTTCTGCTCTAGAATCCTCACAATTCAACCGAAACATCTATGGTGAAAGTCAGATCGGTTCAGATATATATATTTCGCTCACGATTTGACGTTTTCCGCTCTAGAAACCATATATTTTGACAGATTTTGTTCATATTTAGCACATTACCTTATAAAGAGTGATTTTTTTGAGGTTAGGATTTTCATGCATTAGTATTTGACAGATCACGTGGGATTTCAGACATGGTGTCAAAGAGAAAGATGCTCAGTATGCTTTGCCATTTCATCATGAATCGTCTTACAAACGAACAACGCTTGCAAATTATTGAATTTTAAAGAAAGAAGAAAGTTCATTGCGCGCTTCCATTTTATGGTCAGTTTAATCGACCCACTGAAGCGGCTATTCGGGCTATTGTGACTAAATTTCGCACCAAATTTACATTGTTGGACATTAAACCACCAACACGCTTACGTAGAGTGCGAACTGAAGAAAATATCGCAGCTGTATCGGCCAGTGTTAATGATGACCACCAATTTTCGATTCGTCGCCGTTCGCACCAATTGGGTCTCTGTTACTCAAAAACGTGGAAATGCCAAAATTGGACTAAGCGGATGGACCACCTAAGACGCAGCCGCGGTCAACATTTAAATGAAATTATCTTCAAAAAGTAAATGTCATGGACCAATCTAACGTTTCAAATAAAGAACCGATGAGATTTTGCAAATTTTATGCGTTTTTTTTAAAAAAAAAGTTATCAAGCTCTTAAAAAATCACCCTTTAATTCAACTATGGTGAAAATGGGTCAGATCGTTTCATTCGGTGGTTTCCGGAGCGGAAAAAGTCTATCTGGGAGCGATATTTGTATTGCAGGTATATGTAAATCTTAACCGATGTGACCCATTTTCACTATGGATGTTTCTAGTTGAAAATAAGATATTTTGATCGGTTCAGATTTATATATAGCCCCCATACAAATGTCGCCCCCGATTTGAAATTTTCCGCTCTAGAAACCATATATTATACTCGATTTTCTTTAAATTTGACACAACATCTAAAAATCCAACTAGAAACACCTATGCAGAAATTCGGTAAGATCGGTTCAGATTTAGATATAGCCCCCATACAAATGTCGCTCTCGATTTGACATTTTCCGCTCTAGAAACCATGTAGAGTACTCGATTTTCTTTAAATTTTGCACAACATCTTATAGTCCAACTAGAAACACCTATGCAGAAAGTGGGTAAGATCTGTTCAGATTTAGATACAGCCACCATACAATTGTCGCTCCAGATTTGACATTTTCCGCTCTAGAAACCACATATTGAACCCGATATTCTTTTAATTTGGTAAAACATCTTATAATCCAACTGGAAATTGGGCTAGATCGGTTCAGATTTAAATATGGCCCCCATATCAATGTCGCTCCCAATTTGACTTGTGCCGCTGTAGAAACCACATATTATACCCGATTTTCTTTAAAATTGCCACAACATCTTATAATCCAACTAAAAAGCCTATGGTGAAAGTGGGTAAGATCGGTTCATATTTAGATATAGCCTTAATACAAATGTTGCTTCCAAACCGATTTTGGCCAAACTATAATATAACATGTATAGTTCACCTATTTCGTTCCAGGTTTCAATATACCCTCATGACCTTTCCGATTTAACACTGTTTGTCAAACACATATATTTACAGGATACAAAAATCCTTCCCGTTTTCACTCTATTGCCGAATTTAATTGTATTCGGATAGAAAGTGGAGTGTATCATATAGTCGGCAACGACCTTACTTGTTTGATTTATTTTTTGGTCCATTTTTCATGCAGCCGCATGCGTCGCCTACCCCACCTGTAGTAATTCAGACAGACAGAGAGACTTAGGGCAGATCGACAAAGTAACATATTCACTAAATGATTCACTTTCGATCCACTATACCGAAAATGTACCTATTCCGCATCATTTTTTGTCAGTTATGAGTAAAAACACGAAATCACAGTTTGTTTGGCGGAGGGCATAAAACCTTCAACAACATTTGAGATTTGATTTGGTGTAAAAACAAAAGTGACATTACCACTACCACGCTTTTGTTTACGTCTCAACAAAAGAAATAAATAATTTGTAATCATTATCTATTCGTTCCACAGCTATTATACGAAATAAGCATTTAATAGCTTACAAAATTAAGCATAAAATGAAAATAAAAAGAAATTCAATGAAATTTCATTGAAAGTGTGCGGTAACGATTAATACGATTGATCGATAGTTCAAGAGATCGATAGCTTATAAATATGCTGAAGGTAGATGGATAACAGATCATTTGAGTTTTAAAGTCAAAGTCACACAGATAATAATTATAATTTATCTTTATAACAAACCGATTCGCTCTATGACGAAATCGTGGTACATAAGTCAGTGAGCAAGTTCTGACTGACATTCGAAATGTGATAGTTTTTAAATGAAATTAAATAATAACAGTTGAAAAGTCGAGTCCACTGGCTGACATAAGTTGTTACGTATTTTAGGAAAGTTGTAAAAATCACACCTTCACATCGAAAGTAAAACTGGAAGCGATGTGGGATTTCCATCATCTTTATTTCTCTGCGCTGCACAGTGATTACTTCTGAAGTTGATTGCCTCCGATTGCCAATTTCAATGGCAACACCGTTGTTTTTTATACACTCCACGAGAGTATTATGTCTTTGTGCATTTGTTTGTAACACCCAAAAGGAAACGAGATAGACCCATTGTTAATTATACCGATCGACTTAGAATCACTTTTTGAATCGATTTAGCAATGTCCGTCCGTCCGTCTGTCCATCTATTCTTATAATCACGATACAGGTCGCAATTGTAGACTTAACTAAATGAAAGTTTGCACAATAAAGTTTTTCGCGAGAAGGACGAACGCTATTTAATTTGAAGAAAATAGGTTCAGATTTAGATATAGCCCCCATACGAATTTCACTCCCGATTTGACTCTTTTCACTCTAGATACTACATATTACAACAGATTTTCTTCAAAATTGGCAAAACATCATATATTTTAACTAGAACCACCTGTGGAAAAAATAGGTCAAATCGGTTCAGATTTAGATATAGCCCCCATACAAATGTCGCTCCCGATTTGACATTTTCTGCTCTAGAAACCACATATTGTACTCGATTTTCTTTAAATTTGGCACAACATCTTATAATCCAACTAGAAATACCTATGCCGAAATTGGGTAAGATCGGTTCAGATTTAGATATAGCCCCCCATACAAATGTCGCTCGATTTTCTTTAAATTTGGCACAACATCTTATAATCTAACTAAACAAAACTATGGTGAAAGTGGGTAAGATCGGTTCAGATTTAAATATAGCCCAAATACAAATGTTGCTCCCAAAAGTTTAACCGATTTTGGCCAAACTATACACTTTATATTTCACCTATTTCGTTTCAGGTTTCAATATATCCTCATACAAATGTCCTTTCCGATTTAACATTTTTGTCAAACACATACATTTACAAGATACAAAAAATCCTTGTATTGAATTGATTTGTATTCGGATAGAAAGTGGAGTGTATCATAGAGTCGGACCCGCCCGACTTTAGCCTTTCCTTGCTTGTTAATTTTGAAAACAGCAAAGATTGGAGTTTCATGGATATCTTCCATAATAATAAAGAGAGGCGGAATCGTTCACCATAGAATGTGGGAGTATTGCAATTCGCTTTAGCACATAGCGTGGTGGAACTGGATTTGAGTCAAAATATAGATGTGAGATGTGCAATTGGAGAAATGATTAGAAACTGACAACCAACCAATGAATCAATTGAGAAGATAATTAGAAAAAATCGACAAGAGCCTTTAGAAAGCATTAAACAACTGTCCTAGATATGTGATAGGATCAGTATAAATAACATTATGAATTGTCCAACAAACCGAAACCCGGTTTCCTGAAAAATGTATGTGTGAGGATTTTTTTCTTTCGTCGACTACAATAGGTTCCATCAATTTTGACGTCTCTTTACCCATTTTTCTGCATTCCGATTGCATATATCACTAGATTTTGACACTGGGAACATGTACTTCAACCATTTCCTTGATAAAAGTAAATGCAAACAATACCTGCTATTTAAGTGAATTTTAAATGGTATTTTTTAATGACTATCTTCATCAACTCCATATATCATCATTGGCGTCGTTATCATCATCATGATCACTATCATTGTCTTCATAATCGACATCATTTATATCTTCTCCATCTGAATATTGGACAGAATTAATAAACCCAGTGCCATCTGTGTTATACGATATTATTTTTTCGTATAATTTATGGCAGAGGTGACAAGACTTTTTTGTTCGGGTGCCAAAAAATGCATTGCATAGCAACTTCTTGTGGCCATTGAGCAGTATCAAATATTTTGGTGATACTTATTTATCGGAGACTTACGTTTATACAGACTTATCCATATTGGATTGTGGAGTTGGCGTCACGTCTGCTTCTTCGAAATTATGGAAGTATCCAGTAAATTTCCCTCTTTATCACAGAAATCTTCTTAGACAGCCCCTTTGCCTCTATGATCTAATCGCGTAATATCTACTCTCTTTGGGAGCAGTCCATACTTAGTTGTCTGTCCGAAAAACCTTTATATGAATCCCAGGACATATGGAGAACGCGAATTGACAAAGATTCAATCTACTTTAGAGTTCGACCGAATCATCGATTTTCGGTCAAATCCGGTAATCGGTCTTCGGCAATAAAAGGCCGTTGGAATATTTAGGATTATGAATAAATAAAATTCGATTCATTATAGTTTTTTTTGCAATTTTGTAATTATGTTGATAATAAATATAATTTATAATATCGTATACCCACTGTAATGAAATTATTGTTGGGACCATGTTAAAATTTCCTAGCCGATAAAGCATAGTTTTTGTTGGAGCTTGCATGCCACAAATTGTTAGTTTCTTATACTTGTAATATTTGGCAAAATTTATTTACATTCGGTTGTCCATGCTTTGAGGTCGACTACTTATTGAACTGTCTTCGTATTCAAAAGATTAAGTCGATTCGAGGTATATATCTTCACGAGCTTATCTACTTTAGCATATACTAAATATTTTGAAAGACATTCGGCTATTACGGAGTCGGTCACTACACCGATAAAAACTGTTAACAGTGGTATACAGTGAATACATCCTTTATACGGCAAAATTTTGGCTGTCCGCTGTTTAGAGGTTTTACTGTATATACAAATTTGAAGTGGAAAACCCTGTCATGAATTCACAAAAAAACTTACAAAATTCTTTCTCAGTCACAATAGAAGGAATGCATCAAGAGTGGATGTAGTGTCGTTCTCCAAATGGAAACCATGCGCGACGAATGAACTACAATTCAAAGGAAATTGATATTAAAGATCTCAATCATACAGGTTTGTTTTATGGTATGTTCACTATATCATATCTTTGTTACTGTATCGGATGTATACCTATCCATTAAGTATATATATTCTGGGTAAAATTGTAAGACGATCTGGCTGTTGGAAGTACGTTGTAGGTTGGTTGGGATTTCCCTCATCCATAATAACACTATGCAACAAAGCAAGTAAGAAAACATCAGTCGGCTAAACCGACTCTCAGACAACATATCTAGGGAAATTATTATAACTTAAATTTTACGTAGGGCCGGATGATTTGTGTGGAAGATACCAGAAGATTCATGGCATTTGGTCCTGTTTTCCAAAGTTATAAAGCAATTGCAAAAACACAATCAAATATCAAGGCATAGTGGATGCCATTTACCAGTATAGCGAAAAAAAATATTCGAAAAAAATCAATTTTTATGAAAGTGAAATTCATAACGTTTGTAACCATCATAAGTACATTTAATTGAACGTATAAATGCATGTGTAATCGATCTTCGGCGAAAACGGACCGATTAGTAGAAGCCGAATATTTTTGATTATAAATAAAAATAAATCGATCCATTATTGTTTTCATACAATTTGCTAATGTAGTTTATAATAAAAATTTTCTTTTCATAGAGGTCAGTCCTAATTTAACTAGACGTAGCCTCTAGAGGCTTAAT
Source organism: Polietes domitor (assembly GCA_947397865.1). Taxonomy (NCBI): domain Eukaryota; kingdom Metazoa; phylum Arthropoda; class Insecta; order Diptera; family Muscidae; genus Polietes; species Polietes domitor. The sequence continues at coordinate 121,536,444 of OX377620.1, forward strand.
TACCTAGAACATTGTGACGAAGATAATTATACACTCCACGAGAGTATTATGCCTTTGTGCATTTGTTTGTAACACCCAAAAGGAAACGAGTTAGACCCACCGTTTATTATACAGATCGGCTTAGAATCACTTTCTGAGTCGATTTAGAAATGTCCGCCTGTCTGTCTATCCATCTATTGTTATAATCAACAGGTCGCAATTATAGTCCGATCTTAACAAAAATTGCCACAAGTACATTTTGTGCATCAAGGACGAACGCTATTTAATTTGAAGCAAATCGGTTCAGATTTAGATATAGCCCCCATACAAATGTCGCTCCCGATTTGACTTTTTCCCCTCTAGAAACCACATATTAAACTCTATTTGCTTCAAATTTGGAACAGTACCCTGTAATTGAAGTGAAAACAGCGACGGTGAAAATTGGTCAGATCGGTTCAGATTTAGATATAGCCCCCATACAAATGTCGCTCCCGAGTTGACTTTTTCCGCTCTATAAAGCACATATAGTACCCGATTTTATTCAAATTTTGCTAAACACCTTATAATCTAACTAGAAATACATGTGGCGAAATCAGGTTAGATCGGTTCAGATATAAATAAAAACAAATGTCGCTCCCGATTTGACTTTTTCCGCTTTAGAAACGATATATTGTACCCGATTTTCTTCAAATTTGGTATAACGACTTATAATCTAACTAGAAACACCTGTGGCGAAAGTGGATAAGATCGCTTCAGATCTAGATATAATTTTTTTTATATATATACAAATGTTGCTCCCAAATGTTTAACCGTTTTTGGCCAAACTTTACATATTATATTTCATCTATAAACATACATAGTGAATACTGGTCACATCATTCCATGTTTCAATATACCCCCATGCAGATGTCATTTCCGATTTAAAATTTTTTGTCAAACGCATACATTTATAGGATACAAAAATCCTTCCCGAGTTCACTTTTTTACAGAATTAAATTGTATTCGGATAGAAAGTGGAGTGTATCATATAGTCGACTCCGTCAGACTTTATCCTTTCCTTACTTGTTTTTTACATAATGAAATATAGTATACAGGTTCACTGTCAGAATAGACAATTACATATTTCATTTGAGCTGATATGCCTTCAAATTTATCTGGTTTTCCCTACTGAGAGATTCTATTTGGCAAACGTCATTCACATTCGGATTCCCATGTACCCATCTCTTAGAGGTCGACTACTTACAGAACTCTCCTCGTATTCAAAAGACAAAACTACCTGAAAGAGTAAATCGTGGTATCTATTTTCACGAAATTGATTTAAGCATATGGCCGATTCCACGTGAAATGACCCTTTTGTGCTCAAATTTCAAAATCAATCTATAATTTAAAACAATATAATTTTTATACTTCTTATAATATATGTTTTTGATTACACTATGAAACATCCCAGACACCTCCAAAAGTTTGACTTACAGGTACAAAACGGGTTTGCGTATTTTTGCGCATTTATAAGCGTTCCAATGGAATCGCCCATATACTAAATGTTTTTCAAGACATTTGGCTTCGTCCAAAGTTTGGAATTTTGACCGAAGTTCAGTATCGGCTTAAAAAACACCCGTTCGGGATCCAGGAAATGACCGTTATGAAAGTATGGGGTCTAATCATGACATTCGTAACGGCGAAAACACTATTATCACTATAACACTATATCTTCGACGTTTGCCCGTCCACTTCGCAACCTTTTCAACCTTGATGGCAGTAGGATATCCAATACTATTATCTGCCATGACCACTGTCGTAATGTGGAATATGTGTCGCTGTTCTATCGATACTTGCATGGTGTTTGTTCTTCAGATATTCATGATCTCATCCCGGACGTGAGATAAGCGTCGTTCAAGGAACCCTCACCCATTTGTTATCGATTGGACATTACAGAAAGAATTCTTTCTTTGTTTGAGCAAGTCATACGTAGAATCGACATCCTGCAAATATTTTTCCCACCAATTTTGACACCCAGAGAATCAAAACATATGTCAACAAATACCTTCCTCCATCCAACTCAATATCTTCTTTTAGTCAACGCAATGCACTGCATTTATAGGGGACATCACCTGAGTGTTGGTTCAATAAAAAAGCTACGACTATTTTGGTTCACCTTCAAAGGTGGTGAGGTGTCATTTTTTCTCCAACTTTATTTTATTATTTTATTTAAGGTCTTTGCCCTTCCTTGCTTTTTAGTTTACTATTTGCTCAGATGTACCAGATGCCCATTTTGGATATTTTTAAATTTTGTTTAAAAATAATCTTATCTTGTAAATTTCGAAATTTCATGTCGTGTTTAATACTCAAAATCATCTGCACGCATGTGCAGAACACGATTATGATTTAATACCAAGTTTTAATTTAAATTAATTAATTTTTTTGGCTAATTTTTCACCACAGAAAAAACAGAAGTAGCTTACACGCAAATCCAGCGGCAAGCGGTCGTCTCTCTGAGAAGAACAAAAACAAAATAGCCAACAAGTCCAAAAAAGCAAAGCAAGTGTAAATGTTAATGTTAATGTGATTAATACGTATTAAAATCGAAGACATAAAGACATGACTGCGTTGAAGTTGTTGCTGGTCGTTGCTTTTTTGTTAAACATTTTTTAAAACACCCTATCGCCGTATCGCGTTGAGACAAATCTGGTTTATACGTGCGGCTATTTTTCTTTGGCGTTATCTCAGCACTTTTATGGTTCTTCTTCGATTTGGTTAAGACATCAATTTACAATTTTTGACAATTGATAAATGTGAGAAGTTGCGATTGGCTTGGGTGAGGGCGTATTCTTTGTTTCATTTTTCACGCCAAGTCCAAATTCGAAAGAGAAGAGGAAGTCGCGCTGAATAATAGTGAGAACTTAGTTTGGACACACAAACCGCGTTCAAACATCTGAAGTTTTGAGCAAAAACCCGCTACACATCACCCTGAAGACAGCCAAATGTTGCTGCATTTACACAAAGTGGTTCTGAAGAAGATTACGGCGATGGTTGTGGCATCGGCGATTCCGATGATGGCGACGATTACGATGACGATGATGGAAAAGATCTGCTTATGAAATTATGCCATTTATAATACTTGCATTTTGAGCAATATCATAATTATTTTGATTAATTTCAAAATTGTTGACCTTTAACGGTTATATAATCGCTTCACAAGTCATAATATTAATAACATATCAGAAACTGGTAGACAGTTTACAACTGTTATATTAACAAGCTATAGCCATATGTATGTGCATTGTACATATTCACATACATTTAAATTTTATAGACGTTCGTAGAGGAGCTAAATTCTATCCAAGTTTATGATACTCTACCATACATTCCATCAGAATATTTGTGATAGTCTCCTTCTATGATGGATAATGCTCAGTTTTAAAGTGTTGAGTTCACGCCCGTAGTTAACATGGGTTAAACCCTCCTCATTAGGAGGTTTAACACTGAATATTCTTACTCCAATTTAGTTCAATAATTGTACTCCAGTTTAATAAAAAATTCCTTAAGAGTAAGAAAATTAACTAAGTAACGGGTGATTCATCACGAGGTTTAATTTATAATGTAAAATAAAAACACCCGAATGTGAAAGTGAACCTAAAAGTTTTATATAGTCTAAAAGAACAATTTATGGCATTTACTATTTGAAAATGATGTCATGTAAATGTTGACCACAACTACGTCTAAGATGGTCCATTCAGAAGGTCCATTCACCAAAAATAACACGCAAATGTAAGTCGTCTGGCTTCAATTCTTGTACAAGTTGAATTTTGTACGTTTCACAGCCGTAAAATAAGCCAAGTTGTCGAATAATGAGAACGACGACGAATCGATTCGCCACGGTCTTCTTTCTTACAGAACGTTGTTTTCTATACAGTCCACGACAGTATTATGTCTTTGTGCATTTGTTTGTAACACCCAAAAGGAAACAAGGTAGACGCATTGTTAATAATACCGATCGACATAAAATCACTTTTTGAATCGATTTAGCAATGTCCGTCTGTCTGTCCATCTATTCTTGTAATCAGATTACAGGTCGCAATTGTAGCCAGAACCAAATGAAACTATGCACAACGAAGTTTTTCGGGACAGGGACGAACGCTATTTAATATGAAGAAAATCGGTTCAGATTTAGATATAGCCCCCATACGAATTTCGATTTGACTCTTTTCACTCTAGATACCATACATTTTAACAAATTTTCATCAAATGTTGCAAAATACCTTATATTTCGACTAAAAACACCTGCGGTGAAAATGTGTTAAATCGGTTGAAATTTATATATTGATCCCATAAAAATTTTGCTCCCAATTTGAGTTTTTCTGCTCTAGAAACCACATAGTTTATTCGATTCTCTTCAAATTTGGCAAAACATCTTATATTTAAAATAGGAATACCTATGGCGAAAATAGGTCAGATGGGTTCAGATTTATATATTGCTCCCATTAAAATTTCGCTTCCGATTTGACATTTTCTACTCTAGAAACCACATATTTTAACATATCTTCTTCAAATTTGGCAAACTATATCATATTTCCACTAAACACACCCATAGTGAAAATGCGGCAGATCGGTTCTTTTCCTTTCTATAAACCACATATTTGAACAGATCTTCTTCAAATCTGGCAAAATATCATAGAATTGTAACTAGAAACTCCCATAGTTAAAATGGGTCAGATCGGTTCAGATTTATACAGAGTTTAGCACACTTCACATATGTTGTTTATAATAGCAAATAATTTGTTCTGATAATGAACTCTGCGCCATATATTTGCTTATGGTGTGACCAGTAAGCCCCATAATATTTTTGTATTAATTTGTGCCTTTTTCTCGTACTCTCATGTATTTGCAAGTAATTCGTAATCTGGGCTGGACACAAATTTAGCACATTTGATAAAAGTTTTCATTTTCTTTTTCTTTTTGCGTTTAAATTAATTAATTGGTAAGTTTCGTTAATTTTTCTCAAATGGAACTTATTATTTAACAAAATTTATAATTAGACATTGCTAAAGGAAAGTGGTGCATTGAGGCGCAGCGTCTGGTTATTATGCAATTGAACGACACTGGAAGTACCGCTGGATATATTGCAAACATTCTAAATTGATCCAGACAGATTGCAATATACTAAGCCATATTGACACTTATGGGAGCTTCAGAAATGTCGCACAATGAAATACGCCGGAAAACCCACCAATAAATCGGATTGTTTAATTTATAGAACCTGCGTAGCAGATCCATTTAAAAGCTCAGCTGTGATTCAGGGAGACCCTTCGGCAAAATTTGACATTAGCATTTCCTCAAGAACCATAAGAAGAAGGACCAATGAAAAAAATATTTGGATGCATTGTTGAACATAAGCCACACGTGTCAAAAAATGACTTCTAGTGTCAAATTTCATTTGCTCAGGAGCATTTAGAAAAATCCAAGATTTTTGGGAAAATATCGCCTGGATTGGTGAGTCGAACACATGTCGGTTCGGATCTAATAGAAAACAATACGAATTGTGCCCTCCAAACACGCAGCGCAACCCAAAGTAAATACAAATATGAGACGGTAAAGCTTGTTGGCGAAAATCTGTTGGGAGCTGAACAGAATTGATTTTAAAAATTTTTAATGGTCCATTTAAAAGTGGTCCAGCACAGTCACCGGATCTCTGTCCTATTCTATGGAATATTCTATCTATGGAATATTATAGCAACAAAACCTAAAATTTCCGAAACCCGATTTCTTGAATGAAACTCAAAATTCCTGATATGCTATTCCAATGAGGCGTTTTATGTCTCTAGTGGAGATTATGTCCAGAAGATGTACAGCTATTACTCAAAATAGTGGTTATTCAACCAAATATTAAGTTAAGAATAAAATGTATTGGTTAGTTCTTTTTTCCGATTGATTAAAGTTTTTTTTTTTAATTTGTGCTAAATTACTGTCCAATCACTTTTCGTATTATTTGTACTTAAAATGGAATAAAACTAAAATGCAACAAAATAACTGAACAAAAACAATGTTAAATGGTCATCTTATCGTACGTAATATTTTAGAGAAAAAAAAAACTGGACAAAAAACTTAAAAAGAAATTGAAATATTTGCTTTATAAAGTCACATATAAATAAAGTTACATATATATGTATATAGCTCCCATACAAATTTCGTTCCCAATTTGACTTTTTCCGCTTATAAACCGAATTTATTCAAATTGAGCATAACACGTTAGACTTGAACTGGAAGAACCTATTGTGAAAGTGGGTCACTTCATGCCATGTTTGGATATAGCCCCGAAACAAATATTCCTCTCGATTTGACAAATTGTGTCAGGTCATATCATCCTATGATTAGGAAACATTCAAAAATACTTCCCGTTTTCACTTTTTACCGAATTGAATTGTATTCGGATAGAAAGTGGAGTGTATAATATAGTCGGCCCCGCCCGACTTTAGCCTTTCCTTAATTGTTCGTAATACTGCTGAACAATTTGGATACACTGTTGTGGTGTGACGACTTGCCAACGATACTGAACAAAAATGGCAAAGTAGTTCGATATGGGTAAATTTCTTTCGATCTAGTAAAAAAATCGTATAACTGAGAAAATTCATTCTAACCTGAAATTTCTTTCAGCTTCAGGATTTTAAGAATGAAAATAATAAAGACATTTTTTAGTACATAAAAAATTCCACTTAGGAAATGTTAACACAAAAATGTTTTTATTCCATAATTAAATTAATAATATTTACTTAAATGTATGCCAAGATCTTTATAAAGGGTTTTCCAATAGGTACTTGACAACTTTGAATTTAATTTGTGAACGCACTATTTCACTGATCATCTAACTGTTATTTTCCTTTTTTCAGTAAACTCAACATTTTCATCATGGTAAAGTACGCGAACGAACAACGTATGCAAATTATAAAAATGTACTACCGAAATTCGTAGTCGGTGACCGCAACTTTAAGAGCGTTAACTTCAAGTTTCGGCAATAACAAGTTTAGTGCAAAAATTTGAGTCTACATATTCAATGTGGGATGCTGCTGTGCCAGTGAGAGAACGGGTTGGTCGAAGTGACGAAAATTTGCGTAAGGATCTTGGTTTACACCTATACAAGATCCAGCTGACTCAAGAATTGAAGCCGATGGACAATTTGACGAGACGTACGTTCTCCGATTGGGCTCTGGAGAAGATGCGCCAAGAATGTCATCGTAAAATCATCTTCAGTGATGTAGCACTTTTTTGGCTCAATGGGTTCGTCAATAAGCAAAATATGTGTTATTGGTTTGGTGAAAATCCACATGTGCTTCACTTCATCCACAAAAAATAACTGTTTGGTGCGGACTGCATGTCGGAGTCATTGGGCCATATTTTTCGTCGACAATAACGATCGTCGATGACGACCGTTATCGTGCCATGATTACCGATTATTTTTGGCCCGACTTGGAAAACATGGACTTGGACGACATGTGGTTTCAACAGGACGGTGCCACAGGCCACACAGCACAAATGTGTGACCGAGTAATCGAAAATTGGGTCCAACGAATCGACCGCTGCCGACGTGCCCGCGGTGGCCATATGAACGAAGTCAAGTTCCATTAATAAATGATTTGATTGTATTTCAAGTCGATCATAAAATTTTGGAAATATCTCAAATGGATGCCTTTTATTTAAAAACAAGTAAAAAAGGCATTAAGTTCGGCCGGGCCGAACTTTATATACCCTCCACCATGGATTGTATTCCACAGAGGTTGTCGGTTTTCGTAGAAGTGCAGTAATATTACAGGAAAATATAATTTTTTTAAAATAGCCAAACCAAAACAAATACAAATATTGAAAAATTAATTTTATAAATAAATATAATATTTTAATTATTTCAAACCATGCTTATAAGGTAATGCTACCAATACGTCAATTCAAAAAATAAATATTCTTATATTTATATTTTCAAAAATATTTTCAAAGCCATAAATATTGGTAGATAGTGGGTGCTACAGTTTGTTGTATTTCCATTCTATTTGAATTCCAAAAGTAAAAATTTTGAAAATCCATTATCAGAAGTACATAGTGCAAAATAACCTAACTTCATGAATCAACCAATTTTTGCCGTAAAAGAAAAAGTACGAATTTGGAAAAAACTTTTTATTTTGTGTGTCTATGCAGTCAGAGGAATGTGTACACCGAATTCCATTTGCTTGGTACCATTTTTACCCCCTTGACGTTTCTACACAATTAGAATTTTATCATTCTAGCTGTAGTCGTTTAGTTGGTACTATTTTTATCCCTCTGTACTATTGTATCCCTTCAAAGTACTAATTTCGAAAAAATCTATTTCGAAAAAGTCTATTTTCCGTGTCTACGCAGTCAGAGGAATGTATACTCCGAATTTCATGACTCTAGCTGCGGTCATTTGATTGGTACTATTTTTATCCCCTTTTTTCATTTTAACCCCAAAAAGTACGAATTTTGAAAAATCCGTGTATTTTACTTATCTATGCAATCAGAGGAATGTATACACCGAATTTCATTATTCTAGGTACAGCCGTTTGGTTGGTACCATTTATATCCCTCTATTCCTATTTTACCCCTTAACAGTAAGAATTTGGAAAAAATACTTTTATAAAGAGTGATTTTTTTGAGGTTAGGATTTTCATGCATTAGTATTTGACAGATCACGTGGGATTTCAGACATGGTGTCAAAGAGAAAGATGCTCAGTATGCTTTGACATTTCATCATGAATCGTCTTACAAACGAACAACGCTTGCAAATTATTGAATTTTATTATCAAAATGCGTGCTCTGTTAAGAAAGTTCATTGCGCGCTTCCATTTTATGGTCAGTTTAATCGACCCACTGAAGCGGCTATTCGGGCTATTGTGACTAAATTTCGCACCAAATTTACATTGTTGGACATTAAACCACCAACACGCTTACGTAGAGTGCGAACTGAAGAAAATATCGCAGCTGTATCGGCCAGTGTTAATGATGACCACCAATTTTCGATTCGTCGCCGTTCGCACCAATTGGGTCTCTGTTACTCAAAAACGTGGAAATGCCAAAATTGGACTAAGCGGATGGACCACCTAAGACGCAGCCGCGGTCAACATTTAAATGAAATTATCTTCAAAAAGTAAATGTCATGGACCAATCTAACGTTTCAAATAAAGAACCGATGAGATTTTGCAAATTTTATGCGTTTTTTTTTTTTAAAAAGTTATCAAGCTCTTAAAAAATCACCCTTTATTATGTATCTACTCAATTAGAGGAATCTACACACCGAATTTCGTGTTTCTAGCTGTTGCCGTTTAATATGTACCATTTTTATCCCTTTTTTGCCCCATTTTACCCCCTACAAATAAGAATCACTTTATGGTGCACGTTTCTGTTATCGGGGGAATGAGCACACCCAATATCAAGTAAGTACAAGCAGATATATTGAAAAAATTTGCTTAAATACTCTAAAATATTAGAGGTTATTATGGGTATTTTTAGTCCTTGTGAGGGAACATTTTTTCGCTTTGGACCGATTTCGCCTCATTTCAATCCCAACCGATCTACGACTATAAGACGCATTTATGGAAAATTTTAACGTTCTAGCTCCTTTCGTTTTGATACTAGCGTGCTTTCAACAGACGGACGGACGGACGGACATGGCTAGATCGTCTTAGAATTTTATGACGATCAAGAATATATATACTTTATAGGGTCTCAGGTCGACATTTCAAACGGAATGACAAAGTTAGTATACCCCCATCCTGGAGGTGGAAGGTATAAAAAAGTTGTCAAGTCCTTATTGAAAATCCCTTACACTGAAGTATTAATTCACTTATAACAAGGCACTTCAATGTGTTTAGAAAATACTTATCCGAAATATGTGTTTAGAAAATAGATTTCCCGTTCATTTGCCAAAACTTATTTCTTGAATACTTTAAATAATATTCTAAATTACCACTTCGGATGCGTCTATCTTGTCTTCGCAGCAATCATGGTGTAATAGTTCAACTTTTTTGTAATAGGGTGATTCCAAAATATTTTGGTTGTTAAAAAATATTGCGATCTTAATGGGTTAGTAAATTCCAAAAATCACAAATTGACTTTCCAGAGAGCCCTTACAAACATAAATTGTATTATAAAATGTTTCGGGTTGGTAAAAATTTCGAAATATTTTCCGATCCAGAGTTGATACTCAAGGATTCCGCATCAAATGGAATTGTGTATTAGAAAGTAGTATGAATTAAGTTTTGTGACGCTTAACTTAATTCATTCATCTCATAAATCATCTTTTATTTGAATGTTAAGCATTAAATTTAACTTGAGGATTTGAAAAAAGGGTACCTGGAAATACTTATCGAAAAAAAAAATGTTTTATTTTTTCCAAATTCTTTGGTACTTTTCGCTTTAGAGTTTTTAGTTATACTCATATGTATACATACAAATAGTTCTGAATATGTTTGCTGGTGGCTGCATTTCGACGATCACCTCACAAAAAGTTCATTAGGATCAAATTAGAAACAAGTTCCTAGTTTGCATTTTGATTTGCTGGTATTTTGTTACCAACATCAGCAACAACAAGCGACCCAATCACTAGTAGGGAGGGTGGAGGGGTGTATACAAAATGAATGGCATTGATGCGTGAATTTAAATGAACCCAAGAATACGATGACAATTTGATAGTCTTTCATATTTGTTGGCATGATGTCGTTATTTATTTTTTTTGCCATTTAAATCATTTGAAAAAGCGGATTTTGTGTGTCACAAATGGCCTGTTAATTTCATGAATCTGCTGCGAGGGGAAGTGCAGCGATTATATCTTTATATGTATAATTGTGTTTGTATAATTAAAATTATAATTTTGGTTAATGACTTTATACGTTAAGAGACGCGCGTATGTCGTACTTATGCAATCCATTAATCATGGTGCAAATGTAGCCGCAAAGAAGAAAGAAGAAACAAGATGAAGAGCATTTTGATAAATTTGGTATTTAGTTTAATTAACTTATTTATATTTTTTGGAATTAGCCTTAAAAACTGACCAGTGGTAACTGGTTGTCATAAATCGCAAATAAATTGTCTTCAAATGTAACATTATTGCTTGGGACAATCTGCCGGTCTGCCGCCCATACTTCAAACAATGGGCGTAATCGAGTTTAGCCATTAGTTGTGTACATTTTTTTCTACATAGATTAAAATCTAATTGAAATGGCCTTAATATTATTATAATTCGCAAATTACATGGAGTGTTGTGGTGATGATAAACTCTAATGTAAATATTTTGAAGAATACCTGAATGCTGGCGAAGCTTCACACAGTCGATCTTATTATAAATTCTTAGAATTTTCTCTGTTTTAGGAATTGTAGGATTTTTATAAAGGGTGCTGACGAATGCTGCTATTGAAAGAGTTTTTCTTTTCAAAACTACGCGAAAAGAGAGAAGTCCTTTCAACAAAATGGTGCAATTTGTCATATGCACAAGACTTGTTATGACAGAAAATTACCCAATAAGCTGATTTCAAGAAAGTCCACATTTCGTTGTCTTCCAAGATCTCCTGACCTTACTACTCTTATTATTTTCTTGTGGGCTTATTGCAAACAGTTTGATGACAATTTCCGCTGCAACTCTCCAAGCAGTAATGAAATGAATGTCGCACATGCGTTACCGTAAAGTTCATTTAATTATATTATTTATTAAACAAGTAAGGAAAGGCTATAGTCGGACGGGGCCGACTATATGATGCACTCCACTTTCTATCCGAATACAATTCAATTCGGTAGAAAATTGAAAACGGGAAGAATTTTTTTGTATATTTCCTAATCATAGGCTGATATGACCTGACCCAATTTGTCAAATCGAGAAGAATATTTGTATCGGGGCTATATCCAAGCATGGAATGTGACCCACTTACACAATATGTTCATCTAGTTCAAGTATATGGTGCTATGCTCAATTTGAAGAAATTCTCTGAAAATATGTGGTTTCTGGGTCGGAGAAAGTCAATCCGGGAGCGAAATTTGTATGGGAGCTATATATAAATCTGAACCGATCTGACCTATTTTCACCACAGGTGTTTCTAGTTTAAATTTAAGATGTTTTGCCAAATCTGAAGATAATCTGATACAATATGTGGTTTCTAAAGCGGAAAAAGTCAAATCGGGAGCGAAATTTGAATAGGAGCTATTTATAAATCTGCACCGATCTTACCTAATTTCTGCATATGTGTTTCTAGTTGATGTTGTGCCAAATTTAAAGAAAATCGAGTACACTATGTGGTTTCTAGAGCGGAAAAAGTCAAATCGGGAGCGATATTTGTATGGGAGCTATTTCTGAACCGATCTAACACATTGTTACCACAGGTGTTTCTAGTTGAAATGTAAGATGGTTCGCCAATTTTGAAGAATATCTGTTAAAATATTTGGTGTCTAGAGTGAAAAGAGTCAAATCGGGAATGAAATTCGTATGGGCTATATCTAAATCTGAACCGATTTTCTTCAAATTAAATAGCGTTCGTCCTTGTGCCGAAAACTTCGTTGTGCAAAGTTTCATTTGGTTCTGTCTACAAGTGCGACCTGTATCGTGATTACAAGAATAGATGGACAGACAGACAGACGGACATTGCAAAATCGATTCAAAAAGTGATTCTAAGTCGATCGGTATAATTAACAGTGGGTCTATCTCCCTTCCTTTTGGATGTTACAAACAAATGCTCAAAGACATAATACTCTCGTGGAGTGTATAATCATTAAAAATATTTAATAAATATGTATGGGTCCGCCAAATAACTTTTTTTTGAAAATGCTTCAAAAAAACTACTGAATATTTTCTCAAATTTCTTTTTTTATTTGAAAGTACAATCCTTCCGGTTAATAATGGAAAATAATTTCATTCAAATGGCTGCTGAGGGCATCCCACAAATAATAGTCCAACGGTTGAATAGTTGAAAAAAAAACGTTAGATGGCGGACCCTATATTAGTTTTCAAATGATAAAATAATTTATATGAATTGAACAGAACTTTTGAGTTTTTTATTGTAAAACAAACAGCGGGATTTAAGAATTCAAAAAGCGGAATTTGGAGGGATTTTTTAGAAACAAAGCGGGATCCCGAAAAACTAAACTATATAAAGTATTATAAATTAAAGTGATTGTGGTTAGAATATTTATGACTGGCATGCCAGTCAGCATTTATAAACGGATTTTAAAGTGTGATACATCGATGTTTTTGTCTCGACGAGGCCGATTTTTTTGTCTTTGAAGTCATTGAGCTCAAGCACTCCCTTGTGGTACTTACCCATCATTTCTCAGTTGCTACTACCCTAATGTACCACTCTAATAATCGAAAATTAAAGCTCGCATAAAATCATGAATCATGTTTGAGCTCAATGACTTCAAAGACAAAAAAATCGGACAAAAACATCGATGTATCACACTTTAAAATCCGTTTATAAATGCAGAAGTTATATAGAAAAATGTAAAAGCGCGACCCCTACGTTCGGCATAAAAAAATAAAAAAAATTTTTTTGAAACTACCTTTCAATAATACTTCATATTCGAAGGTGTACGGCGAACTTTTTTTTTTTTACTTGTAACCTGGTACGCTCTAATGGTCACCTTATGTATGAGATTCTTTCAAACAATGCCCTTCGAAAGCAGGGAGACATACCACTCTGTTTTAAATAAATTGTGATATTTTATTATTATATTGAAAAAAAATATTTTGACGGCCTATCTCACTTATAGGTCGGGTCTGATAGTGTGACTATATGATACACTCCACTTTCTATCCGAAAACAATTCAACTCTGTAAAAAAGTGAAAACGGGAAGAATGTTTGTATGTTCCTAATCATAGGCTAATATTACCCGGTCCAATTTGTCAAATCGGAAATATTTATATCGGTACTATATCCATATCTATCTATATATATTAAGCTCATTTTGTGAAAATTTATGGTTTCTGGTGGGGAAAAAGTCTATCCGAAATTTGTATTGGAAATTTTTGGGGCGAAATTTGTATGGGAGCTATATGTAAATCTGAACCGATGACCCAGTTTCACCATGTGTGTTTCCAGTTGAAATATGAGATATTTTGAAAGATTTGAAGAAGATCTGTTAAAATATGTGGTTCATAGAGTCGAAAAAAGTGAAATCGAGAGTGAAATTTGTGTGAGATCTGACCAACTAGAGCAGAAAAAGTCAAATCGGGAGCGAAATTTTAATGGGAGCTATATATAAATTTGAACCGATCTGACCTATTTTCACCATAGGTGTTCCTAGTTTAAATATAAGATGTTTTGCCAAATCTGAAGATAATCTGATACAATATGTGGTTTCTAGAGCTGAAAAACTCAAATCGAGAGCGAAATTTGTATGGGAGCTATATCTAAATCTGAACCGATTTAATCCATTTTCAACGCAGATGTTTCTAGTAAAATTATTAGATAATGCAACGTAATTTGAAGCAAATCAAGTGAAATATGTGGTCTCTAGAGCGAAAAAAGTCAAATCGGGAGCGAAATTTGTATGGGAGCTATATATAAATCTGAACCGATTTGCCTATATTCACCATGGTTGTTTCTAGTGGAAATATAAAATGTTTTGCCAAATGTGATACAATATGTGGTTTCTAGAGCGGAAAAAGTTTTTCACGTTTACTTGATACTAGTTCTATTCTCTTTTTCATTTTGTCCCAAAAAATGATCCCAAATGATGAATAGATCATGATGGCACGAATATCGGATGATCTCTTTAGTTTTCGCGTCTATGTAGTCAGAGCAATGTACAAACCGAATTTCAATATTTTAGCCTAAACATTAGGGGGTAGTTTTAGTCCTTGGACCGATTTCGACCACTGCAACCATAAGACACATTTAGGGAAAATCTGCTTTCACCATGTATGTTTATTGGTGAAATATAATATGTAAAGATTGGCCAAAATCGGTTAAACATTCGGGAGCAACATTTGTATGAGGGCTATATCTAAATCTGAACCGATCTTATCCACTTTCACCATAGGTGTTTCTAGTTGGATTATAAGATGTTGTGCCAATTTTAAAGAATCTCGGGTACAAGATGTGGTTTCTAAAGGGGAAAAAGTGAAATAGGGAGCGACATTTGTATGGGGGCTATATCTAAATCTGAACCGATCTTACACAATTTCTGCATAGGTGTTTCTAGTTGGATTATAAGATGTTGTGCCAATTTTAAAGAAAATCGGGTAGAAGATGTGGTTTCTAAAGCGGAAAAAGTGAAATAGGGAGCGACATTTGTATGGGGGCTATATCTAAATCTGAACCGATCTTACACAATTTCTGCATAGGTGTTTCTAATTGGATTATAAGATGTTGTGCTAATTTTAAAGAAACTCGGGTACAAGATGTGGTTTCTAAAGGGGAAAAGTGAAATAGGGAGCGACATTTGTATGGGGGCTATATCTAAATCTGAACCGATTTCCTCCAAATTCAATACCGATGGTCCTTGGCCAGAAAAAATAACTTCTGCCAAGTTTCATGACAATCGGACAACAATTGCGACCTGTAGAGTGCGAATAAGATTAGATGGTGATTCTAAGCCGATCGGTATACTTAAAGGTGGGTCTAGCTCGATTATATCTTGGTGTTACAAACACTTGGCGCGAAACTAACTTATAATACCCTATTCCACGAAGTGTGGTAGGGTATAATTACGGGGTTCTGACAATGGATTCTGAAAGAGGAGACCAAAAAAATATACGTATGTCGGCGTTTTGACAGATCACATCGGAATTTTATTTTATAGAGTTTAAAGTTTCCAACTCTGGCCTCTTCTTGCAGCATATCGGTGTATAAAACTATGTTTTCTTTACATCTGAGGTCACTTACCTTTGACCACGATGAGCGCCCATTTACACTCACCCCACCACCCCCATTATTTCCGAACCTCATAAAATTTATACACCGATATGCTGCAAGAAGAGGCCAGAGTTGGGAAACTTTAATCGTCTATAAAATGAAATTCCGATGTGATCTGTCAAAACACCGACATACGTATATATTTTTTAGTCTCCTCTTTCAGAATATATTGTCAGAACCCCGTAATTTTGGAAAAAGTTTGAAGTTGTTGTACAGATTGCAAATTTAAAACCACAAGACCAACTCGCCACAAAATATGGAAATTGGTCTTGTAATTGAAATATCTCAAACGAATTGAGATACTCACACAAATAAGCAACTTTTTGTAACTGAAATATCTCAAACTAATTGAGATACTCACACAAATAAGCAAATTGTTGATAATCATTTTAAAATTGGCTTGGCTCGGTGAGTTTGAAGAGTCGGCCAGCGGCCCTCGTACAAACTAGTGATCCAAAATTGTGTAAATCGTCTCTAAAACACCTCTGTTCAAAGCAAATGGAGTCTCGTCAAGATATATTTTTCCTTTCAAGTTTGACAGATTTATTTCAAAAGAAGTCGAGTTGGTACCTCTTTGCACCACGGGTTGGTGGAGGCATATGCAATTCGACCTTTCGGAATTTAAGACACTTTTTACTTGTATTTTGTTGTTCGAACAGATTGTAAATTAATGATTTTAAGCAGACTCAAGGATAACAAGTAAAGGGACGTTAAGTTCCACCGGGCTGAATTTTACATACCCTCCACCTCGATGTGCATTCTACAGTATTACCGCCAATAGCAATCGACGATCTGCATCCACATTAAATTCTAATTAGATCTAGCCCTGCCTTGTCTATGCAAATCGATGCACGATCCAAATAATTGTTCGATACAAAATAACTAAACTTCGTTTTCGTTTATTCGATCTTATGCTGAGAGAAATACATCAGCAGAGTATAACGAAAATTGGAGTTAATCAGTTTATGCAGAATACCAATGAAATGAACAATTAATTTTAATTTTCCGTTTCAATTTAGATGTTAGTTATGATACGTTTATTTTAAACACACCATTAAATACACTCTCGACAGCAGACAGCCACGGTCGAACAGAACTTGTCCACTTATGGTAGGTCAAATATAAAAACTGCATAAGGTGATTATTATAATAATATGTTTGATTATAAAAACATAATTTAATTAATTTCAATAACATAGAAAAAGATATTAAATAGTCCATCATAACTAGTTCGTCTACACGATACCTTAATATGTATATTACCCAGCAAAATTTTATAGAAATGCTTCTCAATCACGAAGGGTGTCGAATTCAAATGCGTGATTTGTGCATGAGATGCGCATTTTTTCCATGCTTTATAAAGGGTGATTTTTAAGAGCTTGATAACTTTAAAAAAAAAAAAAAACGCATAAAATTTGCAAAATCTCATCGGTTCTTTATTTGAAACGTTAGATTGGTCCATGACATTTACTTTTTGAAGATAATTTCATTTAAATGTTGACCGCGGCTGCGTCTTAGGTGGTCCATCCGCTTAGTCCAATTTTGGCATTTCCACGTTTTTGAGTAACAGAGACCCAATTGGTGCGAACGGCGACGAATCGAAAATTGGTGGTCATCATTAACACTGGCCGATACAGCTGCGATATTTTCTTCAGTTCGCACTCTACGTAAGCGTGTTGGTGGTTTAATGTCCAACAATGTAAATTTGGTGCGAAATTTAGTCACAATAGCCCGAATAGCCGCTTCAGTGGGTCGATTAAACTGACCATAAAATGGAAGCGCGCAATGAACTTTCTTAACAGAGCACGCATTTTGATAATAAAATTCAATAATTTGCAAGCGTTGTTCGTTTGTAAGATGATTCATGATGAAATGTCAAAGCATACTGAGCATCTTTCTCTTTGACACCATGTCTGAAATCCCACGTGATCTGTCAAATACTAATGCATGAAAATCCTAACCTCAAAAAAATCACTCTTTATAAGGTTACTTTCTATATATGTTTGTGTGCCACAAAATTTGAAATCAATTTTTGAAAGCTTTTTTCTCAACCAATTTTGCTCAAATTTTGCACACTTAATCATTTTCGATGACAATACAAGGAAATGGAAAAATTTGACCAATTGGACAAAGGGGCGTGGCACCTCCCATACAAAGTTAAAACCTATTATTGAATATTGTCAGTTCTATGACACCTAGAGTGCTGAAATTTTGTGTAAGTGCATCTAGCATCAATTCGCATAGTTGTGCCAAAAATGGGCGGTATTGGAAAAGTGGGCGTGGCATCTCCCATACGAAGTTAAAACCTATTATTGAATATTGTCAGTTCTATGACACCTAGAGTGCTGAAATTTTGTGTAAGTGCATATACCATCAATGTGTATAGTTGTGCCAAAAAGGGGCGGTATTGGAAAAGTGGGCGTGGCACCTCCCATACGAAGTTAAAACCTATTATTGAATATTGTCAGTTCTATGACACCTAGAGTGCTGAAATTTTGTGTAAGTGCATCTACCATCAATGTGCGTAGTTCTGCCAAAAATGGGCGGTATTGGAATAGTGGGCGTACCACCTCCCATACGAAGTTAAAACATATTATCGAATAGTGTCAGTTCTATGACACGTATAGTGCTCAAATTTTGTGTAAGTGCATCTAGCATCAATGTGCGTAGTTGCGCCTAAAATGGGCGGTAATGCAAAAGTGGGCGTGGCACCTCCCATATGAAGTTAAAACCAAAATTACACCTACTGTAATTTTGTGTAAGTGCATCTAGCATTAATGTGCGTAGTTGTGACAAAAATGGGCGGTAATGGAAATGTGGGCGTGGCACCTCCCATACGAAGTTAAAACCCATTTTCGAATATATGCCGTTCTATGGCAGATAAAAAACTGAAATTTTGCAGTAATTTTTCCTTCTACAAAAGATAACTAAAAAAGAATTTCTAGGCCCAATAGAATTCTGCTTGCATAAAGCATGGATTTGAAAAAAAAAATTTTTTTGATTTACTAGTTGATATTTGTACTCTACATCACTCCCTGGAATAGAGTAGTATAAGTTAGTTCCATGCAAAATGTTTGTAATGCCGTCCATCTGAAGCATCTAATCAAAAATTTAATTTGTAGTTCAGATTTACAGCTTTAGAGTCTTGCTCTTACATCGCATCTTGATCACATTTTCAAGGTCATGTTATATTTGATCTTGGGACCCATACCGTGAAAGTGAACTATACGGCACCATGTTTTGGTATAGACCCCATACAAATGGTCGCAATTTAAGCTATTACCGTACTAGAACCCTCATCTCCCACCGGATTTCGTTCATATTTTGCAGATGATATGGTATTTCACATAGGAATTCTTGTGAAAGTGGATATGTACGTCCTTATATAACCTTATAGTCTACAGCCAAGTAATAAATGTCACAATGCCATCTATATATATATAAATGAATCTGTGTTTGTATGTTTGTTTGTTCTTTATAGCAGCCTAAACTACTGAACCGATCTCCTTGACATTTTCACAGTATGTTCATAGTGAACCGGTGGTGAAAATAGGCTATATATTTTTTGGATATTTTCAGTGGGCGTGGCACCTCCCACACAAACTGGGGATTTATTCGTTTTATATAAATTAACATATTCTGAATACTGTTGCAGTTAGAGTCTTGATTTTTTGTGAAAGTTCACTAATTATTAGTCTGCACAGTTGTGCCAAAAAGGGGCGGTATTGGAAAAGTGGGCGTGGCACCTCCCATACGATGTTAAAACCTATTGTCTAAACTTAAGTTTAGACACTAATTTATATTATTATTTTTTGAAATTTTGTAAACCGTTACAACTATTGTGAATTATTTGTATCGATAAAAGCGCAATTACCTTTCATATTTTTGGATAAAAAGAAAATGAAGTTTACGGATAATATGAAATTTCCTTTAAGTTAAGAAATCCAAAATCGTTCACTTTAATTTTGTCAACCCAACTGGTGAGTTACATACGAAGAAAATAAAACCTTGAATTCAAACTAATTCTTTTGTCTTGTGTATTATTTTTTCCCGCACTTTCAACTCCCTATATATTCGCGACGGGTTCCCCACACCCCGTTCCAACATCCCTTCAGCTAGCTCACTCATTGCAGAAACCCATTATTTTGTTCACCTATTATCGAATATATTCAGTTCTATGACACTTAGAGTGCTGAAATTTTGTGTAAGTGTATCTAGCATCAATGTGCATAGTTGTGCCAAAAATGGGCGGTATTGGAAAAGTGGGCGTGGCACCTCCCACACGATGTTAAAACCTATTATCGAATATATTCAGTTCTATGACAGATACAATACTGAAATTTTGTCTGAGTGCATGCAGCATCAATGTGCATAGTTGTGCCAAAAATGGGCGGTATTGGAAAAGTGGGCGTGGCACCTCCCACACGAAGTTAAAACCCATTTTCGAATATATTCCGTTCTATGACAGATACAATACTGAAATTTTGTCTGAGTGCATCCAGCATCAATGTTCGTAGCTGTGCCAAAAATGGGCGGTAGTGTAAAAGTGGGCGTGGCACCTCCCATACGAAGTTAAAACCTACTATCGAATATATTCAGTTCTATGACACCTAGAGTGTTGAAATTTTGTGTGAGTTCATCCAGTGTAAATAATTGTACAAAGATGGGCGGAAAGTGGGCGTTACCCTTCCCATATGAAATTAAAACCGGTTTTAGAGAATATTCGACACAGAGATGGGCGAAAAGTGGCCGTGACCCTTCCCATACGAAATTAAGACCTGTTTTTGAATATATTCGACACCGAGATTCCTATATTGTGTGAGTTAATGTAGTTGTAACCTGCTTAGACAATATACAAATAGGCGGGATTTGAAAGTTGGGGCATTTTTGATTTGAATTTTGTAAAATTACACCTTTCCTTTGGATTTTCTTCATTTCAAGAAATATATCTATATATCTTTATATATCTATATATCTATATATCTTTTTCGAATTTAGGCAGGCCTTCGATAAAATGTTGCTCCTTTTACCTCGTATAAATCTTAAAATTAATCATGTCGTAAAAATCTCAACATAACCAAGTGGTATAATCTCCGAAAATAAAATTGAGAACCTCTTATAAAACACAACCTCTTTGGGACATTTCGAAAGAACATTTTGTATGTACAGTACTTACATTTATAAAGGTTCGTGGCGTTGCTAAGCAAAAATTAGTAACTGAAGCATACTTTCAGGAGTTCTATATTACCAGTACAACAACTGGCCACTTGAAAGCAACAACAAACAAAGAAATGTAACTGTACACTCGTCGAAAAGAGTAGAATTCGATGAATTGGCTGGCTACAATGGACAATGTATAATGAAGACAGGCAGGCAGGCACCCATCAATGCAATATTCAGTATAGGTCGAGCTATTAGTGCATGCATATGCAAGCACTATAGAGTTTGACTGTTATTGTTTAATAAAATATTACTTGTTCTGTAAATTGTAAAATTATTTGTGAATCACATTTGTTTATTATTATATGTTAAATTAATTATTATATATTTATTTAAAACTAAGACATCATTAAAGTCAATGTAAGAATCCATTCCCACATAACCTCAAAAGTTGAGTTTTTTCTTCTGAAATTCGAAATAATTTGCAATTCGTTCGCAGGGCTTGGAATCTACAACCACCGTTACACAATGTCCGTAAAAAGTTAGTCGTCAATGAATTTGTTGCCGCTACACATGGCGGTCGTTCACTACAATTGTGCCTGATTGTGTGCCTTGGCCTGGTGACCCTACAGCTGGACCCTGTCCGGGCCCATCATTGCAATGACGACCAGTTCACGTGCAAAGACGGCAGCTGCATTTTGAAAACGAAAATGTGCGACGGTCGTTATGATTGTTCGGATAATTCAGATGAAATCGACTGTGGTATGTATGCAACACAGAGCAACAAGGAAAATGTGAATGAGGGAATTTAACAGAAAGAAAGAGAGAGCGAGAGATAAAGAGTGAGAGAGAAATCACACCTAACCTCATTTTCTCCTCTACTTCTTCTTCTTTGTGTAGATTTCAAGCTGTGCCGCAAACCCAACTGGTTCCAATGTTCTCTGCCGCATGGTCCCTGCCTCTCGTCCGACTTGCTGTGTAATGACATTGAAAACTGTCCTGGCGGCGAAGATGAACTGAATTGTGCTGCTCGTGAGCGCAGCAGCGGCTCCACGGATTTTGGCATTGGTGGTTGGCTGTCGCTGCATCGCAAATGCACCCAGTTCGAGTACACCTGCAAGTCGGACAACTTGTGCATTCCGCTTAACTTTATGTGCGACGGCAAAAAGGATTGTCATGATGGTTCCGACGAGGTTGCCGGCTGTCTGAAGGCCGAAGCCAGTTGTGCGGGTTTCTTTTGTGCCAATAAACATTGCTTGGAGAGCAAGAAGTGGATTTGCGATGGTATTGATGACTGCGGCGATGGCAGTGACGAGAAGATCTGCGGTAAGCATACCAAATTTGAGATGATATAGAGAAATTTCTTTTTCAAAACAAGAACAATTCTCACTGTTGTCAGGTATACTAGCAAAATCTAATTATTTGGGATTTGCCTGAATAAATCTTCTGCAATTGTGGAGGATTACACTATACAACAAAATAATAAAAATTTTGTGTAAAAATTTTCATATAATCAAAACCGACAAATATTATGGGTGAATTTTTCTTTTAATTTTTTATTATTTTTAGTTTACTTACCTTTAATATTTTTGTACTCTCAATTCGGGAATGTACATAGGTCGGATCACACCATTTGCCATCATAATTAACTTTATTGGAACTATATGTTCCAAGCAGGTGTTATCGGACTTATATTTGAAAAATGAAAATACAAATATTTATGGTACATTCGGCGAAAATCGGAATTTTTGTAAAAAATTAAATATATATATAAAAACAAGTAAAAACGGCGTTAAGTTCGGCCGGGCCGAACTTTATATACCCTCCACCATGGATTGCATTCCACAGAGGTTGTCGGTTTTCGTAGAAGTGCAGTAATATTACAGGAAAATAGCCAAACCAAAACAAATACAAATATTGAAAAATTAATTTTATAAATAAATATAATAATTTAATTATTTCAAACCACGCTTATAAGGTAATGCTACCAATACGTCAATTCAAAAAATAAATATTCTTATATTTATATTTTCAAAAATATTTTCAAAGCCATAAATATTGGTAAATAGAATTCCAAAAGTACACATTTTGAAAACCCATTATCAGACGTACATACATAGTGCAAAATAACCTAACTTCATGATTCAACCAATTTTTGCCGTAAAAGAAAAAGTACGAATTTTGAAAAAAACTTTTTATTTTGCGTGTCTATGCAGTCAGAGGAATGTATACACCGAATTCCATGATTCCAGCTGCTCCCATTTGGTTGGTACCATTTTTACCCCCTTGACGTTTCTTCGCAATTAGAATTTTATCATTCTAGCTGCAGTCGTTTAGTTGGTACTATTTTTATCCCTCTGTACCATTGTATCCCTTGAAAGTACTAATTTCGAAAAATTCGTCTATTTTCCGTGTCTACGCAGTCAGAGGAATGTATACTCCGAATTTCATGACTCTAGCTGCGGTCATTTGATTGGTACTATTTTTATCCCCTTATTTAATTTTAACCCCAAAAAGTACGAATTTCGTAAAATCAGCTTATTTTCCGTGTCTACACACTCAGAGGAATGTATACTCCGAATTTCATAACTCTAGCTGCGGTCATTAGATTGGTACTATTTTTATCCCCTTTTTTCATTTTAACCCCAAAAAGTACGAATTTTGAAAAATCCGCGTATTTTACTTATATATGCAATCAGAGGAATGTATACACCGAATTTCATTATTCTAGGTACAGCCGTTTGGTTGGTACCATCTTTATCCCTATATTCCCATTTTACCTCTTAAAAGTACTAATTTGGAAAAAATACTTTTATATTATGTATCTACTCTATTAGAGGAATCTACACACCGAATTTCGTGTTTCTAGCTGTTGTCGTTTAAAATGTACCATTTTTATCCCTTTTTTGCCCCCATTTCACCCCCCATAAATAAGAATCACTTTATGGTGCATGTTTTTGCTATAAGAAATGTCAAGCAAATATAAATAGACATATTCAAAAAACTTAAATACGCTAAATTATTAGGGATTATTATAGGTATTTTTAGTCCTTGTGAGGGAAAATGTTTTCCCTTTGGGCCGATTTCGCCCCGTTTCAATCCCAACTGATCTACGACTATAAGTCACATTTGTGGAAAATTTGAACATTCTAGCTCCTTTCGTTTAGATGCTAGCGTGCTTTCAACAGACAGACAGACGGACGGACGGACATGGCAAGTCGTCTTAGAATTTTATGACGATCAAGAATATATATACTTTATAAGGTCTCAGGTCGATATTTCAAGGTGTTACAAACGGAATGACAAAGTTAGTATACCCCCATCCTGGAGGTGGAGCTTATAAAAACAAGTAAGGAAAGACTAAAGTCGGTCGAGGCCGACTATATGATGCCCTACTTTCTATTCCACTACATTTCAATTCGGTGAAAATGTGAAAGACAATTGTATCGGAGCTATATAAAAATCTGAACCGATCTCATCCACGTTTACCATAGATGTTTCTAGTGTTAATATAAGATGTCCCGTCGAATTTGAAGAAAATCGGTTACGAAATGTGGTTTCTACATCGGAGCGAAATTTGTATGGGAGCTATATCTAAATCTTAGGCAATTTGACACATATTTGTAACAGATGTTTCTAGTGAAAATATGAGATGTTGTACAAAACTTTATCAAAATCTGTTTAAATATACGGTTTCTATTTGTATGGTGGCTATTGTTGTTACAATAACAATAATAATTAAATGCTCTAAATATTATTTCGTATCAATCATGAGTATTATTTCATGTTGTCATTCTTTATATGATTTTTGCCAACTCCGAAGCAAATACATTTATTTAAATTATTGTGGAATATTTTCCTTAGTTTTAGTTAAATTGAACATATTTCAAGTAATTTTCTTCATTTTATGTGAAAATTGACATTTTTAGAGGACAAAGCCAGCAAAGAATTTTTCACTTTAAGTAAATATTTACTTTAGGAAAAATGTAACAACATTTTCTCAGTTTGATTAATAGGGCTGTTTTTCTTTAAGACTGGATAATTAAGCTGCGATAACAAAAACCAAAATAAAACAATAAAATTTCACTCCATATAAAAAATCTTTTTTAAAATTGTCGCCAAAAGCTATATCAATGAGTGTGTGAAAACATATTATGAAAAAAAAAATAATTTTGTGTTAAAAATTTTGGACTTAGCCTGGATAATTTTCCAGTGTAAGTCAAATTTATGGTTATCGAGGCTAAGTCAAAAAAAGTCAACACAAAATATTTTTTGAAAATTTATTTCGTTACAAATATCTAAATTGTAGTTAGCGACAATGTGAAAAAATATTTTTTTATTTTGAGCAAAAAATTCAATTTTTATTAACGATCTTGTTATCGCAGCTTGTTATCCCGGCTTAAAGAAAAACATCCCTAATATGTTCTTGGTTTAAAGAAAAATTTAACTATATGGAAACAATTGCTTTGCAACACCCAAAAGGAAGTGAGATAGACCCATTGATTATTATACCGATCGATTTTGCCATGTCCGTTTGTCTGTCTGTCCGTCCGTCTATCTGTCCATATATTCTTGTAATCAAAGTACAGATCGCAACTATTGTCCGATCGTAACAAAGATTGGCTCAAGTAAGTTTTGTGTATCAAGGACGAACACTATTTTATTTGAAGCAAATCGGTTCAGATTTAGATATAAATATCACTCCGATTTGATTTTTTCCGCTCTAGAAAACCAAATTTGTTACCCATTTTTCTTCAAATTTGCCACAATACCTTACATTTCTACTAGAACTATTTTCGGTGAAAGTGGTTCAGATTTTTATATATAGGGTCCGCCATCTAACGTTTTTTTCAACTATTCAACCGTCGGACTATTATTTGTGGGGTGCCCTCAGCAGCCATTTGAATGAAATTATTTTCCATTATTAACCGGAAGGATTGAACTTTCAAATAAAAAAAAAACGAAATTTGAGAAAATATTCAGTAGTTTTTTAGCATTTTCAAAAAAAAAAAAAATTATTTGGCGGCCCCTATAGCTCGCATACAAATGTCGATCTCAATTTGAAGTAAACCGCTCTAGCAACCACATGCGCTAACCTATTTAAAAACCTATGTAAAAACGTTTCTTTATGGACCAGAATCATTTGCAAAATCTAACACCAACTCTGGTGGAACATTTGTATCGGAGCTATGTATATAGAAACATGCACCGATGTGACCACATGTACCGACAGTTCCACTTCTGCAAATGTTTCTGAAAACTTTTTCGAATATTGTGTAAAAAATATTTACACAATGATATTTAAATAATGAACAGCGGAAGGAAATTACTTTGAAAATGTTGCCTCTGAAAAAAAAACAAGTTTTTGCATTAAACTATTTTCACAAAAACAGTGACGTCATTTGTATTTCGATATTCATTATTTATGCTTCATTCGAATGATATTGACTTCTTGTTCTATTTATTTTTCATAACACAAAATGTTCCCAAAATATATGTACCACTAGAAATTACCTTAAACGACTAATAATACGAACAGTGATCTATGTTTACACGGGAAGTTCATGATTATTAGGGGTGTTTTTAGGAACGATTAGCTCTCAGAGGGATTTAGTCGGCGACGAAATATTTTGCAAATCTTCATTAAACAATCCAATCTTCATTTCTGAGGCGTAAAAGGGATATTCTTCTGGGGGGTTATAGCCCCATAATTTCTTTTTTGTTTAAAAGTAAAAAAAAATAGATATAGCCGTACGTATAATAGGGCTGTTTTTCTTTAAGACTGGATAACTAAGCTGCGATAACAAAAATCTAAACAAAATGTTAAAATTTCACTCAAAATAAAAATATCAATATCAATGTGTGTATGGAAACAAATTTTGAAAAAGTAATTTTTGTGTTAAAAATTTCGGACTTAGCCTGGATAATTATCCAGTGTAAGTCAAATTATCGTTATTGAGGCTATTTTGATACAAAAATATTTATATTGTAGTTGGCGACAAGGGGACAAAAATGGTACCTATAACATGGTTGAAGCTAGAATCATGAAATTTGGTATGCACATTTCCCTTACAGCGAAGAGATCAGATTTGAAGGGAGTTTTTCGTAATTTGTACTTTTAAGGGGTAAAATGGGTTAAAGAGGGATAAAAATTGTACCACCGCAATTACCAAACGACTGGGACTAGAATCTTGAAATTTGGTACAAAAATTTTTCTTATAGCTTCAACGCGCCCAAGAAAATATTTTTAAAAATTCGTACTTTTTGGGGGTGAAGTCGGGTAAAAAGGGATACAAATAGTGCCAATAAAATGGATGTAGCTGAAACCATAAAATTCGGTGTGTACATCCCTCAAAATGTTTAGAATCGCAAAATGAAGGAATTTTTCCAAATTTTTACTTTTAAAGGGAAAAAGGGGATAAAAAAGGTACTAACAACACGGATGACGCTACAATAATGAATTTCG
Source organism: Polietes domitor (assembly GCA_947397865.1). Classification (NCBI taxonomy): domain Eukaryota; kingdom Metazoa; phylum Arthropoda; class Insecta; order Diptera; family Muscidae; genus Polietes; species Polietes domitor. The sequence continues at coordinate 121,563,949 of OX377620.1, forward strand.
GTGTGTATATTCGTTTGACAGCGCAGATCACTAATAAGAAAGCATTTTTCGAAATTTGTACTTTTAAGGGATTAAATGGGATAACAATTGTACCACCATCCTGACCAAACGGCAGGGCCTAGAATCTTGAAATCTGGAACGGGCATTACTTTTATAGCACGAATGCGATCAAGAAAATATTTTTAAATTCGAACTTTTTGTGGGTGATATCGGGTAAAAAGGGATAAAAATGGTACCAATAAAACGGATGTAGCTGAAACCATAAAATTCGGTGTGTACATCCCTCAAAATGTTTAGAATGGCAAAATGAAGGAATTTTTCCAAATTTGTACTTTTAAAGGGAAAAGAGGATAAAAAAGGTACTAACAACACGGATGACGCTACAATAATGAAATTCGGTGTGTATAATCGTTTAACAGCGCAGATCACGAATAAGAAAGCATTTTTCGAAATTTGTACTTTTAAGGGATTAAATGGGATAACAATTGTACCACCATCCTGACCAAACGGCAGGGCCTAGAATCATGAAATTCGGAACGGGCATTACTTTTACAGCACGAATGCGACTAAGAAAATATTTTTCAAAATTCGTACTTTTTGTGAGTGAAATTGGGTAGAAAGGGATACAAAATGGTACCAATCAAACTTATGGAGCTGGAATCATGAAATTCGGCGTGTACATCCCTGAAAATGCTTACAAACGCAAATTGAAGAAATTTTTCGAAATTCGTACTTTTAAAGGGTAAACGAGAAAAGCGGAATAAAAAAGGTGCCAAGAACATGGATGACGCTACAATAATTAAATTCGGTACGCATATTCGTCTTACAGTGTAGATGAGTAATAACAAGGAATTTTCCGATATTTGTACTTTTAAGGAATTAAATGGGTTAAAAATTGTACCACCGCCAAATTGTACCAAAATACTGTGCCTAGAATCTTGAAATTTGGAACGCATATTACTCTTATAACGCGAATACGACCACGATAATATTCTTCATTAATTTAAACTTTTAGGTGTGAAATTGGGTAAAAACGGATAACAGCGGTACCAATCTTGAAATTTGGTTTGTACATGCATAAAAACACAAAATTAATATATTTTTCGAAATTCGTACCTTTTTATATCCCTATGGTACCAACAACACGACTGAAACTAGGATCGTGAAATTCGGTGTGATCGTGGGAATTATGGAATTTTTATATGAGGTATCTCAAAAACTGTCTCATATAAAAATCCCCCAATTGCCAAAATGGGGATAATAAATCCCAAAAATATGATTTTTTAGGAAAATAAACGCCATTCGTAGAGGAAATAAGCTTGCCCGAAAATTCCAATTGATATTGAGAATTTTCATTTCATACTGAGTATGTCTATTTCAGATTGGAAAAATTGCAATTTTAATTGAACATCAAAATAAAATTACAATTTAAATTGAAATTTTCCAGGCTGTCTTGGATAATTCCAATTTCAAAATGAGAATTTCTATTTCAAAATGAGAAAATTCCAACTGAAATTGAAAAATTTGCATTTAAAAGTGAAAAAAATCCATTTAGAATTAAGAAATTTTCATTTGAAATTGAAATGAGAAAATTACAATGACAATTTTCATTCAGCATCTCAGTTTTAAATGGAAACTATCTACTTAAATTGAAATGCTGTAGAATCATGTGCAAATTATGGCCTGAAACTTTCTCAATTTAATAATTTTTTCCACGAAATAATACTATGTGTCCTCATTTACTTCCTATTTAGCCGAGGGCTGTACTCCCGAAATGGGCAAGTTTCTGTGTCGCGACAACATCACTTGTCTACCCCTGCAAAAAGCCTGCGATGGCAACGTCGATTGCCCCGATCGGACCGATGAATCATTTCGCTGCAATCAAACGGCAAACAGTTGTCAGAATAAAAAGTGTCCGCCAGCGTCCAACTGTCAAATGATGCCACAAACTGGACCGGAATGTATATGCCCGAAGGGTTTCAAGCATTCGCTGCCGCAGGATGTGTGCGTGGACATCGATGAGTGCGTCGAACAGTATGGTGTCTGTAGTCAAATGTGCGTCAATGTACTCGGCAGCTATCGATGCCTATGCGACGAGGGTTATACACTGCGAGAGGATAATCGGACATGTGAGGCTCGCGGCGAAGAGGCTTTGCTCTTGTATACCACTCAGGTGACAGTGATGGCGGTTAACCTGAGGTCACGACGTGTGTATACAGTGGCAAAGAATCTGACGAAAGTAATCGGGGTATCCTACAATGGGGAGCACATCTATTGGACGAATATACAAAATGAAGGTGAAAGTATTGTCAAGGCGAATCCAGATGGATCGCAGCAGGAGATTCTCTTGACATCCGGCCTAGATGCACCCGAAGATTTGGCGGTAGATTGGCTAACTGGTAGGCTGGTAGTTTGAATGGTTAATGTGGGCGAATGTGTAGTGATCTGGCTTTTGATTTCAGGCAACATTTACTTTTCGGATAATGTCATGCACCATATAGCCGTCTGCTCCAACGATGGTCGCTATTGTGCTGTCCTGGTCACCGATGATGTGCACCAGCCACGCGGGGTGGCCTTGTGGCCGCAACGAGCTCAGATCTATTGGTCTGATTGGGGCGTAACTCCCATGATTGCCCGTGCCTCCATGGATGGTTCGAATTCGAAACGTTTGGTAACCGAGAGGATTCACTGGCCCAACGGTGTGGCTCTGGACATGTACAACGAACGTGTCTATTGGGTCGATGCCAAATTGGCCACTGTCGAAAGTGTGCGCACCGATGGCACCGATCGTCGCGTGGTCCTGGAGGAGATACTAAAACACCCCTATGGTTTGGCCATTTTCGAGGACAAACTGTACTGGTCCGATTGGGGCACAAAATCCGTACACTCTTGCAATAAGTTTACCGGCAAGGATCACAAGATCATTACCAAGGATCGTACCATTTACGCGCTGCACATCTACCATTCGGCCAAGCAGAAGAAGACGGCACATGCTTGCGAACGGGCTCGTTGCAGCCATCTATGCCTGCTGGCCGAGAACAATATGTACACATGCGCCTGCCCGGATGGCATGCAACTGGGCGAGGATCACTCGCGTTGCATTAAGACGCAGAAGAAGCAGCGTTTGTTCCTGGGTGTGCTCAGCAATCTGGTGGAAATGGAGCATACAACGTTCGGCCGCCACACCATCGGGGCCACACATCAGCTGGACATGTTTGTGCATGAGTTGGCCTACAACAATATCAATAATACGGTTTTTATAGCCGATAACTTTCAGCATGTCATCGGCGAATTCGATTTGCAGGAACAGTATCTGAAAACATTGGTGCGAGGGAATTTGGGAAATGTTACGGGTCTGGCTTTTGGTAAGTTTCACAAAGAACAGCTGGTGAAGAGGATGCAATAAAATTGACACTTTTTAGATCATTTGTCCTACAACTTATATTGGAGTGACTCAGAAAGGCATGTCATCGAAGTTCTTTCGCTGCAAACCAAACAGCGAGCCATAGTATCTTTCTTCTCGGGCATAGAAGCGCCCATGGGTTTAGCCATCATTCCCGAAGATGGGTAAGTACGATCCGCCGTCACACTAACCTTATACATTATAATTGGTCTCTTCCCCCACTGAAGCATCATGTTTATCGCCTTGAAATCTCGCCGTCATGTGCATATCGATCAAAAATCCCTCAGCGGCCAGGGCGAACACTCACATGTCTTCGAAGATGAGCTGGGCGATGATGACATCAAATTTGCCGTTGACTTCGAGACGAATACTTTGTATTGGGCCGACAGCGATTTGGGCCGCATCTCCTTCTCAGACTATCGCAATCTGCATGCCTACACCTTCCGCGGCCGTTTGAAAAGGCCTTACTCCATAGCCATAGTAGACGAGGACCTATTTTGGACCGAACTGAAATCGAATACCATACACTGGACCCACAAGAGTAATATGGGACCGTTGAAACGTTTCGACATCGAGGTCAATCGTGAGCTGTACAGCACTTTGTCCTTGCCCACCAGAATACCCTTGTTGGCCAGCTCACCGGCCAATGTGGTGGATCATCCGTGTCAGCATTGGAATGGCGGTTGTTCGCACATATGTGTTACCCTGGGTAAATTTGCGGCCGGTTGTCTTTGCCCTGCAGGTATGGTTTTCCGAGATGCCAATAATCGATCTTGCATCGAGGCCTTGGATTGTGAGTTCCGCTGCAATTCGGGTGAATGTTTGACGCTGTCACGCAAATGCAATGGCCGCAAAGACTGCCCTGATGGTTCGGATGAGGAGAACTGTGAGGCGTCCAAAGATCAAAAGCCCAAAGTCATATGTTCGGTGGGAAAATTCCTGTGCCACAATGGTGAGCAGTGTCTGGAGGCGGACAAGCGATGTGATGGCAAGAAACAATGTCGAGACGGGTCGGACGAAGATCACTGCCAGAGTTTTGGTAAGCAAAGACCTTTGAGGGAAGACATAAGTACTTTTATATCTATTCGATTTCAGATAAATCCAAATATTGCCACCGTCATCAGCATGTCTGCGACAATGGCAACTGTGTGGACTTCAGCGTTATGTGTGACGGCGTCAATGATTGTGGTGACAATTCCGACGAGGTAGACTGTCGTTTGGCTCGCGGCAAAGATGCCACTCAAAGGCAGGCCTGCGACAAGAATATGTTCCAGTGCAATACCGGGACATGTTTAGCCAAAAGTTGGGAGTGTGATGGCAAAATCGATTGCACGGATGGCTCCGATGAACATGAGAAATGTGGTAAGTGAGATGTCAGCGATGTTTACACGCTCGCCAGAGACTAACTCTCCACAGAGAAATATACTCCGTTAGTGTGTAGCTTTGTTCTCTGAAATTTGAGAACATCTCTCAACCGGATCACAACATTTACTCTCTGCACAGAGGAAGGTAGAGTTGTGTTGAGCTTTGTTCTCTGAAATGTGAGAACATCTCTCAACCGGATCACAGCATTTACTCTCTGCGTTGAGAGAGATAATATCGAAAGCCTCTGTTGAGAGGTTTTCTCATTAACTGCCTTGAAGTCCTCTCTCTGCCATGTTTCTAAGTTCTCTTCATTCCCATCCATATAGGTCTCAGGGAATGTCCTCCCGATATGCACAAATGCCTGCTGGGACAATGTATCGATCGCAGTCTGGTCTGTGATGGCCACAACGATTGCGGTGATATGTCCGATGAATTGAATTGTGACATGTCGGCGGGTAAAAAGCGCAAAATGTCTTGTGGCGACGACAAAACGCCCATGTACGAGTGTCCCAGTGATTCGAACATATGCCTCGAGATGTCGGCCAAATGTAATGGCACAGCCGAGTGTCCGCGAGGTGAAGACGAAATGGATTGCGGCAACATCTGCAGTATCTATGAATTTCACTGTCGAGTGAGCAAAGAATGTGTGCGCATGGAATTCCGCTGTGATCACGAGAAAGATTGTGCCGATGGATCCGATGAGGAGAATTGCGAACGTCATGGCTCGTGGAATGCCACCGTGGGCTTACAAAATAGCCATGAAACAGCCTGTGGCCCGAAAATGTACGACTGCAAAGATGGCCAGTGTGTGGATGAGTCGAGAGTGTGTGATGGTTTCGAAGATTGCGATACAGCGGCCGATGAGGGACCACTGTGTAAAACGGCCTGTAAACCGCAGTCCGGACAGCCCGCCTGTCAAAACAAATGCCGTCCCACACCGGCTGGAGCGGTGTGCTCTTGTTTCAATGGCTACAAACTCGATTCGGATCATCGTACGTGCTTCGACATCAATGAATGCGAGGAAATGGATCCCTGTGCTCAACTGTGCGAAAACACGATGGGTTCGTATCGTTGTTCCTGCTATCCCGACTTCATGATGCGACCCGATAAAACCACCTGTAAATCTATTGAAAGCGAAAGAACTCTGCTGTTCTCCACTTACGATGAAGTGCGCAGCATGACTGAGCAACCGATCATTTTGAAAGTGGCCTGGAAGGCCAATGATTCCAAAGTTATGGGCTTCGATTTGAATATACGTTCGCGTAGGGGATATTTTACGACGGACATAGAGAATATTTTGTATATGGTCGATGTTGACACGGGAATGGTGAAAGCTGCCTTGGAGGTGCACATGCCGAGTAAAGTGGCGGTGGATTGGATAACGGGTAAGTGATGAAGGCGACCACGGAAGTCGGGGGAAGTGTGTATTCTCCCGGAAGGTTTTCTTATCTGTCCAATGACTCTTCTCCCTGTCTAGAGTATATTCTCTTGTCAATTTCCTTTTCTGAAGATCATGTCCTCTTTTTCAGACAACGTTTATGTCATCAGTCGTTCGCAGCAGTATCAAATTCAGGTTTGCTCTTTTTCGGCCAAAATGTGTGGAGCCGTGGTCAAAGTCCAGCCCCGAGAAACTATTAAGACACTCGCTGTGGACGCCTACAACCGGCGGCTGTTCTTTGTGGTCATGCAATCACATGCCTTCGGCAGCCATAGATCACGCATAGCCACCACAAATTTGGATGGTGGCAAACGTGAGTTCCTCCTCAACAAAGACATGACCTTCATTACCACGTTGGCCTGTGACCCGTACAAGAAGGTGCTCTACTACACCGAAACGCTGAAGAAAACGCTGCAGGCCATAAGTTACCGTGCCGGAGCGTCGCGCACTCCCGTCACTTTGATTCAAAAGGGAAATGTTATTATGCATCCTTCGGGCCTCACCTGGTACGAGAATCAGGTGTTCATTGTGAATTTGGGTGCAAAAGAGGCCGTGCGGTGTCTGGTGTACGGCACGAAGGTTTGCAAAGCTTTCAACTTGAACATACTCAATGCCGAGGACATCCTGGTGGACGGAGTCTCGCGCCAGCCCCTGAATAGGAATCCCTGTGCCATGGCCAAATGTCGCGGCATGTGCGTCCAGACGGAGTTCAGCTACGAATGCATGTGCGGCGACTCGATTGTCAGCGAGACCAAGTATTGCGCCTCCAACAATGAGCTCTCGTCGCGCGCCTTGCTCATCCACCGATCTTCGGACGATGAAGAGAATAATGCGTCGCATGCGGTCATGTTTGTCATGTTAATGTTGCTGTTGGCGGCCCTAACGATCGGTGGCTTGGGGTATTTGTATTATCGCCGCAAACAGCAGGGCCAACGTGATTTCATTCGTAACCTGCATTTCCAGAATCCTTTGGCATCGTTCATTCCACAACAAGGCGGGAAGACGGCCACCCTGGACAGTGGACTCATCAGCAACGGCACAGGAAGTTCCACGGGCACCACAAGCGCCTCGTTCGACGTGGACCCCGAGAAAATGTACTTTGGCACGAAGATTCAAAGATTTCTGCGCGGCTCAGCGGCTAACAATAACACGGAAATTCTACTCGAAACGGCCAAGGTGAGAAAATTTGAAATATTATTTATGTCAAATTTAAAATCGAATATCCTTCTCTCTTAAAGCCTCACGAGGTACGCGCCATGGTCTCGGAGAGACAAACCGACACCCTCATACCGAATATGTTGGTTGAAGATGGCGACCACGATATCACCCGAACAGTGGGAGATTATGACGATGATGCGCGAGCCCGGCTTGTACCCTAGATAAGTGTCCACCCTCATGGAGGGAAGCAGTCCTTATGTAGTCAGTTAATTTTTAATTATATTCTTAAATGTATTTCTAATGTAAATATTGTAATTTTTATGTATTCTTTCTCTTTGTAAACATTTTAATTTTTAAGCTGTACTTATTTATTGTATATTGTCATGTATCTAATAACTACTATGTATATTTCCATGTATAATATGTTTGTATATACACATGTACATATCGTTATATTCTTTTCTTAATATATTCTCTTTGGTTTGCTTGGAAAGCGTGTATTTGGTCTTATTTTGTAAGTGTAAAGGGACGTGGGCAGTGGGGCGAAACGAACTAATGGCAAACCATGAATGATATTTATAAAACAAATGACAATAATTACGACGGACTTGATTCGAAGTCGATTTCTTCTTTGTAGGCGTTACAAACAAATGTACTCTTATTTTGAAAATATAAGTCTGATAACATCCGCCTATATACTTATGATAGCTACATATATTGTGAATTTCACATGCAGTCTTGAAAATAAGATTAAAAAAAATCTTTTTTCTGGCCCAAAATAAACCATAAAAGATAGAAGAAAAAAATCGGATTTTTATACCCTCCACCTCCAGGATGGGGGTATACTAACTTTGTCATTCCGTTTGTAACACCTTGAAATATCGACCTGAGACCTTATAAAGTATATATATTCTTGATCGTCATAAAATTCAAAGACGATCTAGCCATGTCCGTCCGTTCGTTTGTCCGTCTGTTGAAAGCACGCTAGCATCTAAACGAAAGGAGCTAGAATGTTCAAATTTTCCATAAATGCGTCTTATAGTCGTAGATCGGTTGGGATTGAAATGGGGCGAAATCGGCCCAAAGGGAAAAATTTTTCTCTCACAAGGACTAATATTTTAGACTATTTAAGCATATTTTTTCAATGTCTGCTTGTCCTTACTTGATATTGGGTGTGCCCATTCCCCGATAACAAAAACGTGCTCCATAAAGTGATTCTTATTTGTAGGGGGTGAAATGGGGCAAAGAAGGGATAAAAATGGTACATATTAAACGACAACAGCTAGAAACACGAAATTTGGTGTGTACATTCCTCTAATAGAGTAAATACATAATATAAAAGTATTTTTTCCAAATTAGTACTTTTAAGAGGTAAAATGGGAATAGAGGGATAAAAATCGTACCAAACAAACGGCTGCCCCTAGAATAATCAAATTCGGTGTATACATTCCTCTGATTGCATAGACACGTAAAATACTCGGCTTTTTCGAAATTCGTACTTTTTGGGGTCAAAATGAAAAAAAGGGATAAAAATAGTACCAACCAAATGACCACAGCTAGAGTCATGAAATTCGGAGTATGCATTCCTTTGACTACGTAGACATGGAAAATAAAAGTTTTTTTTCCAAATTCGTACTTACAAGGAAGAGGGATAAAAATGGTACCGACCAAACGGCTACACCTAGAATAATGAAATTCGGTGTATATATTCCTCTGATTGCGTAGACACTTAAAATAAACAAATTTTTCGAAATTCGTACTTTTTGGGGTTAAAATGAATAAGGGGTTACAAATAGTACCAACCAATTGACCGCAGCTAGAGTCATGGAATTCTGAGTATACATTCCTCTGACTGCGTAGACACGGAAAATAAAAGGATTTTTCGTCCTTTCAAGAGATACAATGATACAGATGGATAAAAATAGTACTAACTAAACGACTACATCTAGAATGATGAAATTCTAATTGGGTAGAAACGTCAAATAAAGAGATTTTAGATAGTCGTAATCTTAAGGGCGTAAAAATGGTACCAACTAAATGGCCGCAGCTGGAATCATTGAATTCGGTGTAGTCATTCCTCTGACTGCATAGAAACGCAAAATAAAAAGTTTTTTTCCAAATTCGTACTTTTTCTTTTACGGCAAAAATTGGTTGAATCATGAAGTTAGGTTACTTTGCACTATGTACGTCTGATAATGGATTTTCAAAATGTGTACCTTTGGAATTAAAATAGAATGGAAATAAAACCAACTGTAGCACCCACTATCTACCAATATTTATGGTATTTAAGCTTTTTGAAAATATAAATAGAAGAATATTTATTTTTTGAATAGACGTATTGGTAGCCTTGCCTTATAAGCGTGGTTTGAAATAATTAAAATATTATATTTATTTATAAAATTATTTTTTTAATATTTGTATTTGTTTTGATTTGGCTATATAAAAAAATTATATTTTCCTGTAATATTACTGCACTTCTACGAAATCGACATCCTCTGTGGAATGCAATTAATGGTGGAGGGTATATAAAGTTCGGCCCGGCCGAACTTAACGCCGTTTTTACTTGTTTTTTAATAATTTACATTCTTATAAAGAAAACAATGTCTTAATGTAAAAGTTCTATGCAACTAATTATCATGAAAATCCTTAGAAATTTGATAACAGAATATTTTATTTTTATTTTAATAGTTGCAATTTCAACGAAGAAAACGAGCCCTATTTGGAGAAAATGCATAGATAAATGTAGAAGTTTTAATTTGAGCAAAAATTTCGAAAATAATGAAATGCGATTTGTTTGAATTCCCTTCTACAATAATGATCATAACTTCTTCGCTAATGTCTCAAATACTATAAAATGAAACGAAATAATCTGTGATTTGTGGACGGGTTTGTTTGAATCATGAATTATAAGCGGGATAACTTATTTAATTATACCGTACACCACTTCGTGGGCTAGGGTATTATAAGTTAGTTTCGCGCCAAATGTTTGTAACACCAAGAAATAATCGAGCTAGACCCACCTTTAAGTATACCGATCGGCTTAGAATCACCAGCTGAGTCGATTTAACGATGTCTGTCTGTCCGTCCGTCTGCTGTCCATCTAAGCTTGTTCGCACTCTACAGGTCGCAATTGTTGTCCGACGGTCATGAAACTTGGCAGAAGTTATTTGGAGGAAATCGGTTCAAATTTCGCACAACATCTTATAATCCAACTAGAAAAACCTATGCAAAAATTGGGTAGGATCATTTATAATCGAACTAGAAACACCTATGCTGAAAGTGGGTAAGATCGGTTCAGATTTAGATATAGCCCCCATTCAAATGTCGCTCCCGATTTGACTTTTTCCGCTTTAGAAACCACATATTGTACCCGATTTTCTTTAAAATTGGCACAACATTTTATAATCGAACTATAAACACCTAAGCTGAAAGTGGGTAAGATCGGTTCAGATTTAGATATAGCCCCCGTTCAAATGTCGCTCCCGATTTGACTTTTTCCGCTTTAGAAACCACATATTGTACCCGATTTTCTTTAAAATTGGCACAACATTTTATAATCGAACTATAAACACCTATGGTGAAAGTGGGTAAGATCGGTTCAGATTTAGATATAGCTCCCATACAAATGTCGCTCCCGATTTGACATTTTCCGCTCTAGAAAAGCCATATTGTACCCGATTTTCTTTAAAATTGACACAACATTTTATAATCGAACTAGAAACACCTATGCTGAAAGTGGGTAAGATCGGTTCAGATTTAGATATAGCCCCCATTCAAATGTCGCTCCCGATTTGACTTTTTCCGCTTTAGAAACCACATATTGTACCCGATTTTCTTTAAAATTGGCACAACATTTTATAATCGAACTATAAACACCTATGGTGAATGTGGGTAAGATCGGTTCAGATTTAGATATAGCTCCCATACAAATGTCACTCCCTATTTCACTTTTCCGCTCTAGAAACCACATATTGTACCCGATTTTCTTTAAAATTGACACAACATTTTATAATCGAACTATAAACACCTATGGTGAAAGTGGGTAAGATCGGTTCAGATTTAGATATAGCCCTCATACAAATGTTGCTCCCGAATGTTTAACCGATTTTGGCCAAACTTTACATATTATATTTCACCAATAAACATACATGGTGAAAGGGGGTCACATCGTTCCAGGTATCAATATACCCTCGTACAAATGTCCTCTCCGATTTAACATTTTTGGTGAAATACATACATTTACAGGATGCAAAAATCCTTCCCGATTTCACTTTTTTACCGGACCGACATTTTACATCGGAAGTTTTTCAAATTTTGAAAATTATATTATATTTATATTTCATACTAAGAATACCTACTTTAAAAGTAATAATGTATGGATCCATTTTTTAATGCAGCGCCCTTACAAATGGCCCCCTTACCCCTGTAGGACCCACAATTTCCATCGAAAGTTTATCAAATTTTGCATTTTGAATTATATTTCAACTAAGAAGACATATTATGAAAGTCAAATATATGGGTCCATATTTTGGTATAAGCCCCATACAAATTGGGCCCCCATTCTACTCTATTACATCTTTAGAACCGACATCGTACATTAGATCTCGATATAATTTTGCATATCATGTCATATTTCAACTAAGAATACCTACTTTCAAAGTGATCTATATAGAACCACTTTTTAATGTAGATACCTTACAAATGGCCCCATTTTAATTTTTACCCCTTAAGAACAAATTTTACATCGGATTTTTTTTTCAAATTTTGCAGATTATATTATATTTCAACTAAGAATACAAAGTCAAATATATGTGTCCATACTTTGGAATAACCCAAATGGGCCCCCATTCTACTCTAATACGTCTTACATCGGATCATGATATATTTTAACTTTGAATACCAACCGTGAATGAGAAATATATAGGCCCATGTTTTGGACCAGGCCCCAAGTGTTGTTATAGGCCTTCTTTCAAATGTCGGTCCGATTCATCCTATTACTACTGTATAATTTTCATTTGTCTGTCGGAAAATTGTGTCTATTATTTACCATATCTGTTAAATATGACTAAAGATGAATCTATGCTGTATAATTTATATGAACTGCATAAAATTGCTCTCATGAAACAGCTGGGTTTAGTAATAAAAGCGGGGTATATACGCAGGGAGTGGTGTAGGGTATTATATAGTCGGCCCCGCCCGACTTTAGCCTTTCCTTATTTGTTTTTAATTTAAATTTATTTTTCTTACAAAATAATAAAATTTAATATCTGTAGATTTTTTAAATTCAAGAGCATTTTCCATGACACGAATCAGAGTATCTGGCTGCAACGCTCTTATTTCGGCTAAATATTCTACTTCCGCTGTTCAAGTGTTCTGTTTTATTCTGGTTTATTAATATCAAAGACCTTGTATATAACAAGACAAGAAATCTTACTCGTTGTATGTTATTACCGGCACATCGTTGGGCAATAAAAGCGAATGTTGCCGTTAAAGCCATGTTAGCTTTTTACAGCAAAATATTAAAATAAGAAAAACAATGAATACACACAAAAATATACACGAACATGAAATGTATATATGTGTCTGATTGCTAAATGTTTAAAATATATTTGAATTTCTTAGCAGAAACGTATAAAAACAGTAAAATAGCGACAAACAATTGTGCTTTGCAGAAGCAAATGTTATTGCTGTTCGGTGGCATAGCTCGGCCTCTCTTCAAGTTAACAGACAAAGAGCGAGATTTATCCTCTTTTAAATATCCCCAAAGGAAATAATCAGGTGCTGTTAAATCCGGCGAACGGGCGGGCCAATTGAATGCTGAATTTTTGGAAATTACACGTTCAAATTGATGTTCAAAATAAAATTCTACGATTTTGGTTCGTTGGATAACGTTGTAACTTTACATGATTAATTTCCCAGATTTATTTTACAAGTCCTGAAAAGAAAAAAGGGGAAAATTAAATTAGAAAAGTTATTAATTTTTGAAATCCCTTCGCGACTTTTGCCGCACCCTGTATAAGGAGTTATATGTTTAATCCTAATACCTTTTTGGTTTAGAAATATGAAATATGACGAATCTAAATCCGCCATAAAAAATAAGATTTTCATTGGTTATTTTAATGGTCGACGAAAATTGGAATTATAGTATTTCTTTAAATTTATATATAAAAAATTATTTGTGTTGTGTTTTATGAATTAGTATGTCTCAATCCACAAAAAATAAATGTTTAGGTCCAAGACACAAATACGTTCACATTCCTACTGGCATTCCCAAAAGGGGATAGTATTCAGAAAAATCGCTTTTATAATAACAAAGAATAAATACCGCCAAACAAACATAGTTATTCAGCAAAATTAAAATTTGCATCGACCAAAATTCAATAACATTTGATATAGTAAATATTTTTGAGTTTTGTAAAAAATGAAGATATGCAAGGACTCAAGGATTATTTTGAGATGTTTACATTGAAAATCGACCTTTAAATGAGTGAGACTTTTGACCGCTCGCAATTGTCCCCGTAGGAGATAGATATTTTTTCCAAAAAGCGAATTGGTACTAAATGCGAACCAATTTTATTTAGTTCCAAAATGCAAAATTTGTCGTTTTTCCCTTATTAAATTTTCACATTTGATAAAGATGAGCAATTTTAAATTGTAGGCCGATCGGAGTTCGTCTACCGGGATTATGCCCAAAAAGCCCTATTAATACCTTACTTTGCAGAATTTTAAGAAATCATATTTTTTAATATTTTAATATATCGCTTTTCTGGCTCGATTAGATTTACCTGATGATATGGCAGTATTTGAATACTGGAAATAAATATTTATTACTCAAGTAACTGATAATGGAAGAATTCCATGTAAAACAAATGAAAAATTTTCAATTTTGTTGAAATTTGGTGATTGTGTATGGTATTACAAGATATTATGTCAGACAAATTTTTGTTGAAGAATATTGAAAACTGTGGCAACCCCGTATATTTTATATAATCGGGTTTACTTAACCAGTCATAACTTTTTCTTCTGAGACAACTTTTCTTTCAGGAGAATTGTTGGTATTTAGCAAAAAAAAAATAAAATAATAATAATTATTTTTTTATACCCTCCACCACCAGGATGGGGGTATATTCACTTTGTCATTCCGTTTGTAACACCTTGAAATATTCATCGGAGACCCCATAAAGTATATATATTCTGGGTCGTGGTAAAATTCTAAGACGATGTAGCCATGTCCGTCTGTCTGTTGAAAGCACGATAGCGGTCGAACGAAATGAGCGAGGAGGTTCAAATTTTTCCTACATGTGTCTTATGGTTGTAGATCGGTTGGGATTGAAAGTGGGCGAAATCGGCCCAGAGGGAAAATTTGTTCCCTAACAAGGACTGAAAATACCCCTAATATTTAGAGTATTTAAGCCTGTTTTTGAACATATTAGCTTGTATTTACTTGATATTTGCAATGCGCATTACCTTTATAGCATAAAAGGGCACCATAGAGTGTTTTTCATTTGTAGGGGGCGAAATGAGACAAAAAGGGATAAAAATAGTACCTATCAAACGACAACAGATAGAAACACGAAATTTGGCATGTACATTCCTCTAATAGAGTAGATACACAATATAAAAGTATTTTTTCTAAATTCGTACATTTAAGGGGTTAAATGGGGATAGAGGGATAAAAATAGTACCAACCTAACGACTGCAACTAGAATAATGAAATTCGGTGTATACATTACTCTGATTGCGTAGACACGTAAAATAAAAGAACTTTCCAAAATTCGTACTTTTTGGGGTTCAAATGGAAAAATGGGATAAAAATAGTACCTACCAAATGACCGCAGCTAAAATCATAAAATTCGGAGTATACATTCCTCTGACTGCGTAGACACGAAAAATAAAACTTTTTTTCCAAATTTGTACTTTCAAGGGATACAATGGCTACAGAGGATAAAAATAGTACCAACTAAACGAATACAGCTAGAATGAAGAACTTCGGTGTGTACATCCCTCTAATTATGTAGATACGTAAAATAAACAGGGTTTAGATAGTCGTACTCTTGAGGGGTATAATTAAAAAGAGGGATAAAAATGGGGCCTACCAAACTGCTGAAGTTGAAATCATGAAATTCGGTGTATACATTCTGACTATGAAGACTCGAAAAAAGGTTTTTTTTCGAAATTTGTACATTTGGTCGGGGAATGGGGCGAATCTGGGGATATGGGGAATGGGGATGTCTTTAAAATTTATACTTTTCTTATCACTTTGTCTGTAACTGAAAATGCTTCTTTCATGTTCACTTTCACAATTACAGATTTTATTTATATATAGTAGTCAATTTTAAACAGTGCGCATAAGTATACATTATAGTTTGAAATAGTAAACAAATATAGCAATGTGCATAAAAATATCACAATTTTCGTAATATAGCACTGTGCTTCTATGTAAAGTCGACATCCTTTAATCTGCTGGTAATACTGTGGAATGCACTCCATGGTGGAGGGTATATAAGATTCGACCCGGTCGAACTTAACGCCTTCTTACTTGTTTTTATTATTTTTCCAAATTAAATATTGAAATTTATTTTTTTCTCAACAAATACTCTGATAAAATCATTGGCTTTTCAATAGAAAATTTAGAAGTACTCTTAGGATTCTATTCTATTTTTGTACATTCCACTAGAGTATTATGTCTTTGTGCATTTGTTTGTAACACCCAAAAGGAAGCGAGAAACACCCACTGTTAATTATATCGATCGACTTAGAATCACGTTTCGATCGATTTAGCAATGTCCGTCTGTCTGCCTGTCCATCTATTCTTATAATCAGAGTGCAGGTCTCAATTGTAGCCAGAATCAAATGAAACTATGCACAACGAAGTTTTTCGGGATAAGGACGAACGCTATATAATTTGAAGAAAATCGGTTCGGATTTAGATATAGCCCCCATACGAATTTCACTCTCGATTTGACCCTTTTCTCTCTAGAAACTTTAACTTTTTTCCTCTCTAGAAACCACATATTTTAACAGATCTTCTTCAAATTTGGCAAAATATCTTACATTTCCACTAGAAACACCCATGGTGGAAACGTGTCAGATAGGTTGAGATTTATATATAGCTCTCACTTCCGATTTGACTTTTTCCAACTCTACAAACCTTATATTTTATCAGATTGTCTTCAAATTTGGCAAAACATCTTATATTTAAACTAGTAAGACATGTGGTGAAAATAGGTCATATCGGTTCAGATTTATATATAGCTCTCATACAAATTTCGCTCCCGACTTGACTTTTTCCGCCCCCAGAAATCACAGATTTCACCGAATTTCTTCAAATTGAGCATAACACGTTTTACATGAACTGGAAGAACCTATTGTGCAAGTGGGCCACTTTATTCCATGTTTGGATATAGCCCCGATACAAATATTCTTCTCATTTGACAAATTGGGTCAAGTCATATTAGCCTATGATTAGAAAACACACAAAAATAATTCCCGTTATGACTTTTTTACCGAGTTGAATTGTATTCGGATAGAAAGTGGAGTGTATCATATTGTCGACCCGGCCCGACTTTAGCCTTTCCTTACTTGTTATAATTATGGAAGTAGTAATATTTTTGTTCTTTTGAATACAAAAACTGTGAGAGGCTATTATAGCCCACCTCAGCAGAAATCTATGATAAATATAGACCTTATATCAATTTCATCACGATTTCGCATGCAGTTCGAAAA
Source organism: Polietes domitor (assembly GCA_947397865.1). Classification (NCBI taxonomy): domain Eukaryota; kingdom Metazoa; phylum Arthropoda; class Insecta; order Diptera; family Muscidae; genus Polietes; species Polietes domitor. The sequence goes on from OX377620.1 coordinate 121,581,039, forward strand.
AACTATTAGGTTTACGAATTCGTATGTAGATCCCGAAGGCACCTACCTACCTACAATACAACCTTTCATGCATTACCAATTAATGTCAAAATTAGCCCTCCTCAAGTCGTGAGAGACATTTGTAATTCGATGTGATAAATTTTTAATTTTATTTTTAAATATTGGCAAGTATCCCCAATCTCAAACTCTTGTTTCTGACGTCTGATCGAAAAACAATAAATTTAACCCTCATTTTCACTAACTCTGATAAGAGATAACCACCAGTAGTGGCTGTCAAACTACATAATCAAACAATTTCAGTTAACAAACCTTCGGCAGCACACTAATATTGCTCCGGCCTTTTTAGTTTCACTCAAGAAAAACAACAACTTATTTGAATATCAATGATTAACGATGATTAGTTTAATTCCATAGCATTTGTTGTATTTTTAAAATGTTTAACAATCTTTCAAACTTACAACTAGTATTCATAACAACTTTTTCGATAATTATTCTTAGCTTAAAATTATACAAATAAAAAATATAAAATCTCTAATGGTTTTCACTAACTCGAAACTCTCTCTCAAATATATTCTAGATACTAGAACTAAATATGTAAATATGCTTAAAAAATCTCTAACAAAAAAAAAAGAAGAAGAAAAATGCAAACAAAAGACGCATAAAATATATATAAATTTGGATTGGGATTATTTTACTTAAATTCTATGCTGAACACAAACTGTTTAAACCGATTTAATCAAATGTTCCGGACGTTCAAATATTTGTGCTTTACTCGCCATACTCTCCCTGGTGGTGCTGCTGCTCAAGGCCACGGCATTGACGGCTGGCAAATTGTCACCATCGCGTTGTTTCTCCAACAACGACATGCATTCACGGAATGCCAGCAGAAATTCATCGGCATTCTTCTGACTGAAGCACATGGGGGGCTTTAGCTTAATCACATTGTCGTTGGGGCCATCGGAGGACACGAGGATCTGATGGACCTGCTTCATGCGATTCACCACCCAATGGGCGGATTTCGTGTCGGGCTCTCGGGTTTCACGATTCTTCACCAATTCCATGCCCACAAATAAACCAATGCCGCGCACATCGCCAATGATGTCGAACTCGTACTTGAATTCACGGCATTGTTGCAGCAAATATTCGCCAACTACGCGAGCATTCTCCTGGAGACCCTCCTCATCGATGACACGCATAACGGCATTGGCAATGGCACACGACACGGGATTGCCACCGTAAGTGTTGAAGTAAGCCACACCGGTGTTGTAGAAGGCCTCGGCTATTTCGGGTGTGGTGACAACAGCACCCACCGGGTGACCATTGCCCATCGGTTTGGCCACCGTCACTATGTCCGGCACGACATCCTGCGTCTCAAAAGCCCAATAATGCGTGCCGACACGGCCAAAACCCACTTGCACCTCATCGGCAATACAAACACCGCCAGCATTGCGTATGGCTTGGTAGGCGGCCTTGAAGTAGCCTTCGGGTGGTATAATTTGACCACCACAACTTTGTAGAGATTCTGCAATGAAACCGGCCAGACCCTTGCCTTGAGCCTTCAGCTGTTCGCAAACATCGCGTATGGGCTGTGTATAGATCTCAGCCATATCGGCATTGGGATGATGCTTGTCCTTAAACATGCCGCCATAGACATCGGGACATGGGGCCACATGGACATAATCAGGTTTGGGATCGCCGCCGGGTTGATTGAACTTGTAGGGTGAGATTTCCATGACTGCAGTCAAATGACCATGGTAAGCGCTAAAACGAGAAATAGAAAGGGAAAGGTTAATTAGACTTGACAAATCGAATACAATTCGTATGTATGTACAATGTATATAATTTCAAAATATTTCGATGCGAACTATAATATAGTTGGGAGTAAATGTAAAAGATTGATAGCTTTTGAAACCCGCATAGACTATGTAGATCACACACTAACATGTCTACGAAGACAGACGAGTGTAAACACTGGATTTCACGATTTTAGCTACAGCCGTTTGCTTGGTATCAATTCTCCATTCCCAATACCAATCCCGTTTTCATCCTAAAGGTAGGAATATTGAAATATATCTTTATTTTTCGCATCTACACAGTCAGAGCAATGTACACACCGAATTTCACTATTCTAACTGCAGCCGTTTGGTTGGTATCATTTTTATCCATTTTGCCCCAATTTCCGCCCAAAAGTACAAATTTCGATTTGGTGGTTACAATTTTTATCTGAATTGTATCCCTTAAAAGTACAAATTTCGAAAAATCCCTCTTTTTTACGTGTCTACGCAATTAGGGTGTTGTACACACCGAATTTCATGTTTCCAGCTGTTGTCGTATGATTGGTACCATTTTTATTCATTATTTCAACCGCCAGATCTTTTTTGTACTTTTTGGTGTTTCTCGCTACAAGATGAATATATGCATATAAAGCTGAAATTTTCATAATAAATTTCAATATTGGGGGGTATTCTCAGTCTTTGTTAAGGAAAAAGTTTTCCCTCAAGGATTTTGTGGGGATATTTGAAGTACTTTGGAAAATATTTAGTATTTGATTTTAACTGGGAATGCAAATTTATCTATAAATTTATTACTTTATTAACAGCCGCTCCACTACCTTTACCATGATTTTGGTCGGTGACGACCAACTTCCGCTCACCAGAAAAGAAATTATAAACCAGTAAGGAAAGACTAAAGTTTGTATGCTTCCTAATCATAGGCTAATATGACCTTACCCAATTTGTCAAATCGAGATGAATATTTGTATCGGGGCTACAAATGTTTGGATGGAATGAAGTGACCTATTTCACAATAGGTTCTTCCAGTTCAAGTATATCGTGTTATGCTCAATTTGAATAATTCGGTGAAAATACGTGGTTTCAGAGGCGGAAAAACTCAAATCGGGAGTGAAATTCGTATGGGTGCTATATCTGAACCGATCTGGCTCATTTTTACCATTGGTGTTTCTAGTTTAAACATGAGATATTTTGCCAATTTTGAAGAACATCTGTTAAAATATGTGGTTTCATATCATCATACAGCAGAAAATGTCAAATCGGGAGTGAAATTCGTATGGGAGCTATATCAAAATCTGAACCGTTCTGACCTATTTTCACCGTGGGTGTTTCTAGTTGGAATATAAGATTTATTGCTAAATCTGAAGAAAATCTGTTAAAATATGTGGTATCTATAGTGAAACGGGTCAAATCGAAAGTTAAATTCGTATGGGGGCTATATCTAAATCTGAACCGATCTCACTCATTTTCACTATGGGTGTTTCTAGTTTAAATAAAGAGTGATTTTTTTGAGGTTAGGATTTTCATGCATTAGTATTTGACAGATCACGTGGGATTTCAGACATGGTGTCAAAGAGAAAGATGCTCAGTATACTTTGACATTTCATCATGAATCGTCTTACAAACGAACAACGCTTGCAAATTATTGAATTTTATTATCAAAATGCGTGCTCTGTTAAGAAAGTTCATTGCGCGCTTCCATTTTATGGTCAGTTTAATCGACCCACTGAAGCGGCTATTCGGGCTATTGTGACTAAATTTCGCACCAAATTTACATTGTTGGACATTAAACCACCAACACGCTTACGTAGAGTGCGAACTGAAGAAAATATCGCAGCTGTATCGGCCAGTGTTAATGATGACCACCAATTTTCGATTCGTCGCCGTTCGCACCAATTGGGTCTCTGTTACTCAAAAACGTGGAAATGCCAAAATTGGACTAAGCGGATGGACCACCTAAGACGCAGCCGCGGTCAACATTTAAATGAAATTATCTTCAAAAAGTAAATGTCATGGACCAATCTAACGTTTCAAATAAAGAACCGATGAGATTTTGCAAATTTTATGCGTTTTTTTTTTAAAAAAAGTTATCAAGCTCTTAAAAAATCACCCTGTATAAGATGCTTTGCCAATTTTGAAGAAGATCTGTTAAAATATGTGGTTTCTACAGCAGAAAAACTCAAATCGGGAACGAAATTTGAATGGCAGCTATATATAAATCTTAACCGATCTGATCTTTTTCACCATACGTGTTCCTAGATTAAATATAAGATGTTTTGCCAAATTTGAAGAAAATCTTTTAAAATATGTGGTATCTAGAGTGAAATTCGTATGGGGGCTATATCTAAATCTGAACCGATCTGGCTCATTTTCACCGTGGGTGTTTCTAGTTAAAATATAAGATATTTTGCCAATTTTTAAGAACATCTGTTAAAATATGTGGTTTCTACAGCAGAAAATCAAAATCTGAACCGATCTGACCTATTTTCACCATGGGTGTTTCTAGTTGAAATATAAGATGTGTTTTGAAGAATATATGTTGTAATATGTGGTATCTAGAGTGAAAAGAGTCAAATCGGGAGTGAAATTCGTATGGGGGCTATATCTAAATCTGAACCGACATGTATATTAAACATATTTTTAATATTTTGACGATTTATCGAAAATTTGTATCACAAAAATAAAATTATATCGGAGAATGGCAAAGCATACAAAAGCTTTTCATAACAAAACTTTTTTGAAAAAAAAATATTTTATTATACCCTACACCACTTCGTGTACTAGGGTATTATAAGTTAGTTTCGCGCCAAATGTTTGTAACACCAAGAAATAAACACCTTTAAGTATACGGATCGGCTTAGAATCACCAGCTGAATCGATTTAACGATGTCTGTCCGTCCGTCTGCTGTCCATCTAAGCTTGTTCGCACTCTACAGGTCGCAATTGTGGTCCGATTGTCATGAAATTTGGCAGAGGTTACTTTTTGGCCAAGGACGATTGGTATTGAATTTGGAGAAAATCGGTTCAGATTTAGATATAGCCCCCATACAAATGTCGCTCCCGATTTGGCTTTTTCCGCTCTAGAAACCGCATATTGTTCCCGATTTTCTTTAAAATTGGCAGAACATTTTATAATCGGACTAGAAACGCCTATGCTGAAAGTGGGTAAGACCGGTTCAGATTTAGATATAGTCCCCATACAAATGTCGCTCCCGATTTCACATTTTCCGCTTTAGAAACTGCATATTGTTCCCGATTTTCTTTAAAATTGGCACAACATCTTATAATCTAACTAAAAACACCTATGGTAAGATCGGTTAAGATTTAGATATAGCCCCAATAGAAATGTCGCTCGTGATTTGACTTTTTCCGCTCTAGAAACCACATATTGTACCCGATTTTCTTTAAAATTGGTACAACCTCCTATAATCCAACTAAAAACACCTATGGTGAAAGTGAGTAAGATCGGTTCAGATTTAGATATAGCCCCAATACAAATGTTGCTCACTTTACATATTATTATTTACAGCTCTAGAAACTACATCTAACATCGGATCTTCATCAAATTTTGCAGATCATTATATGTTTCAACTAGGAATACCTACCGTGTAATAGAAATATAAAGGCGCATGTTTAGGCACAGGCCTCAATTGTTGTTATAGTAACCCTTCAAATGTCCGTCCGATTCATCCTAATATTTACTTTAATTAATTTTAATTTTACTTTACATGTTATATTTACTTTATTCGGAATATCTGCAGGAAAATTGGATCAATTACTTTATTATGTACCATACTCATTAAATTTGACTAAAGATGAATTTATAGTAACTGTATAAAGTAATCAAAGCGAGGTATATGCGCAGAGAGTGGTGTAGGGTATTATATAGTCGGCCCCGCCCGACTTTAGCCTTTCCTTATTTAAAAAACGATTTTTTGACAAAAAAGCTTTTTCCTTTCACGTTTTACCCAGCTAAACTAAATTTTACCAATTATATGCTAAAGCATTCCACAGTTCTTTTTAACTACTATTTTCAAAGAGTCAAAAATTAATTTGCTCGACCCGGTCGAAATTTACGCGTTTTTTACTTCTTTGATGTTCAATAATATCTTCTCGCACAACATCCGACTCATTATAATCAAATTGCAATGCAACTGAAATAATATCATTCCAGTTTACGGACGTAAACCAAAACAAGTTTGAATTGTACCAATTTTATCTATTTTTCCTAAAATATATTTCATATACATAAATTAATTCTGTAAACATTGAACGAAATGTCACAAGCTTAAATCAGAAGGTTTTGGCAGATTATTTGCATAATTTGGCTATGAGGGACACTGGGTGACCTTCCGAAGTTAGTTACCTCGGCCATAGATGAGATTGAGGAATGACGTTCAAAGAATCACAGTTTTGGAATATAGTTTCCCTTTTTAAGAATTGTGCGATTTTTAAATGAGGTATCACAAAAGCTTTTTCTTCTGCGAAATAAAGGAATGAAAGAAAGTTTTCTAAAACAATGAAATTTTTGGGGTCTGAACTGGGATATTGTCCTGGCTCAAGACCATATTTGGATCTATATTTAATACAATGCAAATTTATTTACAAATGGCATGGTGACATTTAGTCTAGTATATATTTACAAATAATAGTAGAATGCAAATAAATCAGGAGATCCAATTTAAAATTTGATTGAAATTACCCTTCTGGCTAATTAAAGATTTTGTACTTACTGGTCAAGTGTCACAACATCCTGACGTTTGGTATAGTTACGGGCCAAACGCAGGGCCAAATCATTGGCCTCCGAACCGGAATTCACAAAGAAGCACACCGACAACGGCGCAGGCATCTTGCTGGTCAGCGTCTTGGCACATTGCACCAATTCGTCGTGCAAGAAACGATTATTGGTCGAGATGGTGGCCATTTGCAGGCAGCCGGCCCTCACCACTTTGGGATGGCAATGACCCACTGAAAAGAAAGAAAGAGAGAGAAGAGAAAGCCCAAATGAGTAAGAGATCAACAATGTAATCACAGGATTCACTAACTAAATCTAATAAATAAATAAATAAACCCAATGGATAAAAATGTTACCACCTATCAAGTCTCTTAACTTTAAGCTAGTAAGTCCAATTGAACAGGCCTAATATTACGCCTGTTCGATTAGGCTAGCTTAATATTTGTAATAAGAAAGTAGCTTACTACTCTCTTAGTTACCGAGTAAGCTGGTGCTAGATTTTTATATCTGATTTATTTAAATACAACTCATTGATAAAAATTTTGCCACCTTATCAAGCCTCTTAATCGTAAGCTAATACGCCCAATCAAACAGGCCTATTATGTGTTATAAGTCATCATTGTAATAATTATTATTAGACAACCTAATTCCAGCTATCGGAACAACGAACAGCTGTGCGCTCGTTCCATTGTCTTGAAAGGCGGCTAGTGATTGTCGTCGTCGTGCGATCGCGTGCTGTACTTTTCTCGGGTTCCAATCAGTGTGTCGGTCGTACTTACATTTGTGAAAAGCGTGTACTATGTAGTACTGTTGCGTATGAGGAGGCATGTACTCACTCCCAGAAGCTTATCATGTGTTTTTGCTTTGTGGTGGAAGCATGTGAACGTCTCGTGTCTCGTGTGGAAATGTACTTGTGATAAGGGACGTATTTATAACATAGATCAAAGAGGGAGGGTTCGATGGATGGGTAGGGGGATGGTATATCAAATTTTTTAATTGTTGGTAAGCTTTGTACTTAGCATGAGATCATTTACACAATGTCCGTTTAGAGTCAACGTACACTTGAGCGGCACTTTGGTTCACAAATATTTTGATCGAGGAACAAAGCGTTGTGCAATTCATCATTTGGAATGCATTTGGATGCATTTTGCCACAATTTCCTAGTTTTTTTACAACACAACAGCTGATAATAGAAGTGCCATGCGTTGTGTGCCACATTATTCGCCTAACATCATGACACACATTGATAAAGCGCCAATTAATAAATCTGTTTGGACTCTCTCCAAGATTGTTGTGATCACGTGTACACACATTGGGATCGTCGTGTCGTGTGTTCTTCACATGGATGCAGTGGCACAGTTTTGCCAGCAACGAACGAACAACCAGACGTTAGACGACAAATGCAATAAAACTTTTATGTACACAGACGATTGTATGTATGTTTGTTGTTGTTGAACAAATGTGTGGAAAATTGTTGGAATTTATTTGTTTAACTCTTGTGTGGCCAGGGGATGGGCACATATTTACAGACATAGAAATACGACCGAGGTCGTATTATATCACTTTTATGTTGGAAATGATCACATGTGTGCTCAGTGAAAATTTTCCACTTCTTTTCACAAATATTGATTGGATAACCCTCCTCGTCTCTTTTCATGCAACAAATATTTATGTAGCCCATTAAAATCAAACATTACTCCTAGAGTCGGCCAATGACCAACGATAGTCTTGTTTGCTCTCAGAACTTTAGGTTAGGTTGTGATGGGAATCAGACTCACTTATACCAGAAAAGGCCTATCTATTGTGCTACCACAGGCTTTTACGTCTCACAGTGTTTCCACATTGATTTTATATAAATTAATTCTGTCACATTTTGGCAATGGGGGCCACTGAGTGACCCTCCAAATTTGGTTACCTCGGCCATGGTCTATGATTAAGGAATGACGTTCAAAAAATCACATTTTTGAATTTAGTTTACCCGTTCTAAGAATTGTGGGATTTTTAAATGAGGTACCACAAAAGCGTTTTCTTCGAATGTAAGGAAAGACGGAAAGTTTTCTAAAAAATACATTTTGGGATTTATTTTCCCCGTTTTAAGAATTGTGGGATTTTTAATTGATTTAATTTTTTCTTCTGATCCACGACCGAAATTAAGAAATGTCGGTGATTTTTCTTTTTTTTTGGGATTTAGATTCCCTGTTGTAAGAATTGTGGTATTTTTAAATGAAATATTACTAATGATTTTTCTTCTGATCCACGATCGAAATTAAGGAATAATGTCGGTGATTTTTCTACAAAAAAAATACATTCCTTGGGATTTAGATTCCCTGTTGTAAGAATTGTGGGATTTTTAAATGAAATATTACTAACGTTTTTTCTTCTAATCCACGATCGAAATTAAGGAATAATGTCGGTGATTTTTCTAAAAAAAATCAAATTCTTTGGGATTTTTCTTTTTTTGGGATTTAGATTCCCTGTTGTAATAATTGTGGGACTTTTAAATGAAATATTACTAATGTTTTTTCTTCTGATCCACGATCGAAATTAATTTGGGATTTAGTTTCCCCGTTTTAGGAATTTTTGGATTTGTATATGAGGTATTACAAAAGTTTTTTCTTCTGATCCACTATCGAAAATAAGGAATGACGGACATTTTTCTAAAAAAATTACATTCTTTGGGATTTAGTTTCCCCGTTTTAGGAATTGTGGGATTTTTAAATGGAATATTACTAATGTTTTTTCTTCTGATCCACGACCGAAATTAAGAAATGTCGGTAATTTTTCTTTTTTTTTTGGATTTAGATTCCCTGTTGTAAGAATTGTGGGATTTTTAAATAAAATATTACTAATGTTTTTTCTTCTGATCCACGATCGAAATTAAGGAATAATGTCGGTGATTTTTCTAAAAAAATCACATTCTTTGGGATTTAGTTTCCCCGTTTTAGGAGTTGTGGGATTTTTAAATGAAATATTACTAATGTTTTTTCTTCTGATCCACGACCGAAATTAAGAAATGTCGGTGATTTTTCTTTTTTTTTTTTGGATTTAGATTCCCTGTTGTAAGAATTGTGGGATTTTTAAATAAAATATTACTAATGTTTTTTCTTCTGATCCACGATCGAAATTAAGGAATAATGTCGGTGATTTTTCTAAAAAAATCACATTCTTTGGGATTTAGTTTCCCCGTTTTAGGAATTGTGGGATTTTTAAATGAAATATTACTAATGTTTTTTCTTCTGATCCACGATCGAAATTAAGGAATAATGTCGGTGATTTTTCTAAAAAAAAATCTCATTCTTTGGGATTTAGTTTCCCCGTTTTAGGAATTGTGGGATTTTTAAATGAAATATTACTAATGTTTTTTCTTCTGATCCACGACCGAAATTAAGAAATGTCGGTGATTTTTCTTTTTTTTTTTGGATTTAGATTCCCTGTTGTAAGAATTGTGGGATTTTTAAATAAAATATTACTAATGTTTTTTCTTCTGATCCACGATCGAAATTAAGGAATAATGTCGGTGATTTTTCTAAAAAAATCACATTCTTTGGGATTTAGTTTCCCCGTTTTAGGAATTGTGGGATTTTTAAATGAAATATTACTAATGTTTTTTCTTCTGATCCACGATCGAAATTAAGGAATAATGTCGGTGATTTTTCTAAAAAAAAATACATTCTTTGGGATCTAATTTCCCCGTTTTAGGAATTGTGGGATTTTTAAATGAAATATTACTAATGTTTTTTCTTCTGATCCACGATCGAAATTAAGGAATAATGTCGGTGATTTTTCTAAAATAAATCACATTCTTTGGGATTTAGTTTCCCCGTTTTAGGAATTTTTGGATTTGTATATGAGGTATGATCGAAAATAAGGAATGACGGACATTTTTCTAAAAAAAATCACATTTTTTGGATTTATTTTCCCCGTTTTAGGAAATTAGGAATTTTTATGTGAGATATCACAAAAGTTTTTTTCTTCAAATCCACGATTGAAATTAAGGAATGACGGACATTTTTCTAAAGAAATCACATTTTTAGGATTTATTTTCCCCATTTTAGGATTGTGGGATATGTATGTGAGGTATGACAAACGTGTTTTACTTTTGATCCACGATCGAAATTAAGGAATGACGAAAAGTTTTCTCCTGATCCACAATCGATATTAAGGAATGACGGACATTTAAAAACTTTCATTTATTGTGATTTATTTTCCCCGTTTTAGGAATTGTGGGATATGTATATGAGACAAAAGTGACTTTATTTTAATCTTTAACTAATAAATGTATTAAATAAATTAAGGAATGTCGGTGAATTTTCTAAAAAAAATCGCATTTTTGGGATTTATTTTCCCCGTTTTAGGAATTGTGGTATTTGGATGTGAGGTATGACAAAAGTGGCTTTCTTCTGATCTACCATCGAAAATAAGGAATGTCGGACATTTTTCTAAAAAAATCACTTTCTTGGAATTTATTTTCCCCGTTTTAGGAATTTAGGGAATTGGGAATTTTTATATGGAATATCAAAAGATAATTATTCTTCTGATTCACGATCGAATAAGGACGGATAGTTTTCTAAAATAAATCACATTTTTGGGATTTATTTTCCCCGTTTTAGGATTTGTGGGATTTTTAAAAGAAACAACAAATTATATTATTATTATTATTATACATCCAAATAAGGTGTATATCGAAATGTTTGGCCAACTCTTGAAGAATCTTAGGCTGTTCTTGACTTCAGGGTCACCATGGAATGACGGTCATTTTTTTAAATCTATTTTTTTATTTAGGAATTTTGGGGAGGACTACAACTTGCCTGGACTCAATGAAGTTCAGCTACAACAATAAATTATTGTTAAAATATATTAAAATTCCAAATAAAATAACAACAGAGTAAACAAATCATGCATGTCCCCTCTAACCCACGCACAGTGTACCGGCTTGGGCTAAATTTAAAGCTTCCGTTAACATTCGTCCAAAATCAACGTGAACCATGGTAAAGTGGCGTACAGCACGTTCCTGCAGAAACTGACTGGCGCCGCACAAATGAGCAGCGATATTGTTCACCAAACGTTTACGCGAGCACTCCTCCAAGACATATACCCAGAAATCCGTAACTTGGCTATAGTTATCCTCCGTATCGTCGCCGCTACCGCTGAAGCGATAGACATCACCGGCCACAGGACAACATGTCTGCAGGGCCCTTGCACGATCGCACGGAACAGGCCCGCCAAATGAGTTGGGATAATAGTTGGGAGCCTCGGCCATATTATTGGAAACTGTCATGGCACCATCACGCTCGTAATGCCTCACACTGACACGATATGGACAATTCACCGGGATTTGATTGTAGTTGGCGCCCAAACGATGCGTCTGAGCATCTCCATAGGCAAAAAGGCGTCCCTGGAGTATTTTATCCGGCGAGGGTTCCATGCCTGGTATCATGTTGGCCGGACTAAAGGCCAGCTGTTCAATTTCCGCAAAATAATTTCTAGGATTACGATCCAATATAATTTTTCCCACCGGTAGAAGGGGGAAGTCTTGAGAACCCCAGACCTTGGTGGCATCAAAGGGGTTGTATTTGAACTTCTTGGCCTGGTCGAAAGTCATCAATTGTATGTACAAACTCCAACTGGGGTAGTTGCCGTTCTTAATGGAATTGAAAAGATCGCGGGAGGCATAATCCGGATCGGTGGCCAACAACTCCACGGCCTTTGCTCCATCCAAATTCTGTATGCCCTGGTCGGTGCGAAAATGGAATTTACAATAGATCGGTTCGCCCTTGGCATTGATCATTTTATAGGCATGGACGCCATAACCGTGCATATGGCGATAGCCATCCGGACAGCCACGATCGCTGAACATCAGACACGTTTGATGCATTGTCTCGGGTCGTAGAGTAACGAAATCCCAAAACATATCGGCGTCCTTCAAGTGCGTCTGAGGATTACGCCTTTGCGAATGCACCAAACTCGGAAAAAGTATGGGATCACGTATGAAGAATACCGGGGAATTATGACCCACCACATCCCATATGCCGTCCTCAGTGTAAAATTTCACAGCAAATCCCCGAAGATCACGTACAGTCTCCGCCGAACCCACCTCACCGCTGAAGGTGGAAAAGCGACAAGAGATGGGCGTTCGTTTTTTGACTCTTTCGAAAATTGTGGCCGCACAATATTTGCTGATGTCATGGGTAACCTCAAAGTAGCCGAAAGCTCCGGCGCCCTTGCCAAACACCACACGTTCCGCTATGCGCTCTCTATTGAAATGCTGAATTGCCGCTAGAAACTGATGATCCTGCAGCAGCATAGGTCCCTTAGGGCCCACCGACAGGGTGGCATCGGGAATGCCAACCGGTATGCCAGAGGTGGTGGTAATAACACCAGCCGGATCTTTGGAATTATTCTTGAAATCGATTAGTTGATTTGCTGCGCTATCACGAGACATTTCACCTGGGCGTTGTTTGAGATATTTGCGGTTTTAGTTTAATAAAAAAATATTTTTTACAATTTTGTATTATTTATTGAAAATGTTTGTTCCTGTTCACGTCAAAATTCGAATTTCTCAGAATATTTCACAAGGAAAAAATTAAATAATGGGTTACCTAAATTATCAATTTCAAATTATTTAGTGTTAAGGGCCATTCAGGCATACGAGGCAGTTGTTTAACAATTCCACTGTGAAAATACAAACATAACAAGACAACGGATTCTTATAGAAGGGGCAAATAAAAAAGAATACACGCGTTTTGAAAGTTTGTGTAGGCTGAAAGAATTTTCCTTCATAATATTTATGAAGCGATTTCATAAAAGATTTATCATACATTTAGTATTCTTAATATGTATGAAAAAGTCATAAATAAAATAAAATGTATCATACCATTCATAAACATTTCATAAAATAAAATTGTTAAATTAGTAAAACTTAGTTTCATAAGATCAAAGAAATAATAATACTAATAGAAACAGTTTTTAAAGAATATTAAATATGTCATAACCAATAAAATATTTGTGCTGTGAAATGTCTTCATAAATGTAATGAAGGATTTCAAGTTTTTATGAAACATTTCATAACTTACAACTACATTTTTAGTGTGTCGACTTTATTCGGTTGAATGCTAGCAATTCGTATTTGAAGTCTGTTAGCTCTGACATAAGTATGCACATTTCATAACATTTTCATAAATCATATTATGAAAAATAATGAGCCAGTATGAAAAAATGTCATCGAATGAAGAACTGCATTTTATAGTTTCTAAGAAATGAATGAAACGTGTTTCATATATTTTATGAAGTGTTTCTTTGACGATAAGAACAAAATCATAAATATTATGAAGATTCAGTGTACCTTTAATATGTGTACTGTCATTTTGGATAAATTGGTCCGATCGCATATATGTTCAATTAAAGGTAATTATTATGGCTACAATTGTTGCGAATTACACTTTCATTAAGACAGTGGTTTAGTGACCGCCTCCAAAAAATTGGGAAACAATAATTGTTTGTTTGAACAAATCTATTTTTACTGGCACGAAAAAAACCATTAAAAATATTTTTTTGTACAAAGATTTTTTTTAATTATGATTTTCTTTTAATTTTTTATTAAAGAGCACGAGAATGTATTTATTTGTAGCCATCATGAGTACCTTTAATTTAATTTAAAATCCAAATTGAAATGGAAATATTTAAGGTACCTTCGCCGAAATTTGGAATTTTAGTAAAAATTAAAAAAAAACAAGTAAGGAATAGCTAAAGTCGGGTGGGTCCGACTATATGATAACCTCCACTTGCCACCCCATTCGGGGAAAAAAGTGATATCGGGAACGATTTTTGTATGCGTACTATATATGTGGGATATAGCGCGAAAAAAGTCAAATTCGGATCGAAAATTGTATTGGAGCTACAGCTGCGGTCAAAAAAATAGCAGCGACGAGATAAAAAAATGTCGACAAAGAAAAATATTAGTTTTACTTCGAAAATCCTAAAAGTTTTTAACGGTGATTGAAAGGAGCTATTGTGACATTCTTAATCTGGGTTTAAATAAAAAAATTAAGCTTTTGTAATTTTGAGATTAGGCCTTTAGAACCATTTATGTCAAAAATGAGACCAGTCAAAAAAATAGCAGCGCCAATAAAAACTAAAACTAAACATATTTTGTTTCAATTCACTTTAATCGAAAACTTTTTTTGAATAATAAGTTAAATAAGGACATTTCCTTGAATTTAGTACTTAGTTGTTCTGACTTTATGGCTTATTACTGCTACATACGACCGTTTCATAGAGTCGACTAGTCTTTTACAATTTTTACCCGATATTTTTGCCCATACCACTATAATATCGTGTCAAAGCTCGATACTGTTTTTCAGTATTGCTAGTGAGACCTCATTTTAGTCATTACATTTAAAATTTTCGATTATATTTAGGTGCGGTGTCTGCCCGAACCATTCCATAACATCGATATTATTGACTTCAAACTACCTTTTTTGCGAGTCGACTGGTGTTTTCGGGATAACTGAACTGGTAGAAGATCCACTTAAGGGACATTCCGTATTCTGTATACGTAAGCATAATATTATGCAGTATTTTGATGTACTGGGCAGAGTCCATGGTAGTTATGGGCCAATGTATTGACCCAACTCCATAATATGAAAAAAACGCCCAAGCCTATAAATGCAGTGAATTGCGTTGGTGGAAGGAAGATCAGCTATTGGAAGGAGGAAAGACCGATCCTACCCGCGATTCTTGTTAGATTATAAGGTGTTATACCAAATTTGAAGAAAATCGGTTAAAATATGTGGTTTCTAGAGCGGAAAAAGTCAAATCGTGAGCGACATTTGTATGGGGGCTATATCTAAATATGAACCGATCTTACCCGCTTTCACCACAAGTATTTGTAGTTGGATGATAAGATGCTGTGCCAAATTTAAAGAAAATTGTGTAGAATAGAGCGGAAAAAAGTCAAATCGGGAGCGACATTTGTTTGTTGGCAATATCTAAATCTGAACCAATTTTACTCGCTTTCACCGTAGGTGTTTTTAGTTGGAATATATAGGATGTTGTGCAAAATTTGAAAAAAAAATGGGATAAAATATGTGGTTTCTAGTGCGGAAAAAGTCAAATCGGGAGCGACATTTGTTTGGGGGGGGGGCTACATCTAAATCTGGACCGATCTTACCCGCTTTCAAAATATCTGTGTCTAGTTGGATTATAAGATCTTGTGCCAAAAAAAAAAAATAAAATCGGAAGCGACATTTGTCTGGGGGCTATATCTAAATCTGAACCGATTTGCTTCGTCCTTAATCCACAAAACTTGCTGTGTTACGATCGGACAATAATTGCGACCTGTACTTTGATTACAACCAAAGATGGACAGACGGACGTTGCTAAATCAACTTAGAAAGTAATTCTAAGCCGATCTGTATAATAAACGGTGGATCTAACTCACTATTCCATAGTTTTCGTATTTTTTAGGTGAATGATTAATTATATTCTTAAATTTGTTTAACATTTCAAAGGGGTTTTCAACCAATTTTCCTTAAACTGTGATAATATATTTTAATTTTAAATTGAATACAATTGTTGTAATAATTTTAAGGAAAATCTCATAACATTGTACAAATTAAATTCGATCTCAAATGAATAAATATATATATATGCCAAAATATATCAAAAATTGTTTTAAATGGCCCTACGACAAAAATTGTCTTACATAGGGTTCATTTAGTCCAATTATTCGTTATTCGAATATCATGAAAAAGCTATAGGATTAAACGAATAAAATGTATAGAGTATTTATGGTACAATAAAACTCGGCTAATATCGCTAGAATAACATGACATAGAGAATCTCTAAAAACAACGAATGTATAATAATAAAATGAATCAATAAACTACTATAAAGAGACTTTGTTAACAAGTTTTTTTTAATTTTAGACTAAAACAAAAAGCAATAAAACCAATAAACATAAAACAAAACGAGATTAATTAGAAAAGGTTCACGTGAACACAACACACAACACACGATACGAATATAATGAATTCAAAACAAAAAAGAAAACATGCATTCGAACACATGTTTACTACCAATGAACACTGTCTGTCTGTCTGTCTGTCTGTATAATCAAGTGGGTTTTGGCGGCCAAACGCTGAGTGAGTGACAAACAACGGCAGGGCGATGCGATAAGTGAGAAACTAGTTCAGTAGTGTTTTGGAATCACGTGTAGTTCACGCGATTTCCATATACAGGCCCCCACACACAACACACTCCAGTCCAGTCTAAAAACGTGAATTGTGAAATGTGGTAAAATAAGTTTCGTTGATAAGCTATCATATGTATGTACGAGTAGGTATTTACTGATGTAACATTGAAATTTGGAATAATATTTGTGTTCCTATTTCAAATAATCATCGCATACCCAACAATAACAACAACATCATACTCATCATCGTCATGACTATCGCTTGATTTCGCCGGATGACGTCGATGCTAAGGTCAAAATAATAATTTATTTAATTTAATTTAGAATGTATTCAAAAACAAATTCATGCAAAACAAACGAAACTAAACGCTAAACATACACACATAGCTGGCAAATGAGTTCATAAAACAATTGTCTCATCATTTTGGGTATGATTAGCAACGATTACTTGACGTAATCCAATTGCCAGGGCACTTGAACTGTGCAGATCACACATATCATGGTTCACATGAACATGTCACAACATCACTCTGCACTCAACACAATCTTATCACACAGAACAATTCAAATTCACATTCACTTGAATAAAATCGTACATAACTTATTGCGGGCATATTTGTCTAGCCTTCCGCCCCTCCCTTCCTTGCCTCCCGTTCCTCTTGCTCGATTTATAATGGAAATTTTCATGATGGTGATGATGATGATGATTCAATATTTACATGTGCAATGTTGAATACCAATCGTCGTCGCATTCGTTATGAGAGCGAAAAACGTGCCGCTGTCACACATTCAACACGTTTTCAATTTAATTATCGAAATTGTGTAAACAAAGATTATCAGTATTTGTGTTAATATATATGAGTGAAGCACTATAAATATTTATAACGTGTAAATATTGTTATAATTTCTCGTTTTGTTTTCAAAATAAATCTACTCGAACAAAAGTAGCAATAACCTGATGGGTAAATTCACGTGTGCATCACATGTGGTTGTTAATGGCAAACGGCAAGTGATTTGAATTCACCTCACACATGCTTTCAAATTACATGGGTTTGTATGTCTGTCCGAAACTGAAGGTGTAAACAATTCCTTTGTGATATGAGATCAATCGGATCTATTTGAATTCGCATGATGAACCACTAAAAACGATCGACATATAAATGAAACGAGATACAGGTCTTTTTTGAGTTTTCCAATGAGGGTGTGATCACAAATGTTCTCCTATTTCTCGATTAGGTACGTATTAAATGAGATACACGTTTTAAAATGTTTCCAATGAATTTCGCAACATCTGGGCCAAAATATGGCAGTTTTTCTCCGATTAGGCACGTATTTAAGGATATAAACGGCCACGTTCACAACGGATGTTTCTAGTTCAAAGATTCATACAATGGCTGTTTTTCTTTTAGTCGGGATAACAAGCTGCGATAACAAAAACGTTAATATTTTTTCACATTGTCATTAACTACATTATAAATACAGTCGAACTTCCATAAGTCGAATTTTCTTTAAGTCGAAGCATATGTAGTGACAGTAGCACTAAGGAGGCAAATTCGCTTACATTTTTCTTCTATAACTCGAACTTCCATAACTTAAATTTCTCTATATAACTCGAAGAAAAACAATGGCACCAACTTTCATATGTCGAACTTTTCGGGGAAATACAGAATTTGAAAATAAATTGATTGTACGTTGGTTGTTTTACCGACCAAAATAACTCTCAGAAGTAGAATGTAATGGTACGTATGTAATGATGCTTTATGTTTGAGCGTCATTTAGGTTGGTCGTTTATGAGTTTAAAATTGATTTTGTTATTATAGCTCGGGTAAGTCCCGAAGTTTAACTCTATCGATTTATGTTTCATTTGTGTATGGTATGTTGCGAACAAAATTCATTTAAAAACAAGAGAGTCACATGTCATGGCATCGAAACGTGTTTTGAAAAGTTTGTCAATTCAAGAAAAATTTAAATTAATAAATGAGGTGGAAAATGGATCAAAGAAAAAGCGTGGCTGAGAAATATGGTATTTCGGCCTGTACGGTTTCCACAATTTTTAAAAAATAAGCAGACTATTATTATCGCTGTTGAATCTGGTTCTTCTTCTGAAGGAAGTAAAATAATGAAAAAACCAACGTACGAGAAAGTTAACAAAGCGGTACTCGAATGGTTTACCGCAACAAGAGCCCTAAATATGCCAATATCTGGAAGAATATTAAAGGGTAAGGCCATGGAGTTCGCAAAGAGATTTGAAGAAGATGATTTCAAGGCAAGCACTGGTTGGAAAAATAGAAGCAAAGGTACTATGTCACCTGCATACTGTTGTACAAATTAAAAGTTTCTTAGACCGTGTTATTCATATTTATAGGCATGGTGTAAGTCACAAAAAGGCTTTTGGTGAAAGTAATGTCGTTTGTGAAGAGGACTGCAAAAAATGGAAAACTGATGTTCTACCTGTTCTATTAGAAACATACAGTGAAAGCGATATTTTTAACGCGGATAAAACAGGGCTGTTTTTCAAATGTCTACCATACAAAACGTTAACTTTTAAAAATGAGGAAAACATGGCAAAGAGCGTGTTACATTAATGTTGGCAACGAATATGAATGGCACTGAAAAACTTCAAATTATTTTCATTGGAAGAAGTAACAAACCTCGTTGCTTTCGTGGCGTTAAGTGGTTACCAGTCGAATATAAAAGTAACAAAAAGGCTTGGATGACAGGAGAGTTATTTGAAAAATGTATGCTGAAATTAGATCAGCAGCAGGGCGAAAAATTGTATTCTTTGTTGATAATTGTCCGGCACATCCAAAAGACTTACAGAAATCCATTGAATTGAAATTTTTTCCCCCAAATATGACATCAAAATTACAACCACTTGATCAGGGAATAATTAACTGCTTGAAGAGCCATTATAGTAACAGAATCTTGAAGGATGCTTTAAAGCGTAAAGAGATGTTAGTGGCGATTTGACGTCCTTTGAATCTGCCTATGAAACCTGGATGCGTTTGAACATCCTATAGTACTCTTAAGGATTACATTGACGTTGATAATGAACTTATTGACTTTCAGTCTTTCCTACGGATAACGATATTGTTGAACATTGTGCCTCCGAATCAGCTACTTACGCAGAAAGCACAATAAGTGATGAGGAGGACTCGGCAGAAGAGTTTATTATTCAACAGCAAAGTTTTAGAAGAATCCTAAAAAATATAAGTTTGTTTCTGTACACAAATGAAAGCACAACTGATGAGCATTACAAAGCCCTAAACAAATTGGAGTTACTTCTTATTCACAACAAAAAAGAAAAAAATCCAACCAAAAATTACACAGTATTTCAAGTAATTAGAAATGTATAGAATAAACATGAATAAATTCGAATAATTGTACTTATTGCAAGTAATTAGAACTGTATAGAATAAAAATGGATAAATTCGAATAAATGTACTTGTTTTTAATGTGCAAAAAAATTATAAGTAATTCCATAACTCGAAGTCCCCATAAGTCGAAGTTTTTTTCTGGATAAAGGTGGTTCGAGTTATGGAAGTTCGACTGTATTTGTAACGAAACAAATTTTCAAAAAAATATTTAGTGTTGACTTTTTTGGACATAGCCTCGATAAACATAAATTTGACTTACAATGGATAATTATCCAGGCTAAGTCCAAAATTTTTAACACAAAATTTGTTTTCACACACCCATTGATATTGCTTTTGGCGACAATTTTAAAAAAGAATTTTTTATATTGAGTGAAATTTAAATTTTTTAATTTAGATTTTTGTTATCGCAGCTTAATTATCCAGTCTTAAAGAAAAACAGTCCTAATATCCGCTTGCAATATGTAAATACTATAGGGTTAAGAAGTCAAATCGGAAGAGGGAGATGTGACACACTTGTTGTCTTTTAGGTGATATCTATAGAGGAAGAAAATCATATCAGGAGTGAAATTTGCATGAGGGCTATTGGGAAATCTGTACTGATATTCAATGAATTTATTTATTTATTTATTTATACAACGATAGATGGATAGCCGAAGGGATACAACTAAATCAAAGCAGAAAATGACTAATGGCCTATATAAAATAGTCTGGTTATAATTTATCGTAAGGATATAGTCCCGGTGACCCAAGATTCAACCGATTTTTGCCGTAAAAGAAAAAAGAACGAATTTGAAAAAAAAAAACTTTTTATTTTGCATGTCTATGCAGTCAGAGGAATGTATACATACCGAATTCCATGATTCCAGCTGCGCCCATTTGTTTGGTACCATTTTTACCCCCTTGACGTTTCTACGCAATTAGAATTTCATCATTCTATCTGTAGGCGTTTAGTTGGTACTATTTTTATCCCTTTTTTCAATTTTAAACCCAAAAAGTACGAATTTCGAAAAATTTGTTTATTTTAAATGTCTACGCGATCAGAGGATTGTATACACCGAATTTCATTATTCTAGGTGTAGCCGTTTGGTTGGTACCATTTTTATCCCTCCATATCCATTGTATCCCTTGAAAGTACGAATTTGGAAAAAAAAACTTTTTTTTCACGTCTACGTAGTCAAAGGAATGTATACTCCGAATTTCATGACTCTAGCTGCGGTCATTTGGTTGGTACTATTTTTATACCCTTTTTTCATTTTAACCCCAAAAAGTACAAATTCTGAAAAATCCGTGTATTTTACTTGTCTATGCAATCAGAGGAATGTATACACCGAATTTCATTATTCTAGGTACAGCAGTTTGGTTGGTACCATTTTTATCCCTCTACTCCTATTTTACCCCTTAAAAGTACGAATTTGGAAAAAATACTTTTATATTATGTATCTACTCAATTAGAGGAAT
Source organism: Polietes domitor (assembly GCA_947397865.1). NCBI lineage: Eukaryota > Metazoa > Arthropoda > Insecta > Diptera > Muscidae > Polietes > Polietes domitor. The sequence continues at coordinate 121,602,591 of OX377620.1, forward strand.
GTACACACCGAATTTCGAGTTTCTAGCTGTTATCGTTCAATATGTACCATTTTTATCCCTTTTTTGCCCCATTTCACCCCCTACAAATAAGAACCACTTTCTGGTGCACGTTTTTGCTATAAGGGGAATGCGCATACTAAATATCAGACATATTCAAAAAAATAAGCTTAAATACGCTAAAATATTAGGAATTATTATGGGTATTTTTAGTCCATGTGAGGGAAATTTTTTTCCCTTCGGGCCGATTTCGCCCAAAAAAAATGCCGAAAAAGACCCGTATATTAAGGAGCTGGATGGTTAAAATGATCCACAAGAATATTTCTCGTAGAGATTTAAGTAATATTACTGAGCACACCCTATACTAAAAATGTAAGGATCACAAGGGTTCCTATGCCGATGCTAATTCGAAAAAGTACAAAATTAACCCTAAAATGAATTTTTAGTTTTCACTTATTTCTGGCATTTAAGTTGGACTATGAGTTTTGGTATATTCAGAGACTTTTAGTAGAATTTTATGGCAAATATTTTTGTAGAACATTTTGACCCGTTAAAGTCCTGTTTTAAGGTTGTTTTTAACCTTTTTCACAAAAAAAAAATGCCGAAAAATGTTCCACAAAAATATTTCTCGTAGAGTTTTAAGTAATATTACTGAGCACATCCTATACTAAAAATTTAAGGATCACAAGGATTCCTATGCCGATGCTAATTCGAAAAAAGTACAAAATTAACCCTAAAATGAATTTTTAGTTTTCACTTATTTCTGGCATTTAAGTTGGACTATGAGTTTTGGTATATTCAAAGACTTTTAGTAGAATTTTATGGCAAATATTTTTGTAGAACATTTTGACCCGTTAAAATACTGTTTTAGTGGTGTTTTTACCATTTTGTACAAAAGCTACGAAAAAGACCTCTATACTGAGGAGCTAGAGGTTTAAAATGTTTCACAAAAATGTTCCTAGTAGAGTTTTAAGTAATATTGCTGAACACATCATATACTTAAAATGCGAGTATCACAAGGTTTCCTACGCCGATTCACAATAAGAATGTTCAAAGGGGGGAAATATTGACCCCCGTGAAAAATGACCACCATATACTGAAGGTATTTTCCTTCTTAATATTTATGAAGCGATTTCATAAAATAGTTTTCATAAATTTAGTGAATTTTTTCTTAATATGTATGAAAAATGCATAAATAAAATGAAATGTTTCATAAAATTTCATATTTCATAAAACAAAATTGTTAAACTTAGTTTCATAAAATCAAAGTAAGATTCCATTGTATTAAAGAAACAATTCTTAAAGCTTATGAAATATGTCATAACCAATAAAATATTTGTGTTATGAAATGTTTCATAACATATATCAAAATTTTTAGTGTGTCGACTTTATTCGTTGAATGCCAGCAATTCTCATTTGAACTCTGTTAACTCTGTCATAAGTATGCAAACTGATTTAGGTCAAAGACATACTCATTGCAAAGACTCTCGCAACGATGGTGTGTGTTGATTGGTTAGTCAACAAGTCAGACATTTTCTTTGCTTTTATGTTTATATTGGAAACTTCAGCACAAATTTTTAATATTTATGAAACTTTTTCATAAAATTATTGAAGTTTCTTTATAAAATCTATGAAAATTTTCATAAATCATATTATGAAAAATAATGAACTTGTATGAAAAAAGTTCATCAAATCAAGAATTGCATTTCATAGTTTCCAAGAAATGTTTCATAAATTCTCTGACACTTTTCATTGATTTGTGTTTCATACATTTTATGAAGTGTTTCTTTGGCGACTCATCACAAAATCATAAATAGTATGAAGATAATTCTTTCAGTGTACGTAAGCTTTCGAAACGCCGATACACGTATATTCTTTTTTAAACCCCTCAATCTGAATCAGAAAAATCGGATGCTATAGGACTTATATTTTCAAAATGAGAGTACAAATATTAAAGGTACCTTGGACGAAAATTGGAATTTTATTATAAAAAATTAAAAAAATATCCATAATTTTTTAATAAAATACATCAGAAAATGTTACAGATGGCTCTTTGGAATTTTGTTTGTTCCACTCCTATTCCCCTTAGAAGAAAATAAGTATTCTTTTGAATAATATAGGAATCGTATATTATTCAAATCTAACACGTACACTTTAGAAAACCAGAGTATACGAATATAATCGCGCAACCTCTGCAGCTGATTACAACACAAATAGAAGCACTCGCCGTGAGTGCAACACTCGTAAATCCATCTGCGATAGGATCAGGCGATGATGAGTGAGTACTGGTATAAATTGGAAATTTCGATGACGTTTTCAAAATTTTGATTTTATAACAACAAAAAGCATAAACGCGAGTGTATTTTGATGACAAGTGATTGCAGCGATGGTCTTTGTTTGAAAGTCCTCCCCGTGATAACACAAATTCTAATGCGTTGCTTTGTTTTCTTATTCAGATTTCATTTTGTTCTCTTTGTTGTTGTGTGTGTGTGTTTTAAATATACCCATGAACTTATTTTGGCAACTAACTAAAATCACTTTAAGGAAATTTCATTATCACGGTCTCGGCCGAAATACGCAAAACCCATGAATTGTTTTTTTTTTGCGTTTTCCGCAAAAAATGAACACAACTACGGAATAGTTTTTATTTTCGAGACGTATTTGTTGTTTGAGTGTGTTTTTTGCGCAATTGTTTTATTGGCATCTATTAAACAAAAAATAAAAAAAACAATAACAAATGAAGCAAGCAAATCGCACTTACCGTGGGCCACATTATTTATACAATCCAGATAACACGTACCCTGCTCATCAAACATATACTGACCCTGACCTCGTACAATCTTCAGTGGGTCCGAGCGATAGAATAGTTGACAAGCTTGCCTGTGAATTAGAAATAAAGAAAGAAATGTGAGAAAACAATAACAACAATTAAATTTGCATAGCAAAAGATTTCGAATGTAATATTTTTGTTGTATTATTATTAGTTAATACTAATCGAAAATTGGTTTCCTTTGCTTTTTGATAATACCAGCAAGCGAAATAAATTGTTTAATTATCAGTTGCTGGGGAAATACTCTTGTGTCCAAATACGTATATAAATATAGAAGAAGAATTTCCTAGCAACAGTTATATATATGTATATTATCAGTTATTGCTCTGATTATTTGGCGAAATTGTTCTAAGGGTCGCCGAAAATTCGCATATTATACGTCCGTCTGTATAACACTAGTTAACAGAAATTTTGCGACCAATTTTTATACCCTACACCACTTCGTGGACTAGGGTATTATAAGTAAGTTTCGCGCCAAATGTTTGTAACACCAGGAAATAATCGAGCTAGACCTTTAAGTATACCGATCGGCTTAGAATCACCAGCTGAGTCGATTTAACAATGTCTGTCTGTCCGTCCGTCCGTCTGCTGTCCATCTAAGCTTGTTCGCACTCTACAGGTCGCAATGGTTATCCGATTCTCATGAAATTTGCCAGAAGTTATTTTTTTGGCCCAAGGACCATCGGTATTGAATTTGGAGGAAATCGGTTCAGATATAGATGTAGCCCCCATGCAAATGTCGCTCCCGATTTGACTTTTTCCGCCCTATAAAGCACATATAGGACCCGATTTTCTTTAAATTTGGCACAACATCTTATAATCCAACTAGGAACACCTATGGAGAAAGTGGTTAAGATCGGTTCAGATTTAGATATAACCCCCATACAAATGTCGCTCCCGATTTCACTTTTTCCGCTTTAGAAACCACATATTGTACCCGATTTTCTTTAAAATTGGCACAATATTTTATAATCGAACTAGAAACACCTATGCTGAAAGTGGATAAGATCGGTTCAGATTTATATATAGCCCCCATACAAATATCGCTCCCGAATTGACGTTTTCCGCTCTAGAAACCACATCTTGTACCCAATTTTCTTTAAATTTGGCACAACATCTTATAATCCAACTAGGAACACATATGCATAAATTGGTTAAGATCGGTTCATATTTAGATATAGCCCCCATACAAATCTCGCTCCCGATTTGACATTTTTCGCTCTAGAAACCACATATTGTACCCGATTTTCTTTAAATTTGGTACAACATCTTATAATCAAACTAGAAACACCTATGCAGAAATTGGTTAAGACCGGTTCAGATTTAGATATAGCCCCCATACAAATGTCGCTCCCGATTTCACTTTTTCCGCTTTAGAAACCACATATTGTACCCGATTTTCTTTAAAATTGGCACAATATTTTATAATCGAACTAGAAACACCTATGCTGAAAGTGGATAAGATCGGTTCAGATTTATATATAGCCCCCATACAAATATCGCTCCCGAATTGACGTTTTCCGCTCTAGAAACCACATCTTGTACCCAATTTTCTTTAAATTTGGCACAACATCTTATAATCCAACTAGGAACACATATGCATAAATTGGTTAAGATCGGTTCATATTTAGATATAGCCCCCATACAAATCTCGCTCCCGATTTGACATTTTTCGCTCTAGAAACCACATATTGTACCCGATTTTCTTTAAATTTGGTACAACATCTTATAATCAAACTAGAAACACCTATGCAGAAATTGGTTAAGACCGGTTCAGATTTAGATATAGCCCCCATACAAATGTCGCTCCCGATTTCACTTTTTCCGCTTTAGAAACCACATATTGTACCCGATTTTCTATAAAATTGGCACAACATTTTATAATCGAACTAGAAACACTTATGGTGCAAGTGGGTAAGATCGGTTCAGATTTAGATATACCTCATGTTGCTCTCGAATGTTTAACCGATTTTGGCCAAACTTTACATATTATATTTCACCAATAAACATACATGGTGAAAGCGGGTCACATCGTTCCAGGTTTCAATATACCCCCATACAAATGTCCTTTCCGATTTAACATTTTTTGTCAAACACATACATTTACAGGATGCAAAAATCCTTCCCGATTTCACTTTTTTACCGAATTGAATTGTAATGAGAATTGTTTGGGAGATGCCCATATGTCGATACTTTGGTATAACCCAATTGGGGCCCCATTCTGATCTATTACAGCTCTAGAAACTACATCTTACATCGGATCTTCATCAAATTTTGCAGATCATGATATTTTTCAACTAGGAATACCTACAGTGAATGAGAAATATCCTATGTAGGCCCCTTTTGAAATGTCGGTCTGATTCATCCTATTAGATCTGTATAATTCGTATTTGTCTGTCGGATAATTGGATCAATTACCGTATTATTAACCATATTCGTTAAATATGACTAAAGATGAATTTATAGTAACTGTATAATTTACATGAACTACATAAAAATGCTCCCATGAAACACCAGAGTTTAGTAATTAAAGCGAGGTATATACGCAGGTATTATATTATATAGTCGGCCCCGCCCGACTTTAGCCTTTCCTTACTTGTTTATTATATTTTGGCCTTCTAACGTTGAAGAAAATAAAAAGTATGAATCCGATATTTCGACTAGTTTGCTACATCCATCGAAATGGCCTGAAAATAACTATGTAGGCTATAAATGCTCTGAGCATAGTTTTAAAATAAATTTAGGTGGGCAATTTTTTTTTAATTTCCGAAAATGAAAAAAAATGTTATATTTTTTTATTAGAAGAAGAAGAAAATAAAAAATAAATATATATATATATATATATATATATATATATAAAATTGTAAAAGAAAGTAAAACATATCAAGCAGTTATAGTTTAAAATTCTAAAATATGCAAATATATTTTTTTAGAAACTGTTTTATGAAATTATTTTTATTTTTTCATAGCACGAAAAAAAATTAAAATATCAGAAAAAATATTTAGTTTTAGTTTTTAATAGCTAACATACTAACGCAGAAAACAATATCTACGTGTAAAATATCTCTGAATAACTGTATTTTGTTTTATTTTTTAATAGCACAAAATCATAAAAAATCGGTAAACAATATTTTTTGTGGAAATTATTATTTTGCCGGCATGAAAAAAATCTAAAAAATCGGAAAAAATCGAAAACAAATATTTTGTTTTAATTTTTAATAGCTAACATACCAACGCAGAAAACAACGTCGTTCCTAAACTAACGTTTTTATGTGAAAGTAAAATATGCAACATTTTATTTTTATGTTTTCTGCCTTAGAATGTTAGCTACTTACTACACATAAACCACTGTTTCTATGTGAAACATTTTGTAGCCATCATAAGTACCTTTAATTGAAAATATAAGCTGGTGCGATCGTACTTATAAAGGGTGATTTTTTAAGAGCTTGATAACTTTTTTTTTAAAAAAAAACGCATAAAATTTGCAAAATCTCATCGGTTCTTTATTTGAAACGTTAGATTGGTCCATGACATTTACTTTTTGAAGATAATTTCATTTAAATGTTGACCGCGGCTGCGTCTTAGGTGGTCCATCCGCTTAGTCCAATTTTGGCATTTCCACGTTTTTGAGTAACAGAGACCCAATTGGTGCGAACGGCGACGAATCGAAAATTGGTGGTCATCATTAACACTGGCCGATAGAGCTGCGATATTTTCTTCAGTTCGCACTCTACGTAAGCGTGTTGGTGGTTTAATGTCCAACAATGTAAATTTGGTGCGAAATTTAGTCACAATAGCCCGAATAGCCGCTTCAGTGGGTCGATTAAACTGACCATAAAATGGAAGCGCGCAATGAACTTTCTTAACAGAGCACGCATTTTGATAATAAAATTCAATAATTTGCAAGCGTTGTTCGTTTGTAAGACGATTCATGATGAAATGTCAAAGCATACTGAGCATCTTTCTCTTTGACACCATGTCTGAAATCCCATGTGATCTGTCAAATACTAATGCATGAAAATCCTAACCTCAAAAAAATCACTCTTTATTTTCAAAAACAGAGTACAAATAGTAAAGATACCTTTGACAAAAATTAATTTTTTAGTAAAAAAGTCCATAAAAATTGTTGTAAAGTTTTAATATTAATTCACCCAAAAAAAATAATTTTTAGGTCTCGGCCACAACATTTTTATTTTGTTATTGCATAGTGTATTGAACTCCAACAAAATCCATTAAGCATTGAGGGCATTTTAGTCCTAGGTTGATATCAACCAGGATTTTTTCCAGAAACATTTTATCAAATTTAATTAGTAGACCATTTAAGCTAAAAACGACGAATAAAATGAATGAATTAATGAATAAAAGCAAATCCACAGCAGCAAAGAGATCCCAACGGCCGGTGTGGTAAAAAAAAACAACATTAAAGAAGTTCCACTCAGAGAGATTTTTTGTCGGAGACGATTTTTTTTTTGCAAAATCATCAATAAACAAACGAAATGTTTTTTGGTGCTGACCGCAGCAATTTATTTTCGTAACTATATCTATTATTAATATGTATAATGTTCTTATACTTCAAGACTGTCATAAGACGAAAAGCGTAATTTTGTTAGTTAATGATGTACAATCATACGCTATATAATGCTTAGTCGTGTGTAAAAAATATAGCATATTAATATCTTATATGATGACCGCTTGAAAAGCGAATATGGCGTTATTACTTCTGCTAGGTGGTGGGTAAATTGACAACATTTAACGTGTTTTCTGGAAAAATCGATTATTTTGACTTATGCCAGTCTTGCAGTTAGTGAGCGATATGTACAAAATACATATGTACATATATGAGTGTGTCTCGAAAATAAAAATATATATATATATTATTTTGTGTGGAGCGGTCACTTATGCTTTCGAAATCGAAAAGATATACAGTAGTAGAACATGGATAAGTGGAATTTTTGGCGGTCTCTACACACTTCGAGCAAGAAATCTCTATAACACTATGTAACAAAAAAATTGTTTCCGTCACCTACAAATTAGCTTTCTGTGTGCAATTTTTTTATGGATATTTTATGTTTTTTAATTCCAATTCCAATTTTCGTCTAAGGTACCTTTAATATTTATACACTCATTTTGGAAATATAGGTCCAATCGCACCTGTTGAATTAAAGGTAATTATGATGGCTACGAATCTTGCGAAGAATGTAAGCTATTAAAAAACAAGTAAGAAGGCGTTAAGTTCGGCCGGGCCGAATCTTATATACCCTCCACCACGGACTGCATTCCACAGTATTAACAGCAGATTAAAGGATGTCGATTTTACATAGAAGCACAGTACCATATTACGAAAATTGTGATATTTGTATCCACATTACTATATTTGTTTACTATTTCAACCTATAATGTATACTTATGCGCACTGTTTAAAAACGACTACTATATATAAATAAAATGCTGAAATTGTGAAAGCGAACATGCCTAAATATTAGGCGAGTCGCCATTAGAAGAAGCATTTTCAGATACAGACAAAGTGATAAGAAAAGTATAAATTTTTCGCCCCATTCTCCGCCCAAATGTACAAATTTCGAAAACCCTTTTTCGAGTCTTCATAGTCAGAATGTATACACCGAATTTCATGATTTCAACTTCAGCGGTTTGGTAGGTCCCATTTGTATCCTTCTTTTTAATTATATCCCTTAAAAGTACGAATTTCGAAAATCCCTCTATTTTACGTGTCTATGCAATTAGATTAGATCTAGAATGATTCTAGATGTTGTCGTATCATTGATACAATATTTTATGCCATTTTTGTCCCATTTCGCCCGCTAAAACTTTTAAAAACAACAAATTTTAACTGTATGAAAATAAGAAATTTAATTAATAAGCCAAAGCTACCAATATTTGTATACTATATACATATAATGGATATAATACTTCAATTCATAAAGTAAATATAAGGGAGCAATCATAAATGTCCTAAATATTGGGGGATAGAGAGTGTATTTTCAGCTACAATCGTTTGGTTGGTAGTATTTCCATCCTAAATTAATTTTGAAAATACCTTATCTCTCACGTACGCAGTATAAGACAACTACATGATTCTACCATTTTTTGTCGTAAAAGCAACAAAAAAAGTACGAATTTGAAAAAAATACTTTACGTGGCTATGCAGTCAGAGAAATGTATACACCGAATTCCCTGATTCTATCAGCGGCCATTTTGTTGGTACCATTTTTATCCCCTTTTTCCAATTTTGCCCCCCTCAAGAGTTCGACTATCTAAAATCTCTTTATTTTACGTATCTACACAATTAGAGGGATGTACACACTGAATTTCATCATTCTAGCTGTATTCGTTTAGTTGGTACTATTTTTATCTCCTGTAGCCATTGTATCCCTTGAAAGAACAAATTTGGAAAAAACGTTTTATTTTTCGTGTCTACGCAGTCAGAGGAATGTATGCTCGAATTTCGTGATTCCAACTGCGGTCATTTGGTAGGTACTATTTTTATCCCCTTTTTCCATGTGAACCACAAAAAGTACGAATTTTGGAAAGTTCTTTTATTTTACGTGTCTACGCAATAAGAGGAATGTATATATCCAATTTCATTATTCTAGGTGCAGCCGTTAGGTTGGTACTATTTTTATCCCTCTATCCCCATTTAACCCCTTAAAAGTACGAATTTAGAAAAAATACTTTTATATTAGAAGAATGTACACGCCAAATCTCGTGTTTCTATCTGTTGTCGTTTGATAGGTACCATTTTTATCCCTTTTTTCCCATTTCGCCCCCTATAAATAAAAATCACTCTATGGTGCCCTTTTATGCTATAAAGGGAATGCGCATTGCAAATATTAAGTAAATACAAGCTAATATGTTCAAAAAACATGCTGAAATACTCTAAATATTAGGGGTATTTTCAGTCCTTGTGAGGGAAAAATTTTTCCCTCTGGGCCCATTTCGTCCACTTTCAATCCCAACCGATCTACAACCATAAGACACATTTAAGAAAAATTTGAACCTCCTAGCTCATTTCGTTCGGCCGCTATCGTGCTTTCAACAGACAGGCAGACGGACATCGTCTTAGAATTTTACCACGACCCAGAATATATATACATTATTGGGTCTCCGATGAATATTTCAAGGTGTTACAAACGGAATGACAAAGTGAATATACCCCCATCCTGGAGGTGGAGAGTATAATAAAACAAAATAATTTTTTCCGATTTCTTTTGATCCAGGAAAAAAAGATTTTTTTTCGAAAAAAAATCTCAATTTTTTTGGTCACTGTTCCAAAACACTGTTTTTATGTAAAAACGAACATAATACAAATATTAAGCTGAAAAGCCTAATCGAACGCTCCTATTACTTCACATTTATGCGACATTATAGTTACTATTTGGAATGATATTTCAACACTTGCACAAACAAAATGTGTGTTTTAATATTAGTCGGACGGTTGAAAACAAAAACATTCATAATTGTTTTTAATATTTGCTTGTTAAAACAACAATTGTTTAACATTTAGACTATTTTTAATATCCACGCCCATTAAAGCACATGCCAATTACTTATTCATGTTAAGGGAACTATAGTACATCTGTTATAACCTGTTAACTGTAAATTCAATCGATAATTAAATAAAATCGCACAAAATCGGTTCCAAGAGAGAACATTTTCCCTAACAAGGACAGGAGTTAACATTTACGTATTATGTGTACATCCCTCTTATACCGTGCACGAATTTTAATTTTGCCGTGATTCGTAAAACGAAGCGGGTATTTCGATATTCGTTGTTATATGGCCGAAAATGACCGACCAAATAACTGCAGCTAGAATATTGAGAGCCGGTGTATCTTCACTCCGGCTACGTAGACTCCAAAAATAAAGCGATTTTTCGATATTTGGAGTATTAGGGTCAAAATGGGCCACAAGGGTTAAATTTCGAACCGACCAAATCACTGCAGTTAGAATTATAAAATTCAGTGTGTACATTCATCTGAATGTGCAGGCGCGCAACATAAAGGATTTTTTGGAAAATTGTACTTTTCGGGTAAAACGGGATGAAAGGGAATGAAAACTATGAAACTATGAAATTCGATTTATACATTTATCTGACTTAAAATAAAAAGCTTCCTACAAATTCGTACAATATAGGGATACAAATGGTCCACTGTGAACGCGACAGAAATTCGAATATTAACGATGAAAATGGAAACAAATTCGATATGCATGTTCCTGTGTGGAAAGTTGGAATTGAAATCGGTATGCCGTAAAGTTTGTAATTTTTGCAAAAAAAATGCATGCCACCTGTTGTATATAAAGCTTTTTACGCTTAAATAGCACGCTGTTGAAAGTACGCTAGCATTTGCTTATACTTACTTGATATTCGATATGCTCATTCACTCTATAACAAAAAGTGATTTTTTTCGTATGGGGCAAAAAGGGATCAAAATGGTACATATCAAAGGACAACAGCTAGAAATATTCCTCTAATTGAGTAGATACATAATATAAAAGTATTATTTCCAAATTCGTACTTTCATGGAGTAAAATGAGAATAGAGGGATAAAAATGGTACCAACCAAACGGTGCACCTAGAATAATGAAATTCGGTGTATACATTCCTCTGATTGCGTAGACAAGTGATATAATCGGATTTTTCGAAATTCGTATTTTTTGGGTTAAAATGGAAAAAGGGGATAAAAATAGTTCCAAAAAAATGACTGCAGCTACCGTCATGAAATTCGGAGTATACATTCCTCTGACTGCGTAGACACGAAAAATAAAAGATTTTTTTCAAATTCATACTTTCAAGGGTTACAATGGGTACAGAGGGATAAAAATAGTTCCAACTAAACGGCTACAGCTAGAATGATGAAATTCGGTGCGTACATCCCTCTAATTGCGTAGACACGTAAAATTGAAAGTCGTACTCTTATCGTCGATGTATGCATTCCTCAGACAAATAAAAAGATTTTTCCAAATTCGTACTTTTTTACTTTTATGGCAAAAATTGGTTGAATCATGAAGTTAGGTTATTTTTTACTATGTACGTGGGATAATGGATTTTCAAAATTTGTACTTTTGGAATTAAAATAGAATGGACGTACAATCAACTATAGCGCCAGTTTTTTTTTTGATATTTAAGCTTTTTCGAACATTGTTGTCTTATATTTACTTTTTGAAATGACTTGAAGTATTATTTCGATATAATAAATAATTATAAAATTCTGATTTTTTTCGAAATTTTATATAAACGTGATGTTAAATATTTTATTTGTTTTTGTTAAAAAATATTTTAATATTTTTTTGTATTTTTTGTTAAAAAATTATTTACCAACACGTTTATAACAAATTTCCAAAAAATGAATTTTATGATTATTTAGCTTATTAAGATTTCTTTAATCCACACATTATAATAGATTATTTTTTTCATTTTATTTTTTACAATTTGTTGATGTTTAGAGATTTCAATAAGCTAAATAATCATAAAATTCAGAATTGTTTGGCAATTTTATAAAAACGTGCTGTATTTTTTTTTTGTATTTGTTGTTAAAAAATATTTAAATATTTTAGTGCATTTTTGTTAAAAAATATGTAAATATTTTTCAATATTTCTGTTAAAAAATTATTTAACAGCATGTTTATATCAAATTTACAAAAAATTCTGAATTTTATGATTGGCTTATTAAGATTTCTTTCATTCAAACATAATAATCGATTATTTTTTCGCTTTCAGTTGAGTTGTCGAGACGTCTTAATAACCTAAATAATCATAAAATTCAGAATTATTTGGAAATTTTTTATAAACGTGTTGTTAATTTTTTTTAAAGAATAACAATTTTTGTACTTTTTGTCAAAAAAATATTAAATTTTTTTTTGTATTTTTTGTTAAACAAATATTTTAATAATTTTTTGTATTTTTGTTGAAAACTTATTTGTTTATTAACATATTTATTAACTTATTTATTTAACAAAAATTATTTATTAAATTTATTAAAATTTTTTTGTTAAAAAAAAACAATATTTTTTGAACTTTTTGTTAAAAAAATATTTAAATATTTTTTTGTATTTTTTGTTTAAAAAATATTTCAAAAATAATTTTTTGTATTTTTTGTTAAAAAAATATTTCAAAAATAATTTTTTGTATTTTTGTTGAAAAATTATTTAACAGCACGTTTATATAAAATTTCCAAACAATTCTGAATATTATGATTATTTAGCTTATTATTTTTTTAACAAAAAATAGTTAAACACACGTTTATATAAAAATTCCAAATAAATAATCATAAAGTTCAGAATTGTTTGGAAATTTCATATAAACGCGTTGTTAAATACTTCTTTGTTAAAAAATATTTAACACCACGTTTATATAATTTCCAAACAATTCTGAACTTTATGATTATTTATTTGGAATTTTTATAATTATTTGTTTGGAAATTTTATATAAACGAGTTAATTATTTTTTTTGTATTTTTTTGTTGAAACATATTTAACACCACGTTTATATAAAATTTCCAAACATTTCTGAATTTTATGATTATTTAGCTAAAAATCCCACTAAAATATGTTGACCCCATCAAGATTTATAAAATGTTTGACTCCCATCACACAGAATATTCCCCACTGTGCTTCGCCTACTAGGGTTGAATCTTCTCCTCCTATATCCTTAATAACATTTATATGACAAAAGGGCCCTAGACGCAGAATTATTTATTTTCCTTTACTCGCGGATTGTTGCTCTTGTACGCAGGTACAAACAGAGATGATGGCAACGAACTCACACATCTGTCACTTTCCGAGATAACTTTGCGCCACGGATATTAGATACTTTTTATATTTTTTTCAGCTCACTTGACAACCAGATGCCGATGTACATGACCTTGGCAAAGAAAGCAAGGAAGGCGTAAAAATGTGAAAGGGAATCAAATGACCTTGGGGAAGCGGCATTCGTATGTCAACGTCCATGGACATGAAATATATGGATATGGATTTTTCTTTCAGGGGACACACTAACACTAAACAGACTATCAAAATGTCCACAACTTACCCGATATGTTTGTTTCGGAGTTTGATGGTGTCCGATTTGCACAGTTTTTCATTGCTGACCGATTCCAATTGCTCACGTGGGAAGGGCATTTTTGTAGAGATTTTTTTTTTTAATTTAAAAAATTTTTGTTTTTTGTTTTTTTAGTTTTGAGTATAAAAAATGGAATGCACTTTCAGAAGGAATTGACGTCGAAAGAATTTTTATTATTTGTTTGGTTTTGTGTTATGTTTTGTCTTGTCTTGTGTTTTGCAGCTAGATAGATGCTCTAGCGTTGTTTACGTTTGAAAATCGTCAGAGAAATGACAAACTTAACGAATGCGTTGTTGGGTTTTATAACAACCCCAACCAACAACACTACAACAATACGAGTCCAATCGAAGTGAAAACGTTTCTCCCATTCATTCATGCAACCCAACAAAACTCGCACACACACACACACATACACAAACCCACTGAGAACAAGTGTTTTACTGATATCAGACGGTCTCTTATAGGCGAGACTGAGACTATAAACTCTCATCGCCATTCAAACGCACACACACCCAGGCACATGCTATATTTTCCTCCTGTTACCTCCTCATGCACAGTTGTTGTTGTTTTCCTAGCCAATGCATCAGCATTAGATTTTTCCATTCCATTGGCTGATAAGCGTTGATAGTATGCCTTGGATTACACTGACCAACACCGAACTTATGTTTTATGTACTCGTATATTCCGCGAGTGATTTTTGGAAAATACTCTGCCCATCACATTGAACCGTTTTGCGGATATGTAACGGCTAACCTGCCGTTCTGGCGGTGTATCCGGTTTAGCACGTTTTGATTTTTTAAAAGCTATGGAAAAGTTTTAAAAAAAAACACATAAAATTCATGAAATCTTTATTTGAATCGATAGTACGGTCCATATAATTTAATGTTTGAAGATTATTTCATGCAAATGTTGACCTTGACTGCGCCTCAAATGGTCCATCCGCTTAGTCCAATTTTGGCATTTCCACGTTTTTGAGTAACAGAGGCCCAATTGCTGCGAACGGCGATGAATCGATAATTGATGGTCATCATTAACACTAGCCGATACAGCTGCGATATTTCCTTCAGTTCGCACTCTACGTAAGCGTGTTGGAGGTTTAATGTCCAACAATGTAAATTTGGTGCGAAATTTAGTCACAATAGCCCGAATAGCCGCTTCAGTGGGTCGATTAAACTGGCCATCAAATGGAAGCGCGCGATGAACTTTCTTAACAGAGAACGCATTTTGATAATAAAATTCAATAATTTGCAAGCGTTGTTCGTTTGTAAGACGAAGATTCATGGTTAAATCATAGACCAAACTGAAGATGTTTGACATGTGAAAGAAAACACGAAACGTGCGTCAGCTGTTTAAGCCAATGTTGCCAAAAAGGTAATAGCTAAAAAATCACCCTTTATTTTCGCAAACTTAGTTTAAATTCGGAAATGGGGGAAATTGATATACATCTTATGGTACCCACACACGTATAGTCCATATTCCAAAACAAACGACCCGTACGTAAAATTAATAACTAATATAACTTCTATACTTTCCACGCAAATTGACATAAGCTTTGGTCAAAATAAAACTGATATAACCTCCATACGTATGGTTGAAATTACTTATAATTCGAGATTTTAAAATGTTTTTATAATCACTTTAAACCTATAAAATATGTATGCTTTTCCGCGTCCTTTGAAGTCCCTATCCAAGTGAAAATTAAAACCATAAAACCATAACAAACAAACATTTTGTATATATATTTTATTTTGCCGGGGATAATGACTATAATGTTCACACATAACTCTTATTATTTATTATTATTAATCTTTATTAAATTTTTCATCAGTCTTATAAAAGATTTTAAATATATATGTACACATTAAGAGATTTGGCTTAAAATAACCTTACATCTATAACAATAATCGCTTATAACAAAATAATAAGTAATTTATGAGAAAAAATATAGATATCGCCGAAGGAACACATAACTCTTTCTGTGACGCTTGTGCCCTTAAGCATACAAATTTCGAAAAATTAATTTATGTACTCGGAGAAATGTACTCACCGAATTTCTTTTCTTTTTCTAAGTGAAAACTTTGGTTGGTACTATCTTTATCCAAAATCCGCAAATTTGGTTGGTACCATTTGCACCACTTTTGATCCGCTTCCCCCTTTAAGGTACACATTTGATACAATCCAATTGTATTGCAGTATCTATTTTAATCGCTTTTTTCCAAGTTCAACTTAAAAGTATAAATATTGAAAATTTCTAGGCCCAGTCTTTTGGTACAATTTTAGTGGTACAACTTTAAACCCATTTAATCCCTTTAAAAGTACAAATATCGGAAAATTCCTTGTTATTACTCATCTACACTGTAAGACGAATATATGCGCAACGAATTTTATTATTGTAGCGTCATCCATGTTGTTGGCACCTTTTTTATCCCACTTTTCTAGTTTACCCTTTGAAAGTACGAACTTCGAAAAATTCCTTCAATTTGCATTTCAGGGATGTACACGCCGAATTTCATGATTCCAGCTCCGTCTGTTTCACTCACAAAAAGTACGAATTTTGAAAAAAATTTTCTTAGTCGCATTCGTGCTGTAAAAGTAATGCCCATTCCGAATATCATGATTATAGGCCCAGTTGTTTGGTCTGGGCTGTGGTACAATTTGTATCCCATTTAATCCCTTAAAATTACAAATTTCGAAAAATGTCTTCTTAGCAGTGATTTGCGCTGTAAAACTAATATACATATCGAATTTCATTATTGTAGCGTCATCCGTGTTGTTGGTAAATTTTTTATCCCCTTTTCCCCGTTTACCTATTAAAAGTACGAATTTCAAAAAATTCGGTCAGTTTGCGTTTCTAAGGGTTTTGAGGTATGTACAATGTACATACCGAATTTTATTATTCCAGCTCCATCCGTTTGATTGGTACTATTTGTATCCCTTTTTTCCCGATATTACCCACAAAAATACGAATTTTGAAAAATATTTTCTTGGTCGCAATCGTGCTATAAAAGCAATGACCGTTCCAAATTTCAAGATTCAATTTATATTTATACAATTTTTATCCCATTTAATCCCTTAAAAGTGCAAATTTAAAAAAATGTTTTTTCTTAGTGATCTGCGGTGTAAAACGAATATACACACCGAATTTCATTATTGTAGAGTCACCCGTGTTG
Organism: Polietes domitor; assembly: GCA_947397865.1. Taxonomy (NCBI): domain Eukaryota; kingdom Metazoa; phylum Arthropoda; class Insecta; order Diptera; family Muscidae; genus Polietes; species Polietes domitor. Next base: position 121,619,665 of record OX377620.1, read on the forward strand.
TTGGTACCTTTTTTATCCCCTTTTTCTTTTAAAAGTACAAATTTCGAAAAATTCCTTCATTTTGTGATCCTAAACATTTTGAGGGATGTACACACCGAATTTTATGGTTTCAATTCCATCCATTTTATTGGTACTATTTTTATCCCTTTTTAATTCACCCCCAAAAAGTACGAATTTTGAAAAATATTTTCTTGGGCGCGTTGAAGCTATATGAGAAATTTTTGTACCAAATTTCAAGATTCTAGTCCCAGCCGTTTGGTTATTGCGGTGGTACAATTTTTATCCCTCTTTACCCCTTAAAAGTACGAATTACGAAAAACTCCCTTCAAATCTGATTTATTCACTGTAAGGGAAATGTACATTGTACATTTCTATTTTGTCCATTTTTGCCCCATTTTATCCCCCCAAAAGTACGAATTTTGCAAATGCCACTTTTTGGTATGTCTTCATGCCGCTAGAGGAATATTCATACCAAATTTCAAGATTCTAGGCCCAGCCGTTTGGTCATTGAGGTGGTACTATTTTAATCCCTTTTTACCCCATCTTACCCCTTAAAAGTACGAATTTCGAAAAATCCCGTCCCTCAACACTGTAAGAGAAATGTACACACCAAATTTCATGATTCTAGCTTTAGCCGTTTGGTCTGGAGAGTGATCAGTCAGTCAGTCACTCAATCACACACTCATTTATTTATATAGAAGATACAGGATTTTCCAACATTTGACAAGTAGAAACTACGCCATTACTAACAAGTAAGGAATGGCTAAAGGCGGGCGGGGCCGACTATATGATACACTCCATTTTCTATCCGAATACAATTCAATTCGGTAAAAAATTGAAAACAGGAAGAATTTTTGTATGTTCCCTAATCGTAGGCTAATATGACCTGGTCCAATTCGTCAAATCGAAAAGCATATTTGTATCGGGGCTATATCCAAGCATGAAATAAAGTGACAATAAGTTCTTCCTGTTCAAATATAACGTGTTATGCTCACTTTGAAGAAATTCGGTGAAAATTCGTGGTTTCTGGGGCGGAAAAAGTATATCCGGGAGCGAAATTTGTATGGGAGCTATATGTAAATCTGAACCGATCTGACCCATTTTCACTATGGGTGTTTCTAGTTGAAATATAAGATATTTTGAAAGATTTGAAGAAGATCTGTTATAATATGTGGACTGTAGAGTGGAAGTGGAAGAGTAAAATCGGGAGTGAAATTTGTGTGGGAGCTATATATAAATCTGAACCGATTTGACCCATTTGCACCATGGCTGTTAGTAGTACAAATATAAGATATTTCGGCTAATTTGAAGAGGATCTGTTAAAATATGTGGTCTCTAGAGCAGAAAAAGTGAAATCGGGAGCGAAATTTTAATGGGAGCTATATATAAACCTGAACCGATCTAACCTATTTTCACCATAGGTGTTCCCAGTTTAAATATAAGATGTTTTGCCAAATCTGAAGATAATCTGATACAATATGTGGTTTCTAGAGCGTCAAATCGGGAGCGAAGTTTGTATGGGAGCTATATATAAATCTGAACCGATCTAAAACATTTTTACCACAGGTCTTTCTAGTTGAAATATAAGACGCTTTGCCATTTTTGAAGAAAATCTAAATATGAAATATGTGGTATCTAGAGTGAAAAGAGTCAAATCGGGAGTGAAATTCGTATGGGGGCTATATCTAAATCTGAACCGAATTTTTTTTTTCAAATTAAATAGCGTTCTTCCTTATCCAGAAAAACTTCGTTGTGCAAAGTTTCATTTGGTTCTGTCTAAAATTGCGTCCTGCATCGTGATTACAAGAATAGATGAACAGACAGGCAGCCATTGCTAAATCGATCGGTATAATTAACATGGATCTATCTCCCTACCTTTTGGGTGTTACAAACAAATGCACAAAGTCATAATACTCTCGTGGAGTGTATAAAAATGGAACGATACACGCTTCAACAACGCATTGAAATTATTAAAATTCATGAATGAAAATTATCCGGAATTCCGTCGAAAAATCATCTTGATTGATGAGGCCCATTTCCACATCGGTGGCTACGTCAACAAGCAAAATTGTAGCATCTGGGTCTCGCAAAACCCAAGAGTTATTGTTGAGAAGCCTATCCATCCTCATCGTGTGACTGTTTGGTGCGGCTTATGGTCCGGCGGGGTCATTGGAACTTTTTCGAAAATGAGGTTTGTTCAAAGTTACGGTGAATGGATTGGGCTATCGAGAGATGATTAATGATTTTTTATGGTCATAGTTGGATGGTATTGATCTGGACAACGTTTACGTTCAAAAAGACTACGTGCTACGTGCCACACAAGCAACGAAACCATTGCTCTTTTACGGGAAAAGTTTCCGGACCGTGTTATCTCTCGAAGAGGTGGCCACCGAGATCTTGTATTTAACACCATTCAACTTCTTCCTTTGGGGCCACGTGAAAGAGAAGGTCTACGACAACAGCCCAGCGTCGATTCAAGACCTCAAAGATAGAATTCGTGAGGATATCGAGGACATAGAGCAGCCACTTTGCGATTTGGTTATGCAAAATTTCATGGAAAGTATATGGTCCTGGTACAAACACTTGCTCTGTAGCTGGAATCAATAAATTGCAGAAGGGAAATCGGCCATGATGGAAAATTTTTCTCCCTAATGACACCTAATACAACTAATATTACGGCACATTTTTGAAGATTGCTGCCTCATGTTCAATTTTGGATTACACTTGAAGTGTTATATTTTTATATAGTAGATAACTATTAATATTATAATAATAACTCCACCCAGAAATTTGCTTAAAATATATGCTGTCATATTCACACAACTGTATCAAAGTATAGATTTAAAAAACCTATTATAAACCCTGATCCCAACTCCATTATTTTTGGTCAGAGATTCAAAAAATTAAAATCGGAAATTTTTAATTGTATTTCTTATAGCAAACACTCCAAGAAACCAAGAAAATGTACCGGAAGAAAATCAAGTTGCAACACCGCAACCCTGAATGGGGCGATCGCCGATTTATCATCCAGAAGTATTGTCTTGTGGTATGGCACTGGCCGCACAAACTTCTCCAATTGAGGTTGCTAAGATTTTGAATCGTTTTCGTATTACTTTGCTTGTTGGATTATTGTAAAAAAGAAACACTTGAATTGAAGTTGTTTTTACTTTTTATTTAGATTTGTTTTTATTTTTAAAGACTTTTTTGTTTTTCGTTTGAAATATATACTATTTTTTAATTTATTTTTATTTATATTTTAGTTGATTTTTGTTTTTTTTATTAATATGTAGATTAAGTTTTTTTTATTTCATATTAATATAATTTGTATAATTTTTATTTATCATATATAATATACGTATTTCTTATGATGTTGGTGAATTTTGTGAAAAATAAATCACCTAAGCCGAAGCTTTAGATGCGATTTCTGTTCAACTGAATGGAAAGCGTTTCGAGACTAAAAACTTTTAGGTGAGTTAAATTTTTAGAATTATCTGAAAATTTAATACTCTGGCAGAGCAACAAGTTACGACATTATTTAACGGTAAAAATAAGAAAAAAAATAAACTCAAGTTAGGGCCTTGTTTATTTTCAATGTGATTTCTTGTCTCATTTTTTTCAAATTTAAGAGAAATCGAAAAAAATGCAGGTGATATTTTTTACAATTTTTTATGTTATGCCAAAGTGAAAATGAAGAACGAAAAGTGTGTGAGCTTGAGAATAATTTTTCTTAATTTATTTATTTATATATATATAAATATACGTATGTATATATCTATGCAAATATGTGTATGTATATTATATACTTATTTAAGTATATATAAATTGCTGACTTGTTTATGTAAATAAGCGAAATACTTAATTTTATTTTTTATGGTTTTCCATTCCAATAAAAACGTTCAAAAAACAGCATTTGAAACAATTTAAACTACTAATACTTTTCTTGTTATTATATTTATATTTTATTTAATAATATTTTTTATGTTTATATTCTGACATTGTATTCATGTTAAAAGTGCTTTAAATTTTACAAGTTTTCTTGTTGTTTTTTTGTTATTTATTTTTTATTTTTTAAATTGTAGAATACTATTGGAAAATTATTTCTTTAACAACTACTATTTGCAAATCAATTTACAACATATGTTTGTATGTATGTATATTATGTATAGTATTTATACAGTGTTAGGAAATTATATTTATATATGAACATTGAGAATAGATCGATGGATCGTTTTATTAAATGAATTTGATTGGAATCCAAAAGGTCTATTGACCTTTGAAATATGTATTTATTTAGATAGAATAAAGGTCGTGTAGGGAAGCATTTAGACCCAAGATTACTCATTGATTGGAAACTATTCGTCTTAGTATTTATGAAGAGCTTGTAGAAAATAGAAATAGTAATAGAACCATTAATCTATATGATTGAATTTATTAATATACAACTCTACGGAATAAATAATAAAACAATTGAGTCTGAGATCTTAAATTTTTGTATGGGCTAAAATTCTATTTTGGGAAATATAAATCCAATCACACCCTGTTCAATTAAAGTCTACAACTGTTGAAAATTTCACTTTCTAGACATTGGTTTAGGAACAGTCTCCTAAAAAATATTGTTTTCGCAATTTTTTTTAATCATGTTTTTTTTTATTTTTTTTTTGTTCAATATCGCGAAAAATCGCTTTAAAATTGGGAAATCTATGGATAAATGTATTTGATCCTTTGTATTGTATTTTACCTTGTATTGGATCATTTCGTAGATTCAAGTGATTTTAAATTTTTTCATTGAAATTTTCTAAAATTTGATTTGAACTGGGATATTGTTCTGACTCAAGACCATTTACAAATTTATTTACAAATGGCATGGTGACATTTATTACTTGGCTGCAGACTACCACGATCATAATTTCGACCATGTCAAAAGTCTTTTCAAGTGGCTTCGCAGCGACTTTTCAACATCAAACCCGGCCTCTATAAGGAGATGATTCTCACAAACGAACGAGAAGCAGAACGCGAAGCCACTTAAAAAGACTTTTGACATGGTCGAAATCATGATCGTGGTAGTCTGCAGCCAAGTGATAAATGTCACCATGCCATTTGTAAATAAATTTGCATTCTATTAAATATAGAAGCAAAATGGTCTTGAGCCAGGACAATATCCCAGTTCAAATCATATATTGATTACAGACCAAAAAAAAATAAATGCAAACTAAAATTTTCAAAGCTTCTAATTAGATGTTGTACGATAAATCTTTATAAATTCTATAAGGATTTGTGGACATATAAGTGCATTTACATTTAAAGTTTTGTCATACAACTTGGAGGTATAATATAATTATACAGGGTGGCAGATGAATGCTGTTGTTAAACAAGTTTTTCTTTGAATCCATTTCAACACTGTGAGGCTTCAACTGAGGCTTTCGCTGTCAGAATTGCAGAGAAAATTCCCCAATAAGCTGATTTCAAGAAATTCCACATTTCGTTGCACCTATATCTACTGACTTTACTACACCTGATATTGGATGACTCAAAGCAGTGTTTTCGAACAACAATTGAGGCAATTCCCGCTTGATGTTTCCAGGCAGTAATGAAAAATTAATTCAATTATTTTTGAAAAGATTTATAAATATGTATTAGTTTTCAACTGAATACTGAAATACACATAAATTGTGATTAAAAAGTTATTTACGTTTTTAATGTAGCAACATTCATCGGCCACCATGTACTTCTTTTTCAATTAAAACAAGTAAGAAGGCGTTAAGTTCGGCCGGGCCGAATCTTATATACCCTCCACCACGGAGTGCATTCCACAGTATTACCAGCAGATTAAAGGATGTCGACTTTTAAAGATATCGCCATTCACCCCATTCTCCGCCCAAATGTAAAAATTTCGAAAAAACCCTTGTTCAAGTCTTCATAGTCAGAATGTATACACCGAATTTCATGATTTCAACTTCAGCGGTTTGGTAGGTACCATTTTTATCCCTCTTTTTAATTATATCCCTTAAAAGTACGAATTTCGAAATCCCTCTGTGTTACGTGTCTATGCAATTAGAGGGATGTACACACCGAATTTCATGATTCTAGCCTTTTTGTCCCATTTCGCCCGCTAAAACTTTTATTTTCTTTGTGGTGCTTCCAAGCTACAAGAGGAATGTCCACAACAAATTTTAACTGTATGAAAATAAGAAATTTAATTAATAAGCCAAGGCTACCAATATTTGTATACTATATATATAATGGATATAATACTTCAATTCATAAAGTAAATATAAGGGAGCAATCATAAATACCCTAAATATTGGGGGATAGAGAGTGTATTTTCAGCTACAGTCGTTTGGTTGGTTGTATTTCCATCCTATTTTAATTTCAAAAGTATACATTTTGAAAATACCTTATCTCTCACGTACGCAGTATAAGACAACTTCATGATTCTATCACTTTTTGTCGTAAAAGCAACAAACGAATTTGGGAAAAAAATATTTTACGTGGCTATGCAGTCAGAGGAATGTACACACCGAATTCCATGATTCTATCAGCGGTCATTTTGTTGGTACCATTTTTATCCCCTTTTTCCAATTTTGCCCCCTCAAGAGTACGACTATCTAAAATCTCTTTATTTTACGTATCTTCATCACATTTCATCATAGCTGTATTCGTTTAGTTGGTACTATTTTTATCCCCTGTAGCCATTGTATCCCTTGAAAGTACGAATTTGGAAAAAACGTTTTATTTTTCGTGTCTACGCAGTCAGAGGAATGTATACTCCGAATTTCATGATTCTAGCCGCTGTCATTTGGTAGGTACTATTTTATCCCCTTTTTCCATTTGAACCCCAAAAAGTACGAATTTTGGAAAGTTCTTTTATTTTACGTGTCTACGCAATCAGAGGAATGTATATATCGAATTTCACTATTCTAGGTGCAGCCGTTATGTTGGTACTATTTTTATCCCTTTTGCCCCATTTAACCCCTTTAAAGTACGAATTTAGACGAAATACTTTTATATTATTTATCCACTCTATCAGAGGAATGTACACGCCAAATTTCGTGTTTCTATCTGTTGTCGTTTGATAGGTACCATTTTTATCCCTTTTTGTCCCATTTCGCCCCCTACAAATAAAAATCACTCTATGGTGCCCTTTTATGCTATAAAGGAAATGCGCATTGCAAATATCAAGTAAATACAAGCTAATATGTTTAAAAAACATGCTGAAATACTCTAATTATTAGGGGTATTTTCAGTCCTTGTGAGGGAAAAATTTTTCCCTTTGGGCCGATTTCGTCCACTTTCAATCCCAACCGATCTACAACCATAAGACACATTTAGGAAAAATTTGAACCTGCTAGCTCATTTCTTTCGGCCGCTATCGTGCTTTCAACAGACAGACAGACAGACGGACAGACGGACAGACGGACAGACGGACATGGCTATATCGTCTTAGAATTTTACCACGACCCAGAATATATATACTTTATGGGGTCTCCGATGAATATTTCAAGGTGTTACAAACGGAATGACAAAGTGAATATACCCCCATCCTGGAGGTGGAGGGTATAAAAACAAGTAAGGAAAGGTTAAAGTCGGACGGGCCCGACTATATAATATATTCAACTTTCTAGCCCTTTGCAATTCAATTCAGTAAAAAAGTGAAGTCGGGAAGGATTTTTGTATGAGTCCTAAGCATGAACCCACTCTCATAATGTATGTTTCAAGGTAAAATATAACGCCTTCTGTCAAATTATTTAAAACTATTCTGTAAGTGTCTGTGCTTGACAATTAATTAAAATGTAAATGTTATATATAAAGTTTGGCCAAAATCGGTTAAAGATTTGGGAGCAACATTTATATGAGGACTATATCAAAATCTCAATCGATCAGACTAACTTTCACCATAGATATTTCTAATTGAAATATAACGTTCTGTGCCTAATTTGAAGAAAATCTATTAAAATTACTAGTTTCTAGAGCGGAAAAAGTAAAATCCGGCGCGAATTATATGAGAGAATTATATGAACCGATCTTACCCACTTTCACCTCAGGTGTTTCTGTTATTAAATAGCATTCGTCCTTGATCAACAAATCCTACTAATTTTTAAATCTTTTGCTAATTTTTGTTAAGATCGGACAAAGACGACATTTTTTAAATCAGGATAAATTTACTGTTTGTTGACGATCGATCAGGTCCTGTCGATGATGACATCGATTTGGACTTGATCGATCTCAACAACTAAGTGTCATCCCTGACACTGGAAGGCGAGGAGTGCGGCCAACTTCATATGTTTGTGTTGTCCACTTTGCTTTTCGTTTTCGCAAAAGGTGACAGTGTTTTAGACCGCCGTGTCAATAAATATTTATAAATAAATATTAATTCGTACTAATTCAAACCCTCTGTGTTTTCACTTAAAGGAACCACCACGTAAGTAAACACCTTTTACTTACGTTCGTTTGTGTTACTTTGTGTTTTCGTTGCTTGCATTTTCGTGCAACACACTACACTAGGCTTCTCACAAGACTCCGTCTTTGAGAACCTAACGAGTCCGTCATCCTGGCAGGATCTCGTTCACTGTTCGATTTATCGAACATTGTATTAATATGGGTTGAGGAATGCATTAGCTTAAACCGAAAAATGAATTTTCTGAGTATAAAATGGAAATTCTCAATTCCATTTGGAAAATTCTCAATTTGAAATGGAAATTCTTAAATTCAATAGGAAATTTCTCATAATCTACACTGCCGGAAATCTACGACGAAGTCCGAGGAGTCGTTATAGGTAAAACAAGTAAAAACGGCGTTAAGCTCGGCCGGGACGATCTTTATATTCCCTCCACCATAGATTGCATTCCACAGAGGTTGTCGGTTTTCGTAGAAGTGCAGTAATATTACTACCTTGACGTTTCTACGCAATTAGAATTTCTTCATTCCAGCTGGAGTCATTTAGTTGGTACTATTTTTATCCCTCTGTACCATTGTATCCCTTGAAAGTACGAAATTCGAAAAATCAGTTTATTTTCCGTGTCTACGCAGTCAGAGGAATGTATACTCCGAATTTCATGACTCTAGCTGCGGTTATTTGATTGGTACTATTTGTATCTCCTTTTTCCATTTTAACCCCAAAAAGTACGAATTTCGAAAAAAGTTCATTTTCCGTGTCTACACAGTCATTGGAATTTATACTCCGAATTTCATGACTCTAGCTGTGGTCATTTGAACGTTCTAGCTCCTTTCGTTTAGATGCTAGCGTGCTTTCAACAGACGGACAGACGGACGGACGGACATGGCTAGATCATCTTAGAATTTTATGACGATCAAGAATATATATACTTTATAGGGTCTCAGGTCGATATTTCAAGGTGTTACAAACGGAATGACGAAGTTAGTATACCCCCATCCTGGAGGTGGAGGGTATAAAAATCATATACAAAAATTTATATACTGCTTAAGAGACCTAAAAACTCATAATTCAAAAAATCAACACAAAATTGTTTATGTATAAATTACAAAAATACCTTTAATATTGATACTATCATTCGGATAGTCTAAAGCCGGTCATTTTAAACATTACCTCTACAGAAGGTAGGGGGGGGGGGTAAGGGCTATAAATCTTCTGCATATCACTACAACGTAAAGATCATGAACATATTCTAAGTCGACTTAGTATACTATTGTTTGTAGGAGTCGATACGAAACATGATTTTTTTCTCTTTTAAAGATGTCTCACTACTTCTACATTTATCCATGGATTTTCTTTTCAAATATGCCTTGTTTTCTCTGTTAGTATGTCCGATATTAGCAACTAACAAAATACATTTAATTTCTTATTTTAATGTACATAATATATAATAAAATATTTTTTACGATTTTTTCTATTTTATGAGGCTTTTTGCGTCAACTAAAATGATTTTTTTTTCTAAAAATTTATTTGTGTTTTTTTTTTCAAAAAAATTATTTGTTTTTTTAATGATTTTTTTTATTATTTATTTTCTTTAAAAATGATATTTTTAATATCTTTTGGCGACTGTTATTAACCACTACTTCAACGTGAAGGGTATACCACTACCTTCTATTTGACGTATAAAATGATCGGAGTTACACGGCTAAAATGACACTACAAATACTAAAGGAACCTTCGACGAAAATTGGAATTTTAGCAAAAACGTTTTCGGGAGTTTAGAAAGTTTGTAGATTTGACAAAACAATCATATTCATATTTGAAAATGTGTGTCATTTAAATTAAATAATAACGGCCGTTAAAATACCCTTGGCTATGTTAAAGAAAATTTATTGCACATCGTCAAAATTGTGTTGGTTCCGTAAAATTTATATATTTTTAATTGATACCAGTCTAATTGACATTTACAAAATTCCAATTGAAACTGAGAATTTTCCAACCGAAATTTAGAATTTCACTTTCATATTGAAAAATTTGCAATTGAAATTGAGAATTTCCATTTCATATTGAGAAATTTGTAATTGAATTTGAAAATTTTCCATTTAATATTGAGAAAATTCCAATTGAAATTGAGAAATTTCTTTTTTCCATTTCAATTATATATTTTCCATTTGAACTTGAGAAAATTTTATTTGAAATTTAAAATTTCCATTTCAATTTTAGAATATTCAAATTGAACGTTTTGCCTTTCAATTTGAGAAAATTCCAAATTAAATTACGATTTTTCTTTTAATATTGACAAAATTCCAATTGAAAATCAGAATTTAGTTTTCAAATTGAGGAATACCATGATAGGCTCGAGAATCCACTCTGGATGAGCCATATTTTCTGTGCACAATTAATTCAATAACAATAACCACTTCACACCACATAAGAATTATGCCAAGGCAGGAATATTCTCAATTTCAAATAGAATTTTCCCAATTTCAATTGGAATTTTCTCAATATTAAATGGAAATTTTTCAAATTCAATTACAAATTTCTCAATATGAAATGGAAATTCTCAACTTCAATTGCAAATTTCTCAATATGAAAGGGAAATTCTAAATTTCAATTGGAAAATTCTCAGTTTCAATTGGAATTTTCTCAGTATTAAATGGAAATTCTCAATTTCAATTGGAAATTTTTCATTTTCAAATATAAATTCTGAAATTCAATTCGAATTTTCACAATTTGAGATGTAGATTCTCAAAATCAATTTGGATTAAATGTAAATTCTCATTTTCATTTGGAATTTTCTCAAATTCAAATGGATAATCTAAATTTGAAATGGAATTTTCTCACTATTAAATGGAAATTCTCAATTTCGATTGGAAATTTTTCATTTTCAAATATAAATTATGAATTTCAATTCGAATTTTCACAATTTCAGATGTAAATTCTCAAAATCAATTTGGATTTTTTCTACATTAAATGTAAATTCTCATTTTCATTTGGAATTTTCTCAAATTCAAATGGATAATCTAAATTTGAAATGGAATTTTCTCAATTTTCTCGGTATTAAATGGAAATTCTCAATTTCAATTGGAAATTTTTCATTTTTAAATATAAATTCTGAATTTCAATTCGAACTTTCACAATTTGAGATGTAAATTCTCAAAATCAATTTGGATTTTTTCTACATTAAATGTAAATTCTCATTTTCATTTGGAATTTTCTCAAATGATAATCTAAATTTGAAATGGAATTTTCTCAATTTTTTCGGTATTAAATGGAAATTCTCAATTTCAATTGGAAATTTTTCATTTTCAAATATAAATTCTGAATTTCAATTCGAATTTTCACAATTTGAGATGTAAATTCTCAAAATCAATTTGGATTTTTTCTACATTAAATGTAAATTCTCATTTTCATTTGGAATTTTCTCAAATTCAAATGGATAATCTAAATTTGAAATGGAATTTTCGCAATTGTAATTGAAATTTTAACAATTTCAATTGGAAATTTCTCACTTTGAAATGCAAATGCTCAATTTCAATTGGAATTTTCTAAAAAATGGAAATTCTCAATATCAATTGAAATTTTTGAAGTTTTAAATGGAAAGTATCAATTTCATTTGTAATTTTCTCTCTCAATTTCAATTTAAATTGGCATTATCTCAATAATAAATGGAAATTCTCAATATAAATTGGAATTTTCTCATTATAAAATGGAAATTCTAAATCTCAAGTGGAATTTTTGAAATGAAAATTCCCAAATTCAATTTCAATTAGAAAATTCCAATCGAATTTTCTCAAATTGATGTAGATACTTTCAATGGAATTTTCTCAATTTCAATTGAAATTCTCCCATTTTTAGTAATATTTTTTGAAACTACTCCAAGCTACACACTTTGACAAGTTATCCTTATTTAGACTTTATTGTCTGCTGAATGGAGTACATGGCCCTTCCGCCAAATCGAGTCTACCTCAAGTGACATTTGAAATCGAGTTAAGATCGATTTCATCATATCAAACTTTCTATCGATCTTCTTCTCAATGCATGCGTATGTAATCGTCCTTGTTCTGAGATCGGAATCATGTTTGAAACTGAATCACAATAGAAAATTGAATTTGTTGACTTCAAGCAATTCGAAGGTATTTGGAGGTCAGAAAACCCAACACGAATCCGATTTGAAAATGCAGACTTTTAACAGAGTTGATTTCTTTAGTTTTTGTTGTTGTTGTTAAAAAGAACACTTTTTCTACGCTTAAAACGTTACTTAATCGAGAGCTTGGTTTTAGTAAGCTTTTTAGTTTTATTTTTGTTTTGTTTTTTTCTTTTTGTTAATTTGTTATTTATGTTTATATAAATAAGATTTTCTATGTTGTATGTAATATATGTAAATACTGGTATTTAATTTTTCTTCGCTAAACATATATATGTATGCATATATATATATACTTATTTAATGTATATATATATTTAATATATATGTATATTTAATGTAAATATGTTTTATATATAGTATTTGTTTCATTTAATTTATTTATATTCTGAGGTGTGTGTATATAGATAAATCGATTATTTTTTATTATTCTTGTTTTCTTTTTCTTTTATTTTTTAATTCGACATCAATTTTTTTTTTGTTTTCTTTTCTTTTGGTTTTAAAATGATTTCTAAAAAATCCATATTTTTTTCGTTTGAAGCATCTACGTTTTCATTTGTTTTGAGATAATTTTTGTTCATCTGTCTCATCGTTTAGCATTTGCGTTTTAGTTTTATATAGAACCTGATTTCTTTTTTTTTCAAACCAAAAAGAGAGAGATTTAAATTTTAATCTTTATAGCGGTCTTAAAGATTTGTCAACTGTAACACATTGTTGCTAATATTGTTTTGTTTGAAAAGTTTACTTATAAATCGTTACTATGGATTTTTCGAGATAAACTGAAAAGAGCGATTTTTCTATTTTGTTGCGCTGCACTTGTTTGCGGGTAAATAAGTTTTTCTTTGTTAGTTTATGGATGGCGTTGTAAAACTGAAACATGTTCGTATTGTATATATCGCAGTACTCATTCTGCAGTAATTGCGGGATTCAGGAGAGTGCAAAGTCGAACCTTTGTTTCCGTTCTCTGACTAGAAGGGTTTAAAATTCATCCATTTGGCAACTGTAGAATTTTTCACAAAATAATTTTCACATTTTAAAAGTTTTGATGTTCTTTAGATTTTTCGCCTAAAATACTGATTTTTTCATAACCTTTTAATATATTGAAGAGTGAAACTCGAACTCGATGCAGTGGAAGTAATTGAAAGTGGCAACGGTTGATTTATATGTGATATTTGATATGAAATGGAAATTTAAATTTTATCAAATTCAAATGGAAATTCTCAATTTCAAGTGGAATTTTATCAAATTTAAACGGCAAATCTCAATTTCAATTGGATATTTCTCAATTTCAATCGAAATTTTAGGAAATTCAAACGGGAAAAACTCAAATTCAATTGGAATTTTCTCAATATGAAATAGAAATTCTCGCTTTCAATTTAAATTTTTCCAATTTCAATTCGTATTTTCTCAATTTGAAATCGAAATTCTCAATTCCAATTGCAAAATTTCTCAACTTTATATGTAAATTCTCTATTTTAATTTGAAATTTCTTAATATGAAATGGAAATTCTTTATTTCAATTGGAATTTTCTCAAAATTATATGAAAGTTCTCAATTCAGATGGTAAATCTTAATTACAATTGGAAATTTCATAATTTGAAATGGAAAATCTCAATTTCAATAAGAATTTTCTGATTATGAAATGGAAATTCTTAATTTCAATTGAAATTCAATAAAATTCAAATGGAAAATCTCAATTTCAATTGGAAATTTCTCAATATGAAATGGACATTTAAATTTTATCAAATTCAAATGGAAATTCTCAATTTCAAGTCGAATTTTATCAAATTCAAACGGCAAATCTCAATTTCAATTGGACATTTCTCAATTTCAATCGAAATTTTATGAAATTCAAATGGGAAAACTCAAATTCAATTGGAATTTTCTCAATATGAAATAGAAATTCTCACTTTCAATTTAAATCTTTTCAATTTCAATTGGAAAAACTCAATTTCAATTCGTATTTTCTCAATTTGAAATCGAAATTCTCAATTCCAATTGCAAAAATTCTCAACTTTAAATGTAAATTCTCAATTTTAATTTGAAATTTCTTAATATGAAATGGAAATTCTAACTTTCAATTGCACTTTTCTCGATATAAAATGGCAATTTCCGATTTCAATAGCAAACTTCTCAATTTGAAATGGAAATTTTCAATTTCATTTGGAATTTTCTCAAAGTGAAATGGAAATTCTCAATTTCAATTTGAATTTTCTAAATCTAGAAAGGAAATTCTCAATTTCCCCAGAAATTTTATCAAATTCAAATGGTAAATAAAAATTTAAATTGCAATTTTCTCAATATAAAACGGATATTCCCGATTTTTATTTGAATTTTTTTAATATGAAATGAAAAATCTCAGTTTCAATTGGAATTTTCTTATATGAAATGGAAATTCTCAATTTCAATTGAAATTTCAAATATCAAATTCAAATGGTCGAAATTTTCAATTTCAAACGGAATTTTCTCAATTTGAAATGGAATGTTTTTCAATTTGAAATGACAATTTTCAATATCAATTGAAAATGTCTATGCGTAACCGGATTTAAATATACCCCAGAGGAGAAAATCTTTAAGGCAAAGCAGAACACCTGCACTCCTCGTAGATTTGGACATACCTTAGATGAGATGTATTTTTGGGGGATCTTTCATACGAAAAAAATTCTTTGTCTATATTTTATTTTTCAGTTGGGTGATTTTGCATTATTATATTTTGGGCATTTTTTTACACATTTTTCATTATTTTTCTTGATCTTTCACATCGCCATTGGGTGATTTTGCTTTTATTTTTGCGACATGAAAAAACAACCAAAACAAAATTTTGTCAAAATAAAAATGGCCCGAAACGGAAATGAAATTATCCCTTAAAATAAATGAAAAATCACCGAAATCAAAAAAGGAAATAATCGGGTAATTTATGATAAGAAAAATCGTCCAAAAATTTGAGTAATTTGAGTAAAGGTTTTCTGCGCTGGTAGCCTTGGGCGGGCTTAAAGTTTTCTCATCTAAATTTTTCATAATGAAAAATTGACCAAATGACAAATATGAAATATTATCTAAAAATTATAAATAAAGAGCCATATGATTATTCATATGATGGGATTTTTTGGTCATTTTTCATTATTTTTGGGGAGATTTTTCAACTGGACCATTTCTGATGGGGTATGATTTATTTCGTACACCAAAATAAAGTGAACCTTTTAAAATGAAACAGTTTAATTAACATTTCCTGAGGAATAAGGAAACTTTATTCACACGCTCACCCTACTGAAAGAATTTTTCCTTCATAACATTTATGAAACGATTTCATAAAAGGTTTTTTCATAAATTTAGTAAATTCTTTCTTAATATGTACGAAAATGTCATAAATAGAATGAAATGTTTCAAAAATGTTTTCATAAACATTTCATATTACATAAAATAAAATTGTTGTTTGTATGTATAGTTGGTCTGTTATGTTGTATGTCTTGTCATTTATTTTGGTTCGAGACTATAGGTTGTGCCGAAGTCTTCATTCTTATTATTGAAATTTAAAAACTATGAGATTTGTCATAACCAATAGAATATTTGTGATATGAAATGTTTTCATAAATATAATGAAGGATTTAGCTGTTTTTATGAAACGTTTCATAAAATGCAAATAGATTTTTAGTGTGTCGACTTTATTCGGTTGAATACTACACTACTAGCAATTCTCATTTGTCCTATGTTAGCTCTGACATACGTATGTATCCAGATTTAGGCCAAAGACATATTCATTGCAAAGGTCTATTTGTTTTTATGTGGAACGTGTGAAAATACTTTTAAATAATTGTTGTCTGCAATAGTATTTAATAACAAATGACAATTTGTATGAAGCAAACACATAGTCTCCGGAAAAATCTAAGAATTATGACCATATACCATTGGGCCTAAAATGAATCCATTGTATTCATTTCATATATGAAATCGATTTCCGAAAATTTTGCCTGACGCTTTGTGTGAAAAAAGTCGATCCACCCTAATGGATAACGTCGTGACCATATACATAAGAAACTAGACATCGTATGTAGAAAAAACTGTACATTCAGTTTTTCCATTTGATCATATTTTCTCCTTTTTACAGAACTTTTTATTTCCAAAGTACATCTTTTATAATTTATTTTCATAATTTTGCGAGTCCCAATGTGCGTACCATGGGAAAAATCGTGCAAAAAATTGAGCAAACCGGATCTGTAGGACATGAGAAAACACCAGTGCATCGTACAGTTCGTACTCGAGAAAATATTGCTGCTGTTGGGGATAGTGTGGCTGAAGAGCCGTCCACCTCAATTCGTCGTCGTGCCCAACAATTTCACCTCTCACGTTCGTCGTTGATGAACATTATGCATAAAGACTAGCATTTACACGCTTACAAGGTGCAATTGACTCAAAAACTAAAGCCTCTTGACCATTCCAAATGTCATCAATGGTCAGAATGGTGGCAAAAAATGGCAACAGTGGATGATTAATTTTCGAAGAAGATCATCTTCAGTGATGAGGCACATTTTCACCTCAGTGGATTCGTCAATAAGCAGAATTGCCGCATTTGAGCGAATGATAATCCAAGAGTGATTGTCGTAAAACCAATGCACCCATAAAGAGTGACTGTTTTGTGCGGTTTATGGGTTGGTGACATCATCGGGCCGTATTTTTTTCCAAAATGAGGCCGGTCAGGCAGTCTTCGCTATCGTGAGATGATAACGGACTTTTTATGGCCCGAATTGGAAGATATACATGTGGACGATATGTGGTTTCAACAGGACGGTGCCACTTGCCACACAGCTAACGAAACAATGGCTCTTTTGCGCCAAAAAAATCAATGGCCGTGTTATCTCACGTGGTGGCGATGTCAATTGGCCGCCAAGATCATGTGATTTGACACCGTTGGACTTCTTTCTTTGGGGTTATTTGAAAGAACAGATGTACGTCGATAAGCCAGCAACAATTCAAGAGCTAAAGGATGAAATAATTCGGTACATTAACGGCACATAACCTCAATTATGCCTCAGCGTCATCGAAAATTTGAACCATCGGATGGAGATGCCATTTGGCCGATATTTTGTTTCATACATAATTGAACCATACCAATATTATCACAATAAAAATAAATGACAATAATTTCCTAAATAATTTGTGTTTTATTCAAAATCAACATCGGCCCTTAAAAATTAACCACCCTTTACATGTAGAAGCATGAAATTTTAAGTATTTTGAAACTATTTCCTTCTCTTTTATTTGATATCATGTCATATGTGTTTGACTCTCAATAGTGTGAAAATAAATTATTAAAACATCTACATATATTCTTTGGTTAATTACCAATAAAAGAAAAACTGAGTGCACAGTTTTTCTGCATATGATCTTGTCCAGGTACAAAGATTACTGTCTCACAGTAATAAATTGGAGTTAACCTATTTTTCAAAAAAAAAAAAAATATATATATATAAAGAGTGATTTTTTTGAGGTTAGGATTTTCATGCATTAGTATTTGACAGATCACGTGGGATTTCAGACATGGTGTCAAAGAGAAAGATGCTCAGTATGCTTTGACATTTCATCATGAATCGTCTTACAAACGAACAACGCTTGCAAATTATTGAATTTTATTATCAAAATGCGTGCTCTGTTAAGAAAGTTCATTGCGCGCTTCCATTTTATGGTCAGTTTAATCGACCCACTGAAGCGGCTATTCGGGCTATTGTGACCAAATTTCGCACCAAATTTACATTGTTGGACATTAAACCACCAACACGCTTACGTAGAGTGCGAACTGAAGAAAATATCGCAGCTGTATCGGCCAGTGTTAATGATGACCACCAATTTTCGATTCGTCGCCGTTCGCACCAATTGGGTCTCTGTTACTCAAAAACGTGGAAATGCCAAAATTGGACTAAGCGGATGGACCACCTAAGACGCAGCCGCGGTCAACATTTAAATGAAATTATCTTCAAAAAGTAAATGTCATGGACCAATCTAACGTTTCAAATAAAGAACCGATGAGATTTTGCAAATTTTATGCGTTTTTAAAAAAAAAAAAGTTATCAAGCTCTTAAAAAATCACCCTTTATATACTAAAATTAGTCTCAAGGTAAAACCACAGTTTTTGCAAAGTCTGGTTATATATCCTACAATTAGAGCTAACCAACAATTATAGCTGTTGATTTGTGTGGACTTGTTTGCCTCTGATCAGAGTTCGAGAAAATAGGGGTAAATCAAAAGACTTCAAAAAAATCCCTTACTTACTTTCGCAAAACCACGAATGAGTACTCTTCTTTGCGAAATATACCCTGTCATAAGTTGGTTGTTCAAATTCAAAAAGATTTTCTTTAAAAATTCATTAAAATGCTGGCTCCCCATTAATCTCATAAATAGTGTGTATTGTATGTGTGTGTATAAGTGTTTTCTATATGATTAGTTTTGAAAATGAGGTAAAAATGTTATTTCGTTATTTTTATTTATTTTTATTTTTTTGTTGTTGTTTTGCTTTAAAAACTCAAATAACTGCAAATTTAAAATGGATGTGTGCGTATGGATGATTTATAATTTCTATGTGTTAGTTTTAAGTGTTTTGTTTTATATTATTTTTCAATATTTTATATTTCAGAATCATTTTATTTTATTTTTGTTTTTTTTTTCTTTTGTTTAAAATCACTACTATTGTTTGTTTGTTTTTTTTTTTCAAAGACGCAATATGTTTGTTTTGTTTTTCATCATTTCAATTGATTTATATTTTAAAAGTTGTTTATATTTACAATGTCAATCTAATTTATTTAGTTTCTGTTTTGTTTTTATTTTGTTTTGCTTGAACGGAAATGAAAAATGAACCTTTTTTCGCTTTCAAATATTTACACTCTATACCACTTTCTTGATATTCGGATCAAAAACAAATATTGAATGCTGGATGGATGGTGACAAAAGACAACAACAAATATTGGCAGAGAATTATACAATATATATATATATGCTTAGGAATATTTAAGCCACGGTTTTATCGACATCAAGGAAATATTCTCAATTGGAGTGACACTTTTGAACACATATTCGAAATTATTTTTTCCCCTTGGATATTTTAATTTGAAGACATTAAAAGGAACAACATTTGAAAAGAAATTTTGTTATTTTGAATTGTAATGGATTCTTTCATATTACTTTACCTTGGCACAAAATTAAACAAAAAAAAAACATTTTTTTCCCAAATATAAAAAACTTGCACGCTAACAATATATATATAATTACGTACGTATATACATGGGTTTTAGATCAGCGAGAAACCTTGTTTCTAAACGAAAACATGTTTGGAGCAAGCTTACAAAATGTTTATTCACATAGTATTAGTATTTGATATTAAGGAAACCATATTTCTAACTAAATATATTTTTATTTCCCAAACACAAAAATACTTGCATGTTAACAAATTATATTACCACCGATGGATTTGATCATCGAGAGACCAAATCATGTTCCAAACATACAGCATACAAAACGCGTATAAATAAGTATTCGATATTTGGGAAACATTGTTTCTTACTAAATGGTGTGCTGAACATTTGTTCCCAAAAATCGTCCCATATTTGATCTTCGAGAAACCTTGTTTCTAAACAATAAGTATTTGAAGTTTGCAATCTTAAGTATTTAATGTTTGGGAAACCTTGAAACTGAAATGCAAAAAGACGTAACAGCAAATTATAGTAAATCGAGTTTAGCATTTTTGCACATTTGATTCAAATATTTTAGACTCACAAAATTGTAGACTTTTTCGCCAAAAAAAAACGATTTTTTAACAAAAATCTATAGATATTTGGTTCATAAAGTAGCATTTCGTAGCATGTGAAACGGAACGGAAAAAATATCCTTGAGTTCTCCAACTTTAATGGAATTTTGCAAATTCCATTTTCTGTATTCCCGATTTTCAAAAATATTAAATTGTGGACACTAGGGTGGATTTTGTCAACAGGTAATTTTAATACGTAACTTTTTTGAGGTAACGTTTTTTAAAAAATATATTTTTTTAGTTTTTTTCGTTTGCATTTTTTTGTCTGTTATCAATATTTGATTTGAACTGAATATTTAATAGAAGCTGCGAAGCCACTTGAAAAGACTTTTGACATGGTCGAAATCATGATCGTGGTAGTCTGCAGCCAAGTAATAAATTTCACCATGCCATTTATAAAAAAATTGCATTCTATTAAATATAGAAGCAAAATGGTCTTGAGCCATCCCAGTTCAAAAAAAAAAATATATATATATATTTTAAACATTTGATAATTTTATATTAAACTTAGAATAAATTTGCTTGAAATTATGCAAAAAAAAAATTTTTTTAAATTAACTTAAGTTATGGCACTCTTTGTAAACGCAAACGATTTTTTATAGTAATTTAGTAAATAGTAATTTATATAGCATTTATGGTCCTTCTTATAGAATTCATAATTTTAAGCAAAAACTTTGTAAAAATTACAGAATAGATAACAGAAAAATTTGTTTTATTTTTTAATAGCGGGCTTTTTAAAGAAGAAAGTAAGGCCAATTTGAAGGATAAATAAATGAAGGAAAAAGTACATGTCGCCCTTACGTATGACTAAATCAGATTAATAAAAACTTTGTAAAAATGAAACATTTTTTTAAATTTCCCTTAAATTCTCGCCAGACGTCGTCGTCAATTTAAGCAAAAACTTTGTAAAAAATTACACAATTTTTAACTTTACAATTCATAACTTCTACATTTATAAAAGATTTTTTCCAATAGGCCTTGTTTTCTTCGTTATGGTCCCAGCTATTATAAAAGTACATATCTTTACGTATGACTAAATCAATTTAACCAAAAACTTTGTAAAAAATTAAGCATGATTTTTTGATGACTACATAAAAGCAAAACTTTGTAAAAAGTGAAATACAATTTTTTGAAATTCCCTTAGGATCATAACTTCTACATTTATCCATAGATCCATATTCTTCAAATAGGCCTTGTTTTGTTCATTAAGATTCCAGCTTTTATAAAAAAAGTACATGTCTAAATAAATTTAAACTAAAACTTAGTAAAAAATGAAGTTTTCTTCGTTAGTATCTCATCTTTTATAAAACAAAACATATTCTCTGGTCTAATTTGGGCCTTACCGCTATTTACAATTTAAAAATATATATATATAATTTAAAAAATCATTCGCTTCTAAAAAGAGGGCCACAACTGAAAATTGGAATTTTATTAAAAAAAATTAAAATTAGTATCCATAAAAAAAGTTGTTTTGATTTTATTTTTTGTTGCATACTTCCTTTCACACTGGATAGTACTCATCCTGGCTAAGTCCAAAAATGTTAACTTTTTTTTCAAAATTTGTTTGGACACACACTTATTGATATTGTTGTTGGCGACAATGTCAACAAACATTTTTTCTACTAAGTGAAAAATTATATTCTTATTTACGTTTTTGTTATTGCCTCTTGGTAATCCCGGCTAAAAAATAAACCGACCTTATGTTTAGAGTCTGTAAACAAAATATGTGCCCACACAAGTATTTGATATTCGAGAAGCATTGTTTAAATCAAAATGGGATTTCAAACAGATTTCAACACCAATAAATCTGATTAAAATATATATATATATATATATATTTATTCATTCTTTCCAAAATACCGCTGGATTTCTCATTCGAATCGATACTTGGTAAACTCCATTTGTTGTCTCGTCATCTTCTCAATAGTTGTTGTTCGATCTGGTCCCTTAATCCTTTACCAAAGTGGTATAGAGTTCGACTACAAGACTCGGCTCAACTCAACAAGAGATGAGTTGAGTTTTGTATTGTATATGTATGTGTATGTATGTTATCTACAAATTCTCATTAAGTTTATATATAGTTCATGGCAATTTGTACAGCTCTTAAGTGTAATAAAATTAAAAATTACAAGATACGCAGAGAGAAATAGATAAAGAGAGAGAGAGATAGGTCGATCGAGTAAAAAGGGAATTTTTACATTCATGTCAACGTAGAACATTAAAAACATTTTGAAAACATTTTGATACTTGATGATGTTGTCTTTAAATATTGCTTTGTTTTCGTTTGACTCATTGTTTTTTTTTTTTAATTTTTCTCTTGTTATTTATTGTTTACTGTTAAGATTTTCTTAAATAAATTATAATTACATACATATAAACTTTGTATAATTCAAATGTAGTTTTTGAAATGAAACCTAACGGAAGAAAAAAACTAATAAAAATGTCAATGAGCTTTGAAAAATTATATATATATATGTAAAATCAAATTGGCAGTATATTGGTATGTAAGTTTTATAAGCATAGTTTGAATTGCATTTCATTTTTTTGTTTATTTTTTCTTGAATTTATTCTTTAGGAAATCTTAAAGAAATGTCTCATTTTTTCTGTTATAAATTGCTGTTGTTTCGTTTCTTTTATTTTTTTGTTTATACGTTAAATACATACATTCTTCAATTTGAAGAGTTTAGTAAATATAGTAGTGGTAGTGGGTGGATAAGTGAAAATAATACCAGAGTGAAAAAGAGAGTTTAAGAATTTCAATTTTAAGGAAACCTTGCCTACTCGCCAATATGTATTCCAAAACAATGTGAAAGAAAATCAAAGCATTTCGAAATCTTTGATCGTTATTTGAAAATAAATTAGAAAAGATTTCACTGCTGGTGATGGTGTTGGAGTCATGCGTCATATTAAATTTTTTAAAACTTTCATTTATAAAAGTTCATGAAATTAATGAAAATTCAAATGTTCTTCCGGTAAAAAGTCGAAATCGAGAAGTTACGTTCGAAATAAATTTTTATTTATTATGAAAAAACTATTCAGCACTTTTAGCAGTTGTATCTCCTATTGTAATAAATTTTGAATTTTTAAATTGATTTATTCAGTATTGCGCATATTATTTGAAATTTCTAGGCATAATAAAAAATAGATGTCACAGAAAATCGCGATTTAAATAATAAAACTGACAATTAACGAGTGGAAGGGCTTTGAAGTTCTTATAATTGTCCAGGTGACTGATAGACCAAACTTGAGCAGAGGTGACTTATGGAGGAGGCTTGGGACAACAAACATATAGCGGGCGGTAATTCTCTATTTGGCCCCACTTCCCGTCCAGAAGACAAAAAACCCCACAATCACCCTTATCGCGAAAAAGGGAATTAATTCACGTGGAATTATCTATTCACCTGTAACTGTAAAATGGTGATATGAATATAACCCAGGTATTTGTTGTTATAGAAATAAGGCTATAAAATCGAAGTAAGACAGCAGAAGAGTCTTGAAAAAATATCAGAAATCACGATTGGAAATTTAATTTTATTCGCGATAGGGGGGAATATGATAAAAAGTTACGCGGGCTTTTCTTAATATTCTTTTCCCAAGTTTTGACTTTACAGCCAACATTTATCCCATTTTAGCCTGATAACTTGGAAAGCAAAACGGCGAAATGATGGAATTTGATAGTACGATTGATACGATACCCTAAATCTAGAAAAATGTTTTAAACAAAATCGTTGTAGAGAATTACAGCCTTGCGTTTTATGCTGCTTCATTTTTTTATTTTATTTTTATGTTCATAGCTACTTTTGCAGTCACAAACTAACGTATACTCATATAGCCAAAGAAATATTTGAAAAAAAATGGCTTTAGAAAACAAAATTCTTCTCCAAATTTATATGACAGAGAAATAGTTCAAATCAGAGATAGTTTGACATCAAAAGCTCATTTTCGACAAAATGGTTCACTTTTGAATATGTCAAGTACATATTCAACATAAAATCCTAAGTTGTTCTAGTTTTAGATCGGCTGGGATGAATATAGGAGAAATCGCTCCAGAAGGAAAATTTGTCTCTAACAAGAATATGAAATACCCCCAATAACCCCTAATATTTCGAATATTTAAACACATTTTTTGAGGATTTCTGCCTTGTATTTTTTCACTGCATCAACACTCAGGGGATGTCACTTATAAATGCAGTACATTGTATTGGCTAAAGGAAGATAAGTGGTTAGATGGAGGAAAACGGGAGAAGTATTTGTTGACATCTGTTTTGAACCTAAGGATGTCATAATTGGCGGAAAAGATATTTGCCGGAAGCCGATTCCACATACGAGAACGAATTCATAATATGTGTCCAATCGACAACAAATAGATGAGAGTTCCCTGAAAGTCGGGTATCCCTGCCGAACGTCCTCACGTCCACGATGAGAATGAGAATATCCGAGGAACAAACGCCATGAAAGTATCGATAGAACTGCGACACACATCCCACATTACGACAGTGATCAAGGCAGACAATAGAATTCGACATCCTACTGTCACCTATCTTAGGTCTGATATACGTAGTGTAAATATTGAGGAGATCGGAAGGAGTGAAGTAATTCTTACACCACTTTAGAAAGCCTAGACACATGAATGCTTCCTTTGTCACATCATGTACTTGATTTTGGTATACTTGATTTATCCAGCGAACATCACAATGTATCTTCATGTCCAGAACATCAAGTGTGTCCGATTGCTCAACATCAATACCGTTCATAGAAATCGACGACACTGTTGGATCGGTGAATCGCTTGTGAGACAATATGGAGCACTGGGTCTTACGTGCTTTAAAATCCACTCCATTCACTCGAACCCATTCGGAAATGGCCAGTAAATCCTGGTTGGGTGACTCATTTATCTATCACGTTTTGTCCTCAATATCTTGAAGATTTGGTCTATGATCAATTGAGGTCATCAATGAAAGTAAGAAAAAGGGAAGGGGAAAGGACAGAGCACTGTGGTACTTCTGCGGTCAACCAATGCTCTATGCGAAAAATAAAAATAGATCCAAATAACGTTATGCATGCTCTGCAGACTGCGTTGAAAGTTGAAATTAAAAATGGGCGAAATGGGTCCAAAGGGAGAACTTCATTTTCTCACAACTAATGAAAATATCGCCAATAATCTTTTTAGTTTAATTAAGCTTATTTTTTTGAAGATTAGATATATATATAGTCCAGTATTATCATGCTATATACATATATAATAAATTGCCTAATATGTTACAGCACTTCTCCGCGAAGTCCACAGCCTGCCGGTAATACTATGTAATGGTGGAGGTATATAAGATTCGGTCCAGGCGAACTTAACGCCTATTTACTTGTTAGTGCGTGCTTTTGCACGTGATTCATATTCACCCCTGTTGTTAATAAAAAGGGAATTTATTCACGTGAAATTTGTTATACCCATGAAGGCATAAGTCTGCAATATGAAGAGTTTTAACTTATTTGCGTCAAATCAAAATTACCAAAAAATCGATTGCAATTTAAAGGAAACAACTCATTCCGGAGGAAATATTATTCACGCTGTTTTTTTACTGACGTGATTGTACGTGAACGTGAGGGCGAAGAATACTTCATGCGTGAGTCAATTTTAATCCTTTGTGAGAGTGCATGAAAGTGAGTTAAAAAATATTCATGTGTCCATCTCTACCGCAAACTAAAGTTCTTTTCTTGAATTGTCGCCGTTCTAATTCTTCCCTTCTTTATTGTCTTTAGATGTGTACCCAAATTGTCATAGAATCCGATTGCAGTAGGGTCTGATTAAGGGAATTTAAAATCTAAATGTCACACAATATTTTAATATAATCCTTAGACTAATCTTCATGATTCATGTGTATGAATAAGCTTGCTAGCCTCTGAACTATGTCATTGCAATATCTTCGTTCACAGAACCCCAACACATTAGATTCTAAATAATAAAATAAACACTGTGCTGCACCGTTGTTGTTTTCAATTGAGTTTTGAAATAAATCCAAAAAACCATATTTATTCAAAACTGCTGAAATATACAATAAAAAATAATCGAAAAATAATGTAACTAAAAAAGTAAACTGCTTAAACTAAGCTGAAAAAATTATAATATAAAATTAATTTATCAAAAAATGTATATTATTGTAAGTGTATAATTAAAATTTTGTAAATAAAAAAAAATAAAATAAAAACTTCAAAAAGAAAATATATATTAAAGTAAAAATCTAAAATCATTTAAAAATGATGAACACATTCTGAAATTAGAAAAAAAAGAAAACAAATCGGTTCCTGAAGATAAACAAAAAAACGAATTTGGACCTTATACGTTTTCAAAGAATGTAAAATACAAAATTTCGTTTTTCGCCATATTTTCTTTTTTTATTATGATTAATAAATAATTATTGAAATATTTTTGTATGTAGGGTATAGGATGAACAAGAAGAAAATTTAGTTGTATAATTTTCTAAAAAAAACAGAGATAGACAAAGAAATCAAATGTTTCAGTTAACAGGTATGAACGTTGTCTCTTCAACGAAAGTAACAACATAAAGAAATGTCAGTCAGTCTGTGTGTGCATATGTTTTAGGGGGTAGCTAATAAAGTTGGAGAACAAATGTTATTCGTCTAAATTATTTTCAAAAAATATGCATATATATATATTTAATAAACATTATTTAAAACGGTGGTGTTGGTTAAATATTAGATCAATTCTTTTTATGTAGAATTTGTTTAGATAACTCTCTAGAAATAATTCGACTGAAATATCAATTATAAGAAAGTTGAAGAGGATTGATTGTGGACAAATCTCACAAATCGAATAAAACAAAGTAATGTGGGAGGTGGTAAAATTGGGCGAATTTGCTGGCAACAATATTCATTAAAAAATAAGTAAAATAATTTGAAATTCTCCGAACTCAGCGGTAAAATTTCAATTCAGCAAAAATTGGAGAAAAGGCTTTAAAAGAAAAAGACAAAATTTATTAAAACCTGACATCGAAAGAGGATTGCAAAGCCTTTTTTTTTGAAAGCATTTCTTTTTTGAAAGTGAGGTGTATTTGAACATAGTCTACCCTAATATGAAAATAACATGTTGTTAACAAGAAAATATCGAGTAACGCCCTCTTCTTATGTATAAAAATCAGTAGGAAACGAAATTGATTTCAAACACCAGGTCCTGAATATGTAAGGAAAGCTATCCCGATGTTTTTAAAAATGGTATGCAGTCTTTTGGGAATTTTACAAAGGGTTGTCGACGTAGAGATTAAAGAGATTAAGGGTCTGAACTCTCTATGCTGTTTCTATTCGATTTAAGCCTTTTAAGTCCCTTAGTAGAACACCAATCTCACACGATTAAAAGAAATCAAGAGAGGGGGTGACAAAGTCACCTATACAGCGATAACTTCTAATTGTGAGTGAAGGACACTGTCATTTCTTACTCATCCTCGTATAAGCGACACTAGTCGTCGGCAATTGTGGACCATACACTTCAGTTTAAATTTGCAAAAACACAAATTAAAGAAATCTGTACGGCATGCATTAAAAACATTTGAGTTCTTCACTATGTAATGTATTTAGAATACAATAATGATTAAATAAATGAATATGATATGTGTGTATATTCTTTCATTTATCGTAGAAACATTTTTTTTTTGAAAAATAGTCTCAATCCATAACAAATGCACCCACCCATCCATATCTCTGTTTGGTTTGATTTATAATAATGACAGACTCATCTCAAAAAGTGCATAACCACAACTGTGTCTCGTAGTAGTTAACTTCGAAGAAAGTTTTACATGTGTTCTTATTGAGTGAGAGTGAGGAAATATGGTACTTGACCAATTACGTTGAAGCTGGCGTTGACAACAAAAATATATGTAATCAGGGCTGTCATAGAATCAAATTAAAATTTGAAAATATTGTGGTTGTTGCAGAATCCAAGTCGAGATAGCTCATTTATCGAAATGGTGTCGTGAAATTGTACTATGTTTTCCATGTTTCAATCGCGGCATCAATTTTAATTCCGATTCCTACAACAATCGGATTCTGGAACTACTCTGAATATTTTCTATTTTCTTGGCGAATAAAAGTTTTTGGAAGGTGGCTCCTAATCTGCTCATAAAAATTTAGCAAAGTTGCAGAATCCAAGTCGAAAGAAATAGTTCATTTATTGAAATGGTGTCATGGAATCGTACTGTGTTTTCCTTGTTTCAAACTCGTTATCGATTTTAATTACGATGCCGACAACAATCGGCTTCTGTAACAGCTCTGACAATTTTCTATTTTCTTGACGAATAATTTTTTTTTGGAAGTTGGCTCCTAATCTGCTCTAATGATCATAAAAATTTGCCCGAGGCATTTCATCTAACTGATTTAATTAAAAAAATGTTTAGAAAATGAAGGGGTGCTAATCGAGCAATCCATTGAATGATCCTCTTGTTTCTTGACAATTGTTTTTAGAAATTACAAGTTCCAATAATTGAGGCAGCTATAATTAATCTGTTTGAATAATTACATACATTAAATATCATGAGCAAGTGTAACATCTGCTTTACTACACTGATTGTGTCCATACGATGCTATTTTTAATTGTTATTGTTTACGATTAATGTCAAATCATCTAATCAGTTTATAGCAACAGTGCAATAAAAGTTGCTTTAAAATTCAATTTTAGTTGGATTGATTTCTTCAGTCTAATCTATGCATTGCATTTGCGCTTCAATTGCATTTACAGATCAGTTCTATTATGAGTGGGTGGTGAGAATAAAAATCGGATATAATATGAATTCAAACAAAAATAATTAGGTTTGTTGTTTGGGGAGACGTGGGCTAGGCCTATATACGAGTAAAAATACAGTATATCAATTATGTATAGGCCTTTTCGGAGACGCATCACTGCAGTGCATCATAATCATTTGGACTATAATCCAACTCACAAATTAAATTTATTATAAATTTTCCATTGGCATTGTTTTCGGGTCTGTAATTGCAAATGGAAATATTTTTAATAAATTTAAACTGCGAATTGGATGATATTTCAAATGAATCAGATGCACTGCAGTAATGCGTTTTCGAAAAGGCCTTTTTGCATTGTCAGAATCGTTTCTACAATATAAAAACGCAAAATACTTTATAGAGATTAATTTTTTAACATCTCTTTAGTTTCAGTTTTCAACTCAAAAAATTATTCGCATTAACATAAACATTAGCAGTGATTCTTATCGAAGTTTTAAAGTATAATTTTAGAAATATTCAGATCGTTACCCTAATATAAAAATCAAATCGATTTTTTGTTAATTATGTTCTTAAAATTAAGCAGAAATCTCGATTTGCAAAAAAATATGAGTTAGGTATTTTTTATATTAGGGTAACGAGATCCATTTCTGCTACGTTTTTGTGTACCAACAACTTTTTAACGGAGAGAACACAACTTCGACATAACGCGAATCGGAAATTGTACAATTTTGTATTTTGTTTATGGAAGCAAAATAAACATCTTTACTTTCTTTCACCGTTGCATGGAATTATTGGCTAGTTTTATCCTAGTTTAGTTGTGAAGAAAAACAAAAAGATTGCAAAATTATTGGAGCCAAAGAATACACTCTCTATAAAAATTATGTGGTATGGAAAAAAGCCTTTTAGAAAAAACCTAAAATACAAATTAATATAACCACGATTATTAGTGAAAGCAAACCAAACATTGACGAGATTAGAAGAAATTCAACGTAATCGAAATAATTCTTACAAATCAAAGAACATGTAATAAAAACGTTGTTAAAGTTGCTGATGATAGTGGCTGAGTTGAGACAAATTGTGATATTGATGATGCAGCTGATGCTGTTGATGTTGTTGTTGCTGCTGCTGATGTTGATGTTGCTGATGATGTGGATGTAGTTGATGATGATGATGGGGTGGTTGTGGTGGTAATTGCTGACCATGTGGTGGCATAATTAGAGAGACTGCGGGGGCAGCAGCTTGCGGAACCGGCGGAGGAGGTGCATAAATCGATGATGGTGACGATGACGACGACGATGATGATGGTGGTGGTGGTAACGTAGAAGATGAAGAAGCTGTACCAGCAGCATTAATTGAATTATTTGTTGTTAAATTATGCATATGATGATGATGGGGATGGAGGTGTGCGTGGGGATGGTTGTGTTGATGTGAATGTGTATGCGCGTGCTGTTGATGGTAATTTCGTAATTCCATTGTTAAGGTACCACCGCTGACGCTAGCACTAATGCCAGCACCACCAACAGTTCCGCCAACACCACCACTACCACCACCGCCGCCATTTGCGGCATTCGCGAAATTTATCGTTTGTGGCATATATATATGGTTGTTGTTGTTGTTAGTTTTCGTAGTTGTTGTTATCGTTGTTGTTGCAGTACCAGCTGCATTCGATTGTGTTATACATGATGTTGTCGTATTGGCAGCTAACACAATGGATTGTGGCGGCGCTGGAGGTGGAGGTGGCGGCGGAGGAGGCGCCAGAGCCGGTGCCGGTGGCCGTGATGTTATATTAGTATGAGGTGCAGGGAGGAGGTGAGGATGATGAAGATGAGGTGGGGGTGGAGGAGGCCCAGCCGTGGCGGCAACACTGAACATATGTCCCTGTTGTTCAGAGTTGTACAATAATTGATTTTGTTGTTGCTGTTGTTGTGCTGGTAGCTGTGGCTTTTGTTGCTGTTGTTGTTGCAAATATAATTGCTGGTCATAAAACCCTTGATATTGCTTTTGCTGCTGCTGTTGTTGTTGTTGTTGCTGCTGCTGCTGTTGAGTTTGATGGTAATAATTTTGTATCTGATAGTGTTGTTCAAACTGTTGCTGCAATTGCAATTGCATCTGCTGATGATGATATGCATCCGATAACATTGTATTACTATCAGTGCCAACACTACTGCCGCCGCCGGCGCCGCTACCCACACCGACCACGCCAACACCAACGCCTCCTGCTGACGGTGTTAATTGCTGTTGTGGTTGCAATGTTGTCGCTGATGAAGAACTGGTCGTTGATGCAGCCGAATCTATTATACTATGCTGTTGTTGCTGTTGTTGTGGTGGTGGTGGCTGTTGCTGTTGCTTTTGTCCACCAGCTACTCCGCCGCCGCCACCGCCACTGCCATAGCCAAAAGCAAATGAACCGGTCGATGAAGTTAGTGAGGACGCTGCTGATGTCGTTGTGGGTGTTGTTGACAGAGTCGAAGAAACCGATGTCGTGGATAGGGGTGACGTTAAATTACGCACAGCCGTCGTTTCACTCGTCGCTAGAACATTTTTACTACAGGATGGGCCATCGTACAAGGGGGCTGTGCCAACGCTGGCGTTATTCAACGCTGATGTTCCGGCGGCTGATGTGCCAGTATTAACGCAATTATTACCTGTTGCCGCTGAAGCTGATGTTTGAACAGTTGTTGCCATTGCGGTTGTGGATGAAGAGGATTGTGTTGGTGTGGTCATACTATGTGAGTCAAGTCTTTGTCATTTGGCATTACTTTGCAGGGCAGCATTTATTTGTGTCCACAATTCCTTTTTACATGATTTCGATCTGAAAATGATGACAATTTAAAATATATGACAATTAATTCATTTGATGAATGATTTGGGTAAAATTGATCAAGGAAGATACCGTTTACGTAATAATGACTTCAGTAAATTATTCACGATTTTTAATGTTAATATCTCAAAATAAACCTTGACTAATTTAAATTTTTTACAACACTCGAAAATGTTATTGCATAATAGGATTGTATATTCCATAATACGCACAAGTCCCGAATTGAACAAAGGAACCAAGATATTGATATAAAAGATTAAAATTGTTAAGATCTGAATACTTTTTAAACTACATATAGAAGATATACCACAAAGAAGAGCGTTGTGGATGTGACCCCTTACATTTGAAGAAATCTTACCTCTTGATTGATTGTAACCAATCCTTAAACTGTGCACTACCCTCGGGGGTAATTTGGAAAGCAGCTCGTGCTGCCACAATTATACTAGCAAAGTCCTCATAATCGGCCGGTGTTAAATGATACAGCTTCTGATGGATACATTGAATATACCTGTAATGGAAGACACGCAATAATTATGACCAAGTCCAGACAAAAAAAAAACACAAAACACAAGACTTACATCTGTTGACATTTTTGCACCAACGGTGTTAGGGCCGATCTCAAGTGTTGCATAACCAATTGATGGTTATTACGTCCCAAATAATGGGCCGATTCAATCGCAACATCATGTAAAACGAACGGACTAACGATGGAATTAACCGCACACACGCAGAACTGATGCAAGTACTGTGAACCCAACTTTTTCGATATTCGCAGAAGCCATTTGACATCTTCACCGTAGGGTGGATTACGGGCATATTTCGCTTGAGGGCGATCGTCGTGGACACGCCGGGCCAGGGTTTCCATAGCCAACATGCCAACATTGTAGGCGGCCAAAAGGTAGCGTAATTGGGCGGGTCTGTAGCAGAGACAAAAAAAAAATCAGGAGACAATTAATTTGCAAATGTGTGCCGAGACTAAAAGATACTCACGTAAACTGATGTGGATGCCTTTGACGATTCGCCGCCTGCGGTGGCGGTGGTGGCATCTGTTGATGATGCCCCCCATGACCCATATTGTGAGGCGGCTGCTGTTGATGTTGCGGCGGCAGTTGATGTTGCGGTTGCTGTTGTGGTGGCGGTTGTTGCGAGACCTGTACAAAGGGATAAACAGCCGCTTGCTGCTGATTCGCTCTCATTTGATGCTGAGCCATGGCAGCCATCTGATGGGCAGCTTGTTGAGCCGCTTGTTGGGCCGGGTGCTGGGCAGTGGGTGGTGGACCCTGTTGTCCGTAGTAAACAGCAGCGGCTGCCGCCTGCATACTCGGAGGCTGGGGCATTTGCGGTGGTCCATTTGGTGGGACGGGTGGACCTTGTTGCGGTGGTGGCACAAACGACGTTGGTGGTGGTCCGCACTGCATAGCAGCTGCCTGATATGCAGCTTGCGGTGGCATTTGACCAAATGCTCCGGCATTTTGTCCCTGATGCACGTACGGAGGCTGTTGTGGTGGCACACCACCATTACCTTGTTGGGCTGCGGGACCACCGGGCTGCTGATGGGGCGGTGGTGGATAACCAGGATATGCTTGTGGTGGCGGCGGTCCCGTGGGAGGTGGTCCTGGCGGTAAATACATGGGAATTTGATTGGTCGGATA
Source organism: Polietes domitor (assembly GCA_947397865.1). NCBI lineage: Eukaryota > Metazoa > Arthropoda > Insecta > Diptera > Muscidae > Polietes > Polietes domitor. The sequence goes on from OX377620.1 coordinate 121,653,211, forward strand.
CGAGATGTTGTGATGATATATGCCTTGACAAAAACCATAGGGATTATAAGGCGACATGCCGACGGGAGCCATTGTGGGTACTTGCTGTTGAAAGGCCGGCGGCGCTGATGTCACCACGACCTGACCAGGTTGTCCCGGCCCACTGGGAGGTCCCTGCGGAGGGCCCTGCAGAGGAGGCCCAACCATCGCTTGTTGTTGGCTCGCCGCCGCAGCAGCTTGTTGTTGCATTTGCATTTCATGATGTTGGTGTGATTCTATTAGAGCAGACAGACTGGCGGCAGCCGAGTGATCCATATGATCGTCGTGTTGGTCATGTTCACCACTGTTGGGAGTATTGCGCAAATACAGCTCGTTCCAATAGCGGGCCACTTGGAAGAGCACTTCCGGATAGACACCTCCGCCTTTGGCGGCATTTTCAACGGTAATACAGGCTCTCTCGAGCATATAGTCGCTCTGTTCCTTGCATTGCAGTATGGCCCTCTGAATCTCGTTCGGATTGAGGGCTGCTGCATGTGGCAGAACGGACAGAGCTAATTCAGCGGCTGGATAATTACTGTCCCAGCCTCTAGAGGCCCTATCGGCCATGTTAGCGGCTTCCGGTGGGGTCAAATGGCCCTCCCACGTATCGATGAGGAAACTTATGGCGGGTGCGCCGATTTCCATTGCCTGGCCGAGAATCCACGAGACATGAGATGAGTACGTACGCGACAACCAGTTGGGACTAACGCAATTATGCAAACCCAAGGCATACAAGCCCAACTGGAAAGCACACATGTGCAGGCCTCTGTGGGGGCCATGGTGGTTGTGATTGGCTGTGGCTTGGGTGAACAAAGATGTTGAGCTATTGCCTCCGGCTTTGACTAACACGGTCTTGGCCAATTCAAACATGAAGTGAGCGCTGGCTTCCGAAGGTTGATTAGGTATGGAGGGATAGGCCCGTTTGCCTTTGTAGCGCGAATCTTTAGCACGTGTTGTCGTTGTTGTCTGTGATCCCATGGCCACGTTACCCTGTAGGCCTTGGTTGTTCTGCTGAGCCGCTAACAAAGAAGTATTTGCAGGCGATGATATATTCATGCCGGCCATATTAACTTCCAGCTCAGCACTGGTTGAGCTGGTGGGTCGACTGTTCCCACCCACAGAGGCATAGTCCGCATGGTAAATGTCCATATTGCCACCAGCATTGTTGGCCGATCCAGCACCCATAGCACTGTTGCCATGTCTATTGTTGTAGTCGTCGCCATGTCGGTTCGTTGAGTTGTTCGGAGTCCGTACCGGCGGACTGTTCGAATAGTAGGCCGGTAGCAGAGATGACTTAAGCAAAGTGTGGATCTCACGATCAAGTAGTTTCTCCATAATTTTGGCGATCTTGTGGGGTTCATCTTTATAGAAATACAATAGAGTCAGGGCCAATTCACCTCTTTGCCGGCGAGTTCCCTCGCACAACAGTGGATGTTCAGCTTCCGACACATTGGCCTTCAATCCCAAGGCGGCAACTGCTGCCTCAAAGCCTAGATTCTCGTCGGTTATTGGCCTGTAGATACTCATGCTACGAATACGTTGATCCTTCATGGACACTGAGGGCATTACCAAAGCATCGAACACATACGAAGCCAAGTTAATGGGTAACAAGGCTTCTCCCCTCGATTTGATGGTGCCATTTCGTAAACGTTCGGCCCGCGCTCTAATGACATCCAACTCAGGTTCGTCTATGGGTATTTTCTTAAGCAGAGCCAAGATATCAGCCTCCTGATTGGCCAGTTTAACCTCCAAGGGCTTAGTGCTGGCAGGTGGTCTTGGCATTTCCAAAGCGAATATACAAATACGGAAACCTATGTGATAATGTTCGGAATTTTCCGAAAGAACCGTGCACAGGAAAGCACATTTCGTCAGTGTGGCCGAAGCCAATACTGTCAGATGATGAGAAATGGGATTGATGTTCTTATTTTTGCCCTTTCTCTTGGGAGCAGGTGGCATTTCCATCATTAAATTGGGTGGATTTTCTAACATTTCTTCGGCCAAACGGACGGCTAAGATGCAGGCCTCTCTACCGTGGCCATGAGCATGCAAGCCCTCGGCACGAGCCAATAAAATATCCCAAGCATCCTCGGATGGACGTAAATTGGAAAATATATGTGGTTTTTCCGAAGTCGTCGCTACTGCGGGCGCAATGTTTGCTATCGCCGCCGCAGCCATTGCTTGAGCTGACGTGGAGGGTCCGGTAAATACCGATGTCGGTGGAGGAGTAGCATGTGCAGCTTTAACATTGGCTGCACTGGCCGATGGCAATGCATCAACTATTACTGTGGAGGGGGTGGTGGTCGTGGTGTTGGTCTTCATCAATGCCGCCCTCGCCGCAGCCGAAGTACTTGGCACCGGAGTTGAATCTTCGGCTGATCTGCGTTTCATTACATCCTGCGCCACGTATTCATCTGATGACGAAAACGATTCGTCTTTCGACAACCTTCTGATGTCGTTGCTACTCAGAGGTTTTTCAGTTTCCAAACCAGGCGTTTCAGAACCAATCAAAGCTATCAGCAGAGACGACGATGAGGAGTTCGATGAAGCCGACGAAGATGTCGAAGAATCCGAAGACGATTGAGAGGTGAGTGTGGCCACAATGGCAGCCTTATTGGTGGGTGTTGTGGGCAATGAGAAGCCGACGACTTTGTTCTGTTCCACCACATCCAACGCCTCGGGCGACGAGTCATTGAACGATTGTTGCGAGTCCGATTGGGAGATTGTTTTATTGGCCGTAGGTTGCATAACAAACTTATTTGGATTTATACTGCGACCGTTGTCGTTGTCAGATATGCACAAATTATTGCTGCTGCTGTCGCCGCCGAAATCATCGTTTTCACAGAAGCCTTCACTACTAGCGCTGGAACGATTGCCGTCGCCCATGCCGCCGGCCATGGGAACTCGAGCTAAACCTTGAGCAACTACTGCAGAAACAACCGCCGCTGCTGATTGAGCCTGTGATGATGTGGAGGAGGATCTTGCGTCTACTACGGCCGAGGAAACGTTCCCACTAACGCCAGCTAAACCAACTGTATTTGTGGCGTTGCTATTTGTGGCATTGTTATTTGCGGAAATTCCTGGAGCAGCTACTTTAACGCCCGACAACCCACTTGCGGCCGTCGGCGCTTGGGGTGGCTCCAAGCCTTGATGCAGTCGTGCATGTACACTATCGCTTGACGAATTACTGGAATTATTACTCGACGATATATAGAATCGTTCACGGAATGGTCTCTCCAAACGTTGTTTGAATGCTCCACCATGTTGGCCATGGTCCGACGATGAGCTTATATAATTATAATGTTTATTATTGGCCATCAAGGCCTGCGTGGCATTCAATTGACCACCATTCGTTTCACACTTATTCTCGGTGTGTTTGAAACATGTGAACGGAGAGTAGTAAATGGGATTTGTTTCGTGCGTATGGGTAATACCCGCTATGGGATACTCTTCCCAATCCAAATAGCACGCCTCTATGGCCGGTTTGAAGCCCACAAACATTTCCGCATCCGATCGCATATTCTGTTGGTGTTTGTTATTGTACGACGATGGCATTATGCGGCACTTTACAACACGATCCAATATTTTCAAATGCCATGCTGTGAACTGAGCATGTAGCATATCGCGTTCATCCGGAGCTAAGCCGGGATTCAAAGCAGCCAAACGCCAAAGGACTACAATTTCATCGAACAGCGAACTACAGGCATGCTCTATTGCTTTTGAATTCGAGTGAGTGCTCGAATGTTTGCCGCCACTGTGACCATGTGAACCCATCATTAGCGAGAGTTTGGTTTGATACCACCACAGCAGTAGCTGATCACAGGCCATACATTGCTCCGTTATGATTTCCAACAGTCGTACAGCATTGCGATCACAGCGTCGATACATTTCCCGGACTATCGACAATAGATTCCACATGCCTTCGGGTTCACGGCCTCTCAGCGGTCGCAGCAAGGAGCTCCATTCAGTGGCAGCCGGTGGGGCGGAATTTGTTAGATAATTTACATCGCTGTTTCGGCGGGCGGGGAAAGTAAGAAGGAAAGGAAAACATAAGTTAAAAAGATGTCTGAAAGTCTTTAAGAGAACACTAGCAGAGTTGTTTAAACATTGTCAGTCTGTCTGTCCGTCTAAAGTCGCTTATATAGTCGCAAAGAAATATGACACCCTTCGCACCTGTGTTCCTAGTTTTGTCCTTTTTCTTTTAATATCTATTATTTGAATGTTACCACCATCCCTTACCTATAAACCATCGGGGCCGGCATAACAAATTTGATCAATATACGCTTGATGTTCTCATGTAATGTCTTCTCATCCAAATACCAATTGGTTTGATCATTTATGGATGCACCTGCCGTCGGATCGGGAGCACCGCATACCGTATTGATGGCCGTCGGCTGTTCGCTTAACAATTCATCCAGCAGACGTTGAGCTGTGGGCAGTATCTGTTGCGGCAATTCACTTATTAAATATTGGGCGAATTTTTGCAATTGATCACGTTGTAGACGAGTCAATGATTCGGAGACCGGCGCTCTTAAGCATACTTCCAAAGCCTAAATTAATTAAGGAAGGACGAGACGAGACAAGAAAACAACCATGAAAGCGGAAAAAGAAAATATGAAAATTACAATAATCAAGAATTTATGAATATTACAAACCACCACCACCGCTCATTACCTTCCTTGCGGGCAATTGTCGTGGTTGTCGTCTTTTTTTGTCGTTGGTACTACTACATATTTACTTACACAGTGTATTCGATGTAAACAAACGGCCACAACGTGAGAACACCAGTATGCACTTGAGTTGCATGTACAATTACATGACGATATGCGTCTTCGATCGAAGGTAACGGCCACATTGAAATTCTGGCTCGGTGTTTGACACACTACCGTAGCGGAAAGGTGGAAACCTGCAACGAATTACGAATGATGTGATAAATTGCATATGGAAATGTCTACATTTCTTGTACTACAATAGACTATTTTTAACCACCTCTATGTATGTATGTATATTTGCATGTATACGTACCAATTTGTAAGGGTTCTTTTACGGCACCCGTTTTGAACAGCTGATCGCCACGGTTGAATTCGTCGGATGAACTATTAGCTAAACATGAATACAAACGGATATCTTCTTCATTATCCGGAAAACTCCAGAATGCAATGCGCAATTGCAGCTGCTCTGGTACTGGTGGATATACATGCTCCACCAGTTCGAAGGGTATATAGGAAGCAACACATTTTGCTGCTAATTCGGTGAGGGTTGGAACATCTGGAAAGAAAAACGAACGAACAAAGACATCATATATGAATTATTAAGATTAAATGGAATTTATATAGCAATTTCCTAAACAAAAGGGGGAAATTCTTCTTAGACTAAACATAGTAGATGATATATGTATGTACATACGGAAAACTGAACATTAGTGTGAAAAAAACGAACAAAGGCATCGTCTATGAATTTTTAAGATTTATTGAAATTGTCCAAAACAAAAGGGACGGAATTCTTCATATTAGATAATATACAAATATCGGAAAACCCAACATTAGTCTGTGCCGAATAGGGAAAGAATGTTTGTCAGATGTAAATATTGTTACTGAACAAATATTTCATATAAAATACACAATATTAATATTAATTGGAATCACTATCGCGATTTGATCTTATAAACATAATTTCAACAGAGAAAACATATATTTCTATAGACTTTAGAATGCTTCATCCACCAGAAAGACACTGTTTTGTTTTGTAATCAGGCTCATTTTGCCTCAAGGGACATGTAATAAGCAAAATTGTCTCATTTGAAATGAAGAGAATCCACAAAAAATCAGTACTAATGTGCTAGGTGCATTGTCGATTATTTAGTTCGGAAATTGAATGGTATGTTGACTGAAGGCTCGTAAAATAACACTGTGATTTTTCGTACCTTTGCACACTTATAAGCCTGTAACTTAGTTGTTTACCAACCGATTTTTACTTTCTCATCGGATTTGAAAAAAAGAAACCTGGAAACTGGTATATTTTATTTAAAAAACTTGAGAAATCTATGTGCTTTTGTCCAGCAAACAATCTCTCTCTACAGAATAGGTAGTAAGAAACCTGGAAACTGGTATATTTTATTTAAAAAACTTGAGAAATCTATGTGCTTTTGTCCAGCAAACAATCTCTCTCTACAGAATAGGTAATAAGACCCTAAGTATGTTTGGACCAAAACCGTTTCACGACTTTTTATGTTGTTTGAGCCATGTCCGCTCGTCCGTCCGTCTGGCTGGCTGGTGTACACGATAACTCTCGAATGGAGTAAAGGAATCAAATCAAACTTTGCATATGATAATATTTTCCCCAAACTTAGTTTAAGTTCAAAGATGGTCGAAATTGCCTCGCCCTTTCTGGTACCTTCCACACAAATGACCCATATTCCTAAGTTAAATTAAATCCTTTTTATACACTCCACGAGAGTATTATGTCTTTGTGCATTTGTTTGTAACACCCAAAAGGAAACGAGATAGACCCATTCTTAATCATACCGATCGACTTAGTCTGTCCATCTATTCTTGTAATCACGATACAGGTCGCCATTGTTGACATAACTAACTGAAACTTTGCACAATGGAGTTTTACGGGACAAGGACGAACGCTATTTAATTTGAAGAAAATCGGTTCAGATTTAGATATAGACCCCGTATAAATGTCGCTCCCGATTTGACTTTTTCCGCTTTAAATGCCACATATTATACTCGATTTTCTTTAAATTTGGCACAACATCTTATAATCCAACTAGAAACACATATGCAGAAATTGGGTAAAATCGGTTCAGAGTTAGATACAGCCCCCATACAATTTAACATTTTTGTCAAACACATACATTTACAGGATACAAAAAACCTTCCCGTTTTCACTTTTTCACCGAATTGAATTGTATTCGGATAGAAAGTGGAGTGTATCGTATATATTCGTGTATAACTTCTATACTAGTGCCTAGAATTCACTATGACTTGATATTGGTCATATGTTTACAATTGTTTCATAAATATGGAAGCTGGGACCATGTACCGAGAACCTTTCAGTACCTTCCACACAAATTATCCTGCCCTAAGTAAATTTTAATTCCTTATAACTTCCGTATATATGTTCCCTGCGTATATATAGGGTCCGCCATCTAACGTTTTTTTTTCAACTATTCAACCGTTGGACAATTATTTGTGGGGTGCCCGAAGCAGCCATTTGAATGAAATTATTTTCCATTATTAACCGGAAGGATTGTACTTTCAAATAAAAAAAAAGTTGAGAAAATATTCAGTAGTTTTTTATAGCATTTTCAAAAAAAAGTTATTTGGCGGACCCTATATATGTCGAATTAGCCGACTGAAGCTAACTTACTTCTTTTAAAAAAAAAATAGTAATTTTTCAACTTTTACGAAATTTTTGCACATTATCAAGTTTGGTAACCATATCAATTGTGATTTTATTTAAATAACACATTTAGTAAGCTCCGTTTGTTTTTTAAAAATCAATTAGTATTTGACTGAAGATTCTTTATATTCATTATTATTATAGCCGTTTGTCATCGATTAAAAATAAAATAATATATTTATCAAAAATTTCGAAAATCGAATTTTACGTGTCTGCGCAATCAGAGGAATGTTTACACCGAATTTCGTTATTCTACGTGCAGGCCTTCGTTTTGGTACCATTTTTATCACTCTATTACCATTTAACCTCATAAAAGTGCGAATTTGGAAAAAATACTTTTATATTATGTATCTACTTTATTAGAGGTATGTATCTACACATCGAATATCGTGTTTCTTGCTGTTGTCGTTTGATAGGTACCATTTTTATCCCTTTTGGACGTCCTGGCTCCTTCCGTTTATGTGCTAGCGTGCTTTCAACAGAAGGACAGACATGGCTAGATGGTATTAGCATTTTTGACGATCAAGAATATATTTCAAAGAATGACAAAGTTAGTATACCCCCATCCTGTGGTGGAGGGTATAATAATTGTACCTCAATATAAAAATCATTACTTGCGAACTAGGATGTGTTTCCAGGAAACTATTTTTCAGTGTGTATGTAAGTAACCGATATGCATACATACATATATGTATACATTCTTAAATAACAACAATATGTAATTAAGTCAAGACTTGAAAATTTAAGTAATTAAAGAAGACGGCGCACAGGCAAGTGGTAGGGTATGGTAGGGAGGGAGGGAAGGAAAGACTTTCACACATGTTTGTGGAGCGCACAGAAATACACTTCTCGTGAACATCGCAGGAGACATTCAACTAATTCTCTTGAAGTCTCTTGTTGTTGCTGTTGAAGAACAATGTTATTGTTCGCAAGAAGGGTTATTATTAACAGGCAGAAATGAAACAAAACAAAAAGCAGAGGACAAGGCGACCTGGCGAAGAGAGAGATAGAGAGTGGCGAAAAACCACAGACAAAATATTTGGAATCGAATAAAAACACAGCCAGCCAGACAGACAGACACAGTCAGTTGTAAGCCAGACGATACAGTGGGTATCACAATATGGACACGAATGTAAGGTTCAAACTAAAGGGTGTTTTCTTAAAGTCATAATACAAGGCATAAATATTGTTGGAATGTCATTTTTTTAAATATGATTTCCGGCATATGTCCCCCACGGCTACGAGTTACATGGTCCAATTTTTCACTATTTTTTATAATAAATCTGTACGTATGGCGTCAATGGTGGCTTGAATATTGGCTTTCAATGCTTCAAGAGTTGTTGGTTTTTCGGCATGAATCAATGACTTAACAAAGGCTCATAAAAAATAATCTCGAGGCATTTAATCGCACGAAGATAGGTGGCCACTGCCACATGACCACTTCTGGAAGTAAATTTATGAGAAAATTGATTTGGCGGCTGTATGATAAGTTGTGCCGCACAGTGGAAATTAGAAAATTAGAAGGTATAGAGCTTGGAAGTTGAAATTTAGCACACATCCCTTAAATCGTCAAATTAGATCAAAAACAATTTTTTGTTTAAATCCGCCCACAGTGCCACGCCCAACGCCCACAAACAATTTTTGGATTTTTACAATTTTCGAAATTTTTGATAAAAATTATTTTATTTTTTAATCGATGGCACACGGCTATTATAGCTTTTTACTCAACTTATGATTAATATATATTAATCATAATATTTACATGCGATCGCATGCCATAAAACCTTACATCCCTAAGATATGCCTTAAATATTTTTTTTAAATTTTATTTTTTTTAAATAATTTTCATTATTATTTTTTATTAAATTTCAAAAAATATTTTCTAGTATTTATTTATTTTTTTATCTCTCAAACTAGTTCTCCCCCAAAATATGTATAATTTCAAAGTGATGCCGCAGATTTCAAAATTTTTAAAAACAACTTTGTGTCATTTAATATTTTGCAATACCAAATTCGTTCACAAATTTTCATAAAAATCGGAAGATCTTCAGGATTTATAGTTTATAGCTCATTTGTGGCGATAACTCAGAGACTACTTGAGATCCCACTCTGAAATTTACAGAGTGTGTGCAGCATGCATTTAGCTATAGGGTGGGTCATTTAAAAGGTAGAAAGAATAGAATCATTTTCAGGTTTATATTTGACATTTGCAAAATGGGATATAGCGATACGCTCGAACAAAATTGGGAAATATTAAAAACTTACTTCCAAGTTAGTGAGTTTTTAACGCAAACTGTAAGAAATTTACGTAGAAATTTTTCAAGAAGAAATCGGCTTTCATGAAGTTCATTTTCATCTCGGTGGCTATGTCAATAGGCAAAATGTCGCATATGAGGTTCACATAACCCACACATGACTATTGAGAAGCCAGTGCATCCACAACGAGTCACTGTTTGGTGTGGATTTGGGCTGTACTGAAAAATTGGGTTGATCGGATGAGATACTGCAAAACCAGTCGTGGTGGTCATATGAATGCTATTGTGACAAAATTCAAACAAAAACCAGAAAATTGAAAAAATTATCAGTACTTTATTTTTTAAAGTCGATTCGAATTTTAAATGGTGCACTCTCTATATAGGCCCAGGAAAAATAAAATAGGATTTTTAAAAAACCTACTCTTCAATATGTTTCGGCATGAAAAGAAAATAATAAAAAAGAAGTAAAAGTTCGGCCGGGCCGAATCTTAATACTCTCCACCATTGAGTGAATTACCGGCAGATTGGAGGACGTTGACTTTGAGTGAATTGTAATACCATGTTATGAAAGTTATGGTATTTTTATGCAAATTTAAATATATTTTATTTGAGATAGCCAATATGTACCATTTTGCATCTGTATTTTATAGAATGCAAATTTATTTACAAGGACATGGTGGCATCAAATATTTATGATTGCAGACCAAAGTAAAACAAACAGACCACTTCCGCTTGTAGAGAGTGGTACTCAAATAATGTGCTTAATTTAGTACCATAATTATTAGTGTTATTACCATAATTATTAGTGTTATTACCATAATTATTAGTGTTATTACCATAATTATTATTAGCTCAATTTTGCCCATTTACAATCACAACCATCCACACCGTCAGGGGAGGCTACACACAAAATATCATGATTCCAGCTATAACCGTTTGGTTGGTACCGTTTTTATCCCCTTTTCCCCATTTTATCCGTAAAAGTACGAATGTAGAAAAAAATATATTTTGTGCGTTACGAAGTCAGAGGAATGTATATATCGAATTTCATGATTCTAGGTGCAGCAGATTGGTTGGTACTATTTTTATCCCTTTCGCCCTGTTTCCCCCCAAAATTACAAATTTCGAAAAAATACCTTTATGTTGCATGTCTACTCATTCAGAGTAATATATAAACCAAATTCCATGATTTAAACTTCAGCAGTTACCCATTTTATCCATTATTTTACACGTCTACGCAATTAGAAGTATCTATGTGTGTACAAATCGAATTTCATGTTTCTAGCTGTTGTGCTTGGATTGGTACAATATGTATCCCATTTTGTCCCATATATGATACACTCCACTATATGATACACTCCACTTTCTATCGGAATACAATTCAATTCAGTAAAAAAGTGAAAACGGGAAAATTTTTTGTATGTTTCCTAATCACAGGTTAATATGACCTGGTGCAATTTTGTCAAATCGAGAATAATATGTGTTTCGGGGCTGTATCCAAACATGGAATGAAGTGACTAACTTTCACAATAAGTTCTTCCAGTTGAAGTATAACGTGTTATGCTCAATTTTAAGAAATTCTTTGAAAATACGCGGTTCCTGGGGGAACGAAATTTGTATGAGAGCTATATGTAAATCTGAACAGATGTGACCCATTGTTAAAATATGTGGTTTCTAGGGCAGAAAAGTCAAATCGGGAGCGAAATTTGAATGGGAGCTATATATAAATCTGAACCGATCTGACTTATTTTCGCCATAAGAGTTCCTAGTTGAAATATAAGATGTTTTGCCAATTTTGAAGAAAATATGTTAAAATATGTGGATTCTAGAGCGGAAAAATTCAAATTGGGAGCGAAATTTGTATGGGAGCTATATATAAATCTGAACCGATCTGACTTATTTTCACCACAGATGTTTCTAGTTTAAATATAAGGTGTTTTGCGAATTTCGAAGAAAATCTGTTAAAATATGTGGATTCTAGAGCGGAAAAATTCAAATTGGGAACGAAATTTGTATGGGAGCTATATATAAATCTGAACCGATGTAACACATTTTTACCACAGGTGTTTCTAGTTGAACTATAAGATGTTTTGCCAATTTTGAAGAAAATCTTTTGAAATGTGGTATCTAGAGTGAAATCGGGAGTGAAATTCGTGTGGGGGCTATATCTAAATCTGAACCGATTTTCTTCAAATTAAATAGCGTTCGTCCTTATCCCGAAAAACTTCGTTGTGCAAACTTTTGTTTAGTTCTGTCTACAATTGCGATCTGTATCGTGATTACAAGAATAGATGGACAGACGGACGGACGGACATTGTTAAATCGATTCAAAAAGTGATTCTAAGCCGATCGGTATAATTAACAATGGGTCTATCACTCTTCCTTCTGGGTGTTACAAACAAATGTACAAAGACATAATACTCTCGTGGAGTGTATAAAAAGCTCTTGCAAATAGAATAAAGAGTGATTTTTTTGAGGTTAGGATTTTCATGCATTAGTATTTGACAGATCACGTGGGATTTCAGACATGGTGTCAAAGAGAAAGATGCTCAGTATGCTTTGACATTTCATCATGAATCGTCTTACAAACGAACAACGCTTGCAAATTATTGAATTTTATTATCAAAATGCGTGCTCTGTTAAGAAAGTTCATTGCGCGCTTCCATTTTATGGTCAGTTTAATCGACCCACTGAAGCGGCTATTCGGGCTATTGTGACTAAATTTCGCACCAAATTTACATTGTTGGACATTAAACCACCAACACGCTTACGTAGAGTGCGAACTGAAGAAAATATCGCAGCTGTATCGGCCAGTGTTAATGATGACCACCAATTTTCGATTCGTCGCCGTTCGCACCAATTGGGTCTCTGTTACTCAAAAACGTGGAAATGCCAAAATTGGACTAAGCGGATGGACCACCTGAGACGCAGCCGCGGTCAACATTTAAATGAAATTATCTTCAAAAAGTAAATGTCATGGACCAATCTAACGTTTCAAATAAAGAACCGATGAGATTTTGCAAATTTTATGCGTTTTTTTTTTAAAAAAAGTTATCAAGCTCTTAAAAAATCACCCTTTACAATAAACCTATACCCCTATGGTGGAGGGTAATAAAAAATAAAACCATTTTCGACTTTAATTAACCGCGCAAAACGTTCTTGTGAAATCCACAGTAACACAAGACACACATAAAAGGGAATACATTACATTTCAAAGGTGTTAGGAATGTAGAAGGGGTACAAAAAGTCCAGACATACTGGCACCGTTACTCATCCATAAGCGCAAAAACAAACACACACAAACCCACCCAAACAAACAAACAAACAGACAAACACTCGGCCAAAAATCCATTAACATTGGATAGATGGTTAGGTTAGGTTAAATAAGTAAATGAGTGAGTCCATGGAATGATGGGATGGATGGTGTGGTCATGGTGGTGGCGTGGATGGATGGATGGTGGCTTGCGCGTTGGATGGCAAGTGTCGTTAACATTGTTATAGTAATTTCCCGTCGTGTGAGCCAGTCATACGTCTTAGTTGACGCTGCCGTTTACGTCGGCGATGACGACGATGAATATATCCCCTCCACCACATTTGCCATTTCAGCACCAACATCATCATCATCATAGTCATAATTGTCATGGCCTCCCACACCTCCGCCACCTTGCACTCTGCAGTGCAGGCAACAATCATCATTATTATCACCACGCAATGAGAGCATCATCACATCATCAACGTCATCATGACCGACGACGTCGTCTTTTGTTGGAATACAACAAACTTGGTTGGTTGGCGCGAATTAATAGGTGGGAGGGAGGGAGGAGGCGAAGGGCTGAAGCAGCAAAAGGATAAATAATGTTTCTTTGTTCAACAAGACACCATCGCCATCGCCACCAACCAGCACGTCAAAGTCGATACGAATGAAAGGCAGGACAAAGAAGCAAAACAAAACTTTCAATGACATCGAACTATTGCCCTCGTGATGAACTTTTATGAAATGGTCAATGGAATTCATTCTTTTTTATGTGTTTGGGTATGTGTGTGTGTGTGTGTTTGGAAAATATTGAAGTATAAACAGTCATTTGGTCTTCCCATTGAGTGTTTACATTTCTTGAAAAAAAAAAACAAAAACAGAAAACACACTCACACACTTGTGGCTGTCTGTTCTCGATTCACATGCGAACTTAATTGGTCATAATAAACCCAGGGCTGTCAGCAGCGGCCAAATCTGGCGATTTTTTTGTGAATTTTAAGAATTGCATGATATCAAAATTAAAATATATGTCTATATTTCAATATATGTCTATATTTCAATATATGTCTATATTTCAATATATGTATATATTTCAAATGAATTTTTACGATGTAGATGAAATAACACAAAAAAACTAAGAAAATAATTTTTATCGCCAGCAATGCACAGCAAGAAATTATCTAGATTTTGGAAGCAGTCCACCAGTTGTAGAGCTACTGAGGGGACAATAAACTAAACATTGCTGAAACTCTGTAATATAAACCGGCAATAAAACCGGCCTTAAGATCGACCGGGCCGAACTTTATATACCCCCTCCACCATGGATTGCATTCCACAGAGGCTGTCGATTTTCGTGGAAGTGCAGTAATATTACAGGAAAATATAATTAATATAGCCAAACCAAAACAATTAAATATATCGAGGGCTTCTATACATAAGTGGCTATGAACCATTTTCTGGAAAATGAGTTTTTGATGCCAAAATATTCTCAGAGTTGGATGTCATCCATTTTTTTTTTTTTCAAAATTTTCTGATTTGGCTATCAAATCACGCGTTATTTTGTGACTCCACTTATGCAGTCCACTATGAACATAAAAATAATAGAAATAAAATAGTTCAAAATTGGAGCAACATATAACCGAAGGTTGTAATTCGCTACAATTTTGTTTAAAACTTTTTATAACCTACACCACTTCGTGGACTAGGGTATTATAAGTTAGTTTCGCGCCAAATGTTTGTAACACCAAGAAATAATCGAGCTAGAGCCACCTTTAAGTATACCGATCGGCTTAGAATCCCCAGCTGAGTCGATTTAACGATGTTTGTCTGTCCGTCCGTCTGCTGTCCATCTAAGCTTGTTCGCACTCTACAGGTCGCAATTGTTGTCCGATTGTAATGAAACTTGGCAGAAGTTAGTTTTTCTGGCCAAGGACCATCGGTATTGTATTTGGAGGAAATCGGTTCAGATTTAGATATAGCCCCCATACAAATGTCGCTCCCGATTTGACTTTTTCCGCTTTAGAAACCACATATTTTACCCGATCTTCTTTAAATTTGGTACAACATCTTATAATCTAACTAGAAACACCTATGCAGAATTTGGGTAAGATCGGTTCAGATTTAGATATAGCCCCTATACAAATGTCGCTCCCGATTTGACTTTTTCCGCTTTAGAAACCAAATCTTGTATCTTATATTTCACCAATAAACATACATAGTGAAAGCGGGTCACATCGTTCCAGGTTTCAATATACCCCCATACAAATGTCCTTTCCGATTTAAAATTTTCTGTCAAACACATACATTTACAGGTTGCAAAAATCCTTCCCGATTTCACTTGTTTACCGAATTGAATTGTAATGAGATAGAAAGTCCGTCCGTCTTTAGCCTTTCCTTACTTGTTTGGGAGATGCCCATATGTCCATACTTTGGTATAACACAAATGGAGCCCCATTCTGATCTATTACAGCTCTAGAAACTACATCTTACATCGTTCTTCATCAAATTTTGCAGATCATGATATTTTTCAATTAGGAATACCTACCATGAATGATAAATATATAGGCCCATGTTTTGGACCAGGCCCAAAATGTTGTTATAGGCCCCCTTTTGAAATGTCGGTCCGATTCATCCTATGACTACTGTATAATTTGTATTTGTCTGTCGGATAATTGGATCAATTACCATATACGTTAAATATGACTAAATATGAATTTATAGCATACTGTATAATTTATATGAACTACATAAAATTGCTCCCATGAAATACCTGGGTTTAGTAATCAAAGCGAGGTACATACGCAGGGAGTGGTGCCCGCCCGACTTTAGCCTTTCCTTACTTGTTTCTATATTTAGGGCATATCGTACTAAGAAATTCCATCATTACGCGGTTAATAGCATTTTGGTTCCCAAGTTATCAGGCTAAAATATGATAAATAGTGGCTGTAAAGTCAAAAAATGTGAAAAGTATCTTTAGAAAAACCAAATGTCATGCATGAAAATCATTTTAGCCATATTTGCCGCTAAAATTAATATTTTCCAAAAATATCCAATTTGAATTTTTTGTTTATCGTGCCCTACCGCAAAATCCACTTTTTGTAAAAAATCAGACGGATGAAGCTGGAATCTTTAAATTACCTGTGTACATTCCAGAAAATGCGTTTTCTACACAACATTGCCAACATTTCATAAGAAACGTTACCGAGTTTACAATAAGGCTTATTTATATATTTGGGCATTAATGGCTATGTGCTTATTTCAACATTCACAGTGCTCAATTTTAAATGTGCAAAAGTGGATATGAACCATAAAACCGCAAGCAATTAGTAATCCTCTTTAGATTAATATGTAGAAGAATGATTCATAATTACTCTTAAAATTAAGGAGCAAATCAGTTTTTTCGCTCTCATGAAAAGTTGTGTTTTTGTTCATAAGTCCTCGATATTGAAAAAATAATGTTATATAAATATAAAATTTTTGTTATCTCAAACCACGCTTGTATGCCATATTTTAATTCCAAAAGTACAAATTTTGAAAATCCATTATCTCTCACGTACACTTTGCACGATAATCTTATTTCATGATTCAACCAATTTTTGCGGAAAAAATAAAAAATACGAATTTGGAGAAATCTTCCCATGATTCTAGCTGCGGCCATTTGTTTGGTATCATTTATATCCCCTTTATCCCATTTTACATCCTTAAAAGTACGACATTCTAAAATCTCTTAATTTAAAGTTTCCACCCAATTAGAATTTCATCATTCTAGCTGTAGCCGTTTAGTTGTACCATTTTTATCCCCCTGTTCCCACTGTATCCCTTAAAAGTACGAATTTGAAAAAAAAAACTTTCTATTTTTCGTGTCTACGCAGTCAGAGGAATGTATACTCCGAATTTCAAGACTCTAGCTGCAGTAATTTGGTTGGTACTTTTTTGTCCTCATTCTCTATTTCACCCCTAAAGGTACGAATTTAGAAAAATCCATTTATTTTATTTCATTATTCTAGCCGCTTGTTTATTACCTTTTTATCCCTCTATTCCCATTTTTACCCTTAAAAGAACAAACTAGGAAACAAATATTTTTTTGTATCCACTCAAATAGAGAAATGTACACAGAGAATATTGCATTTCTTGCTATTGTCGTTTACTTGGTACCATTTTTATCCCTTTTTGCCCCATTTCCCCTTCAATTCATGGTGTACGTTTTTGCTATAAAGGGAATGTGCATAAGAAGCTCAAGCAAAGATAAGTAGACATTCAAAAAACATGCCTCAATACTCGAAATATTAGGTGTAGTTTCAGTCCTTGTGAGGGAAAATTTTTTCCCTATTTCGCCCAATTTCAATCCCAACCGATTTAAAACTATTAGGGAAAATTTGGACGCTTAGATGCTAGCATGTTTTTAACAGATGGACATGGCTAGATCGTCTTAGAATTTTATGACGATCAAGAATATATAGTCTTTATAGGATCTCAGGTCGATTTTTCAAGGTGTTACAAACGGAATGGCAAATTAGTATACCCCCATCCTGGAGGTGGAGGGTATAAAAACGCACATGCACCCTCGTTGTGCTGTTAACAGGCCAATGACGAACATATCGCATCACTTGCTGTGATGCATTGCATATGCTGAAAGAATTATCTTCATAATATTTATGATTTTGTCTTAACCTCAGTGAAATTTTTCATTAAAAAGTCGCCAAAGAAGCATTTCATAAAATATATGAAACATCTATATATATAAAAATCAATGTGTGTCTGTATGTTCCGTATAGGACGCCAAACCGGTGGACCGATTCGCCTGAAAATTTTACTGTATCTATCTTTTGGACAGGACAAAGGGGGGTGGTACCTCCCACACAAAAATATTTTAAAACTATCACAACAGGCATAACGATGGATGGATTCGCTCGATAATTTTACTGCAGCTAACTTCTGGGCAAGGGATGGTTCCAGGATATACTGGGCCATTATACGAAAAAAAGGCGTGGCACCGCCCACACAAACTATATTTTAAAACTTTCATAAAACACGTTCCGAAGTGCGGATTCTCTTGAAAATTTTATTGTGACTAACTTATGAACTGAGGATAGTTTCTGAATGGTGACTATACAATGGTCATCATACAAATGGACGTGAGACTGCCTACACGAACAATATATTAAAATTATCACAAAACAAGTAACGAATAACGGATTCTCTTGAAAATTTTACTGCATCTTGCCTGTGGAAAGGGGACGTTTTCTGGCTATAATAGGGGAAGGCACGACAAATGGGCATCACAAACACTATATTTTAAAACTATACCAAAATACATTGATTCACTTCAATATTTTTTTGTAACGAACAGAGGATGACCCTTGACTATAAAAAGGTCATGCTACAAAAAGGGACTATAAAGTAACACGATTTTTTTCTGCCGCTACGTTCAGGTAAGGGTTTGGTCCTTGAATATAAGAGGTCATGGTATGAACAACTGGCGCGTTTCCTCATACTCGAACCAAACAAGGTGTTCCAGTAGATGGGTATCAAATTGTTTACGCTTCATATGCATTGGGCCGTGTTTATACCGTACACCCAAACAACGCAGAATGTTATTATTTGGGAATGTTATAAGTTAACGTGAGAGGACCCACTTCAGTTTAAAATTTAAGAGCAGTTGAGAGAGGCGTGTCTGAAACTGGGGGACCACATTAATGTATGCTTCTGTCAGCTGTCATCATCTCCAGATACGAACTTTGTTTGCGACAATATTAAGAACTTGCTCGCCATCTAACCCAAAAGACATGTGGGAAAAATTCAAAGAGGGTATGAGTGAGGACATTTTGCAACATTATCGGACCGTTACGATTCTATATCATTTGCGATTAACATTTTCAACAATACGCTGATAAAAATTTAAGACATATTCCTAGCCATCAGCAACAAAACTCTTAATCAACTTGGATTGATGGTGCCTGAACGTTCTATCGTTGACATTATTGATTGGGATTTGCTAAGAGAACGGCAATTCAATGTTGAAGACTTGCGTTTGTTTGTCGCAACAAAAAACTCTATTAATTGCAAATTGTGGCCTTTGATAAAATTATAACTGCAGTAACAAATGACAGCGGCGGCCTTTTTTCTCGATGCACCAGGAGGCACAGTTATAACCTTTCTCATCACTTTGGTATTAGCGCACATCCGCACTCAAAATGGGATAGCTTTAGATATTGCTTCCCGCGGTATTGCTGCTACATTATTGGATGGAGGACGAACGGCACATTCAGCGTTGAAATTACCATGTATTATGGAATTTGTTGATTCTCCAACCTGTAATATTGCAAAAGTTCAGGCATGCCGAAAATGCTAAAAAAACATACAAGCTGATTGTGTGGGATGACTGCACCATGGCACATAAGAAATCCCTACAAGCGCTTAATCGGACACTTCAAGATTTTAGATCAAATACACAACTCTTATTTTACTATCTGGAGACTTCCGACAGACCCTTCCATTATTTAAATTTGCATGAAGTTTTTACATTTTAAAAATGTAACTTATGAATTTAAATAAATAAGTATTAATTTAAACTAATTTACAGAAGTAAAAATATAAAGAGTGATTTTTTTGAGGTTAGGATTTTCATGCATTAGTATTTGACAGATCACGTGGGATTTCAGACATGGTGTCAAAGAGAAAGATGCTCAGTATGCTTTGACATTTCATCATGAATCGTCTTACAAACGAACAACGCTTGCAAATTATTGAATTTTATTATCAAAATGCGTGCTCTGTTAAGAAAGTTCATTGCGCGCTTCCATTTTATGGTCAGTTTAATCGACCCACTGAAGCGGCTATTCGGGCTATTGTGACTAAATTTCGCACCAAATTTAAATTGTTGGACATTAAACCACCAACACGCTTACGTAGAGTGCGAACTGAAGAAAATAAAGCAGCTGTATCGGCCAGTGTTAATGATGACCACCAATTTTCGATTCGTCGCCGTTCGCACCAATTGGGTCTCTGTTACTCAAAAACGTGGAAATGCCAAAATTGGACTAAGCGGATGGACCACCTAAGACGCAGCCGCGGTCAACATTTAAATGAAATTATCTTCAAAAAGTAAATGTCATGGACCAATCTAACGTTTCAAATAAAGAACCGATGAGATTTTGCAAATTTTATGCGTTTTTTTAAAAAAAAAAAGTTATCAAGCTCTTAAAAAATCACCCTTTACAAAACAAAAATTGCGAGCATACAAAGTTATATACATAAGGAAGACGAAAACCCGTGCAACGCCGGGTACAAAAAGCTAGTGTTTCATAAAACTCAAATCAATGAAAAGTGTCATATAATTTATGAAACAATTCTTAGAAGAACTTCTTCATTCGAAGAACTTTTGTCATAAAAATTCATTATTTTTAAATTTACGATTTTTCATAATTCGATTAATTTTAATTTAATTTTATGAAAGAGTTTTATAAATAGCAATAATGTATATTGTACGTATATAAGATTCCAATATAAACAAAAAAGCAAAAAAGGTTTGACTCGTTGACTAAACCTACAATACAGCTGCACACAATCGATAATGTGCTTAAAGATTGGACCGATCGTGTAGGCTACTGTATGGCCAGCCGAGGCAGCCATTTGAATGAAATTATTTTCCATTATTAACCGGAAGGATTGTACTTTCAAATAAAAAAAAAGAAATTTGAGAAAATAATTCAGTAGTTTTTTATAGCATTTTCAAAAAAAAAAGTTATTTGGCGGACCCTTTATTTTATAAAAAAAAACAAGTAGTAAATACCTTTCCAATGATGCATAAATGATCAAACTATGAAAGGAAATTGACGCCGCAGCGCTAATTTTTGTAAAGAGTTTACGAATTTTGGCTCCGAAACCCCATCTCAGTATTAAATTATTTCACAAAAATGGAGTTAGTGATGTAATTTTTCATCCGATATGGACATCAATCGAAAGGTATTGATTTCTTCTATGTATTCTTCATAAAATCTGTTACAAAATGTTTCCATGAAATATGACTTTTTATCTGTCACTTTGAAAAACGAGCAATGAGTTATTCTAAGACAAGAATAATAATTTATATTTAAAGATCGAATGTTTATTAATTCGGAAAAATAATTTGGACAAAAATGCAACGAAAAAGCACACGAAAAAAACATGATTTTTAGAGGTGTTTTCAGGAGAGTCCGTGGCTTGACCCAGCGATTAAATATTTTGCAGATCATTATTTTCGTGACCCATCATAATGTAGTTATGTACCAGACCACAGCTGCATATGGACATTTTTGCCCCTGTGTGTGTGCGTGTCATATTTTCATATACCTGTTCGATAAACGATGACAACTACAATGCGAATTACAAAATACCAGAGAGTGCAACAAGAACAATACCCTCCCCTTATGCATACATACCATAAGTACAATAACAACAAAGCTCACAAAAAAGCAACAAAAGCACCTAAAGCCATACTAAAAAAGCACAGTGGTTACAAAGTACTAAAGTACTAGTACATGTTGTCAAGGACGCTGCCGAGAGAGGAGTTAGATTAATAGACCTCCTTGGGACAGTTAGAGCGATGGGAAAAAATTATATAAAACAAGTAAAAACGGCATTAAGTTCGGCCGGGCCGAACTTTATATACCCTCCAGCATGGATTGCATTCCACAGAGGTTGTCGGTTTTCGTAGAAGTGCAGTAATATTACAGGAAAATATAATTTTTTTAATATAGCCAATCCAAAACAAATATATATAATAATATATATATATATATATAATATTTTAATTATTTCAAACCACGCTTATAAGATAATGCTACCAATACGTCAATTCAAAAAATAAATATTCTTATATTTATATTTTCAAAAATATTTTCAAAGCCATAAATATTGGTAGATAGTGGGTGCTACAGTTGGTTGTATTTCCATTCTATTTGAATTCCAAAAGTACAACTTTTGAAAATCCATTATCAGACGTACATAGTGCAAAATAACCTAACTTCATGATTCAACCAATTTTTGCCGTAAAAGAAAAATTACGAATTTGGAAAAAACTTTTTATTTTGCGTGTCTATGCAGTCAGAGGAATGTATACACCGAATTCCATGATACATTTGGTTGGTACCATTTTTACCCCCTTGACGTTTCTACGCAATAAGAATTTTATCATTCTAGCTGTAGTCCTTTAGTTTGTACTATTTTTTACTATTATGTACTATTATGTATCTACTCAATTAGAGGAATGTACACACAATGTGTTTCTAGCTGTTGTCGTTTAATATGTACCATTTTTATCCCTTTTTTGTCCCATTTCACCCCCTACAAATAAGAATCACTTTATGGTGCACGTTTTTGCTATACATGCTTAGATACGCTAAAATATTAGGGATTATTATGGGTATTTTTAGTCCTTGTGAGGGAAAATTTTTCCCTTTGGGCCATTTCAATCCCAACCGATCTACGACTATAAGATTTATGGAAAATTTGAACGTTCTAGCTCCTTTCGTTTAAATGCTAGCGTGCTTTCAACAGACGGACGGACGGACATGGCTAGATCGTCTTAGAATTTTATGACGATCAAGAATATATATACTTTATAGGGTCTCAAGTCGATATTTCAAGGTGTTACAAACGGAATGACAAAGTTAGTATACCCCCATCCTGGAGGTGGAGGGTATAAAAATAGTTTTTGTATGGAAGTCCCCTTTAGTAGCAGAAATAGGTAGGAGGTAAGTATGTTCGAGAAAGAAATTGGGGAGGGAAAATTAATGGGGGAGGGGGCAGCCATAATACGTCCCTCCAGGACAGTTTTAGGCCTATCTTTCATAAAAATATGTATGGGGCCACCTTAATGTTTGAAGATAGAGATAGATTCTGAGAAAACCGCCCTCTGTCCCCATATGAGGACATCTGTTTAATGCCAAACAACTGACCAACTGTTTTCTTTGGGCGTTAATGGGTCACACGAGGCTCCTGGTCAGTTTTGGGCCATCCTTTCATAAGGGTGAAGATAGAGGGTAGGCATGTTCCGATAACATTTAAGGGTTGAAGAAATATTGAAGGCAGTCATACATTTGACACCACTAGGGTCATCATTGGGCCAGTTAGAGTGGTGGGAGCAAATTTTGTAAAAATGTCGTTTTTGTATGGGAACCTTTTAAGGTTGGGATATAATGTTTGGAAATAATGTCGGGAGGAAAAATTAATGGAAGTCGATCTTATATTAATTTATTTTATTTTTTAATCGATGACAAACGGATATTATAACTTTATAATTAACTTAAAATTACCATCGGCCCAATATTTACATGTGCTCGCACGTATTAAAGCCTTATATCCCTAAAATCAAGAGCTCCTTGTTTCTACGAACTAAACGACATTTCAATGCGATACATGATTTCCGAGATACATCCCAATGAATAACATCTATTATGATCAAATTTTCAACTATTGTAGCATTTATGAACTTTAAATTTAGCCGCAATATTGGCAAAATATTTTAGAATATCCATAATAGGAATGTTCTTTGCAAAATGCAATCAGTATAGTTGAGATGTGGTCGCATAAAATTCGGGAGTTTTTGCCGATGAAAATACACTGTGCGTCCCCTTCCCCACAAATCTCCAATCACTGTGCTAACGATCTTGTGTAATGACAGGTCAACATTTTCTGGCTATGCCGTTTTCAAATTCGAAAAAATGTTGTTTTCTCTCCGCCCTAATGGAAATGGGGTGGGCCTCCAAAAATAGGCAATATTTTCTGCTAACAAACAACATGTAAAAATGTTTTTGCCTAATAAAGGATGATTTTTTAGCTATTATCTTTTTGGCAACACTGGTTTAAACAGTTGACGCACGTTTCGTGTTTTGTTTCACTGTCAAACATCTTCAGTTTGGTCTCTGTTAAGAAAGTTCAAGAAAGCCGAAGATCCACTTTTTTACCGAATAATTGTGTTCAGCGACGAAGCTCATTTTTGGCTCAATGGGTACGTAAATAGGCAGAATTGTCGATTTTGGAGTGAATATCAGCCAGAAGCATTGCAAGAGCTACCAATACATCCAGAAAAAGTCACAGTTTGGTGCGGTTTATGGGCTGGTGGCATCATTGGACCGTACTTCTTCAAAGAAGATGCGTATCCTAACGTAACTGTGAATGGTGAGCGCTACCGTGAGATGATATCCAACGTTTTTTTGCTCAAAATGTAAGAGCTTGACTTGCATGACATGTGGTTTCAACAAGACGGTGCCTCATGCCGCACAGCGCGCGCAACAATAGACTTATTGAGAGGCCAGTTCGGTGAACATTTTATTTCACGTTCGGGACCGGTCAATTGGCCGCCTAGATCGTGCGATTTAACGTCTTTAGACTATATTTTGTGGGGCTATGTTAAAGCTAATGTCTATACAGACAAGCCCGCTTCAATTGACGCATTGGAAGACAACATTGAAGCATTTATTCGTGAGATACCGGCCGAAATGTTGGAAAGAGTATGCTAAAATTGGACTAAGCGGATGGACCATTTGAGGCGCAGTCAAGGTCAACATTTGCATGAAATAATCTTCAAACATTAAATTATATGGACCGTACTATCGATTCAAATAAAGATTTCATGCATTTTTCTGAATTTTATGAGTTTTTTTAGAACTGTCCTATAGCTTTTAAAAAAATCACCCACACTTTATTACGCTCGCATTTTGGAATCTTTTGGTGACCCGGTGTAATGAATACGCTGCATCACTTTTGGTGTATATAAAAATACCTATGTGCGTATTCATAAGTATATCCTAAACATTCGTTGCTAAGAACCATTGTGCAACGATTGCAATCAACTGAAAAGGGTCACTTGCGTTGCACATGATATCTGAGTTTAAGTCGACAATGGCTACGATGACACTGGTTAGTGGGTGCCTCATTGGAGGTATACCACGAACGAGCTATATAACTATTTAGAGCAGGAGGCAGTGCTGCTGGTGGAGGTTCTTTGGTTTACTTGTCTGATAGATATCGTGGCGGTGGTGGCGGTGTTGGCGGCGGTAGTTATGATGATTATGCGGAAGTATGTTATTCATTTAAAACGAGTGATAGCTTAAGTTACAGTGTTTTTGCAAAAGTATGCAAAAAACTAGAATGTGTGTGTGTGTGTGAATGTTGAAAAGTTTTTAATTAAAATGACAAAAACAACACTTGCAGTGAGAGGAAGCGGGCGGGCGGTGCGGTAAGGTTTTGATGCCCCAATTAACATTGTGTGGTAGCACACATACACGCACAGACATAAATAGTTCTAAAGAAAATTGTCGAGGTGCGTGTGCCAAGGATAGAAATTCCAGTACAACAGGTTGTATAGAAAAATTACAAAAAATATTATTTTCCTTTGTAACCCACGGCCATTTTTCCGTTTTTATATCCACCACTATACCCCTATATTAACTTTGTCATTTCTTTTGTAACACCTTGAAATATCGATGTGAGACCCTATAAGTATATATATATTCTTGATCGATCTAGATCTGTTGAAATCAACTGGGCGAAATCGAACCAAGGGAAGAATTTTCCCTCACAAGAACTGAAAATATATTTTTTTTTCAATATATTTGCTTATATTTATTTGATATTGGGTGTGCAACGTGCAACATAAAGTGATTCTTATTCGTAGCGCGTGAAATGGGACAAAAAAGGGATAAAAATGGTACATATTAAACGACAACAGCTAGAAACAAGAAATTCGGTATGTACATTCCTCTAATTGAGTAGATACATAATATAAAAGTATTTTTTCCAAATTCGAACTTCCACCTAAAATAATGAAATTCGGTGTACATTCCTCTGATTGCGCAGCACGTAAAATAAAGTGATTTTTCGAAATTCGTTCTTTTAGGGGGCTAAAATGGAAAAAGGGGATAAAAATTGTACCAACCAAATGGTCGCTGCCTGAATCATGAAATTCAGTGCGACTCGTAGAGACGAAAAATAAAAATGCTTCTCCAAATTTGTACTTTCAAGGGATATAATGGAAACAGAGGGATAACAAGAAAAACGGCGTTAAGTTCGGCTGGGTCGAACTTAATATACCCTCCACCATGGATTGCATTCCACAGAGGTTGTCGGTTTTCGTAGAAGTGCAGTAATATTACAGGAAAATATAATGTTTTTAATATAGGCAAACCAAAACAAATACAAATATTGAAAAATTAATTTTATAAATAAATATAATATTTTAATTATTTCAAGCCACGCTTATAAGGCAATGCTACCAATACGTCAATTCAAAAAATAAATATTCTTATAATTATATTTTCAAAAATATTTTCAAAGCCAAAAATATTGGTAGATAGTGATGCTACAGATGGTTGTATTTCCATTCTATTTTAATTCCAAAAGAACAAATTTTGAAAATCCATTATCAGACGTACATAGTGCAAAATAACCTCACTTCATGATTCAACCAATTTTTGCCATAAAAGAAGAAGTACGAATTTGGAAAAAAACTTTTTATTTTGCGTGTCTATGCAGTCAGAGGTATGTATACACCGAATTCCATGATTCCAGCTGCGCCCATTTGGTTGGTACCATTTTTACCCCCTTGACGTTTCTACGCAATTAGAATTTCATCATTCTAGCTGTAGTCGTTTAGTGGGTACTATTTTTTATCCCTCTGTACCCATTGTATCCCTTGAAAGTACTAATTTCAAAAAAATCGTCTATTTTCCGTGTCTACGCAGTCAGAGGAATGTATACTCCGAATTTCATGACTCTAGCTGCGGTTATTTGATTGGTACTATTTTTATCCCCTTTTTTATTTTAACCCCTAAAAGTACGAATTTCGAAAAATCTGTTTATTTTCCGTGTCTACACACTCAGAGGAATGTATACTCCGAACTTCGTGACTCTAGCTGCGGTCATTTGATTGGTACTATTTTTATACCCTTTTTTCATTTTAACCCCAAAAAGTACGAATTTCGAAAAATCAGTTTATTTTCGTGTCTACACACTCAGAGGAATGTATACTCCGAACTTCATGACTCTAGCTGTGGTCATTTGGTTGGTACTATTTTTATCCCCTTTTTTCATTTTGACCCCAAAAAGTACGAATTTCGAAAAATCCTTGTATTTTACGTGTCTATGCAATCAGAGGAATGTATACACTGAATTTCATTATTCTAGGTACAGCCGTTTGGTTGGTACCATTTTAACGATTATTACGGGTATTTTTAGTGCTTGTGAGGGAATTTTTTTCCCTTTGGGCCGATTTCTCCCCATTTCAATCCCAACCGATCTACGACTATAAGACGCATTTATGGAAAATTTGAACGTTCTATCTCCTTTCGTTTAGAATGACAAAGTTAGTATACCCCCATCCTGGAGGTGGAGGGTATAAAAATAGGACTCACTAAACGGGGTGTGTACATCCCACTAAAATAAGGAGATTTTCGAAAGTCCTTCGAAAGAACTTTTAAGGGGGTAACCGGGTATAAAATTGTATAAATAACCGCAGCTAGAATAATTAGAATCACTAGAATCATTACATTTATTTATCAAATTATTTTATAATAATTACTATTATTAAAAATACTAAAATGTTAAAATAAAATTATCATTAACATATTACTGCACTTCTACGAAAATCGACAGCCTCTGTGGATAATAAAATTCAATAATTTGCAAGCGTTGTTCTTTTGTAAGGTGATTCATGGTTAAATTATAGACCAAACTGAAGATGTTTGACAGTGAAACAAGACACGAAACGTGCGTCAGCTGTTTAAACCAGTGTTGCCAAAAAGATAATAGCTAAAAAACCACCCTTTATAATCTAAGTGATTCACATCGTTCAAGATTTAAAATATCCGTCATACAAATGTATTTCTCGATTCAACTTTCGTTATGTTCTCTAAGCCACCTACCATTGCATATTTTGATTTAATTTGACAGAGCATATTTCACCTGATTTCTCTTTTTTCACCGAATTGTTTTGTAATGGAGTAGAAAGTGCAGGGTATCATATAGTCAGCTCCAACCGACTTTAGCCTTTCCTTAATATTGGCTGAAATTTTTGCAGTAGATGCACATGGGGTCAGTGATGTGTTTGAAATTTAAAAATCTTCAAAATGTAGATAGCATTATTGAATATAGAGTTTGTTTTCTTCGCTAGAATGTTAGTTCTTAATAATAAAATTTTCCGATTTTTCTACTTTTATTGTTTTTAATTTGAATGTAATTTAAAAAAAAATAACTAATACAATAAAGTAAAATAATAACTTTTATTTTTATAATTAAATAAAAAATAAAATAATAATTTATTTTATTTTTGTGTTGATTTTATGAATATGATTTTTTTGTTCACAGACACAAGATTTATATTTTTTTGCAACATCTGAAAGTGTTTTTTTTTCAGACCTGCTAGCCCTTTGAGGGCCATACATTTGTGGCCTAAGCGACTTTGGTTTTGTTTTAATATCTTCGAACAAATAATAGTTACTTCCTATAAATTTGACGCCCTTCTTTTTGCTAAACAAATATAAATAAATGGATTTTTTGCAAAAAAATAAATAAAAGAGCGAAATGCATTTTCTATTTATGTATTTAATTTTAAAAATAATAATTTTAAAGAAAATTACATAATCAAAAAATCTAGAGACCAAAGCAATTTCCGGATCTTTTTAAGCAGAGGAACATATTCTCCTGGCGGAGAAGTGGGAAAGGTAGAGAATTACCGTCAAGTAAATTTTGTTGTTGGCTCCTCCTCTAAAAACCAGCTATGGTCACACTTCGTTTACACGCAAAGAAAAAAAAAACGCTTGGATGTCGTTTATCACAAACATAGTTTATTTGTCTCAAACTATCTACGTTTACCATAACAGCTGAAACATTTCCCGCAAAGGAAAACGTTTATCGTAGACGTTCTTTTATGGTAAAATGTTCATGATTTACTTTTATGGCAAACGTAAAACGTCTAAGAACGCATATTGTACTTAAAACTGATTGAATTGTAACTTTTATGAGAGTACAGTTTGTGAACTTTGTTTTATTCTGCTTCACACACAAACGCAATATGTTTGTGAGCGTCTCTGGTATAGATACACAAAACAAGTGTTCACTTGTGACAAACAAAATAACCGTTGGTAACAAACGTTTCACCGGTAAACACACTAACCATTTGTCGTAATCGTTTCATAGGGTTTGGGATAAACATAAATCGTTTGCACTAAACTAATTTCTTTTGTATAACTTTTCGTTTGTAGGTAACGACTGTTTTCTTTGCGTGCATCACTCAACTGGACAATTATAAGTGCTAAGCACCATTGGTCAAGTGCCTATGGCCGTCAAAGGGCTAAAGAAGGTAAACACAGGCCCACAATAAGGCCTGTAAACCCAGAGAGTCTGTAAATTAAGAGAGTCTTGCTTGAGAAGGGAGATTTTCAGACAGGCTGGGAAGTGTGAATGTGTGTGTATGTCTGTTTGTAAAGTTCACAAATATGTAGAAGAGGATTGTAAAGCAAACGTCATAGAGTACGATTAAAACAACATACAGACGAAAATTAGGGAGATGACGTAGAAGACGATGACGACGACATTCACGTTCCGCAGAAGACGTCAGGGGTTTTCTGAGGTAAATTTCGCGTTTAATATCGCTCGTGGTTGTAACTGATGTTAATTTCATTAAAAAGATATCAAAGCGAACAAAAAACGAAAAGCGCGCACACACACTCACTAGCGCTGAAATGAATCCTTGAAGAGGTTCCTTGACACCGCCAAGGCTGAACTGAACAGGCGAACACGGCAGCAGCCGACGAACGACGCATCATCACCAGGAGGAGGAGGAGGAACACATACAAGTGAAGCAACAAAAACAACAGTTCACATCGCGCATCGCACCGCAACTGAAGTGAACTGAACAGAAGTTGCTTTAGTTCCTTTTTTTTGGAAAATTGTTTACGTTGTAAACGCCAAGGAATCTGAGCACAAAGAAGACTAACCAGAGGGGTTAGGGGGAACGTGAAAAAACTACCACGGCAACCAGCGGCAGCGGCGAAGGTCTTACAGGAAAATTCATAAACGAAACTAAAAAAACACATTAAACATTAACGAAAGAAAGCGAAAAAATAACAACAACAGGAACAAATCGAAAGACAATAAAAGACACGGTAGTGTAGAGGAACTATGTGTAAAAACAATTCATCGCTGGCTGAGGAGTCGAGATACGAGATACGTACCTTACCATTGGGACAGTAAAAAAATGGTGCTACAGCATGGAATTACAAACGAAACCAATGCGAAGTCAGTCATTCAATACTACAACGATAGTTGTAAATATAAACTTCATGTGGATACACTCGGAGAAAAAACACTTGTAAAAATCATTAAGTACTGATCACGATTATTTTGCTTGCAGAGGTATTTAGTATAAAGAAATTGGGGTGACATAAAACTATTTTAGGGGAACCGGAACAGTAAGGAATAAAATTGGTAGCGACCAATCTGCGTCCTTCTTTCGAATTTCTTACGTCAAGTCCTTTTTAGACACACAAAATGTTAGCGCAAAATCTTGTTACTCAAATTAAGTTTTCCATCTTCTAGAGTGGCCCCATGCAAAAATTTTTTGTAAATATAGGGTGGACCATGTAACATATTAAATTTGAACTACCTATTACTTTGACTTTGAAAGATAGGATAACATTTTTATTTGTTTAGGTTTACATTTGACATTTGCAAAATGGAACGCTAAACGCTCGAATAAAATTGGGAAATATTAAAAACTTACTTCCAAAGTAGTGAGTCTTTAACGCAAACTGTAAGAAATTTGCGTGGACAATTTTCGTGTTTTCAGATGAAGCTCATTTTCATCTCGTTGGCTATGTCACTAAGCAAAATTACCGCATATGGGAACCCAAGAGTCACTGTTTGGTGTGGATTTTGGTTGTACTAAAAAAATGGGTTGATCGCGGTAGTCACATGAATGATATTGTGTTCGATTATTAAATGACAAAGTTCAACCTTTCCAATAAAACCAGAAACTTGAAAAAATAATCAGTACTTTTTCTCAGACGTTGTACATGCCGCACAGTGGTTCCAAATCTATTTTATTGGAAATAATTCTGTGATTTTGAAACGAAGAAAAATAGCTTGAGACAAAATTGCACATGGACGTGTCTTCAGATGCAACTGTTCTGTTATAAATGTATATTGAGAGAATGAAGTAGAAAACTTTGGGAAGTGATATTATTTTTATATCCTCCATCACTAGGATACTAACTTTGTCATTCCTTTTGTAACATATATTCTTGATCGTCATAAAATTCTAAGCCATGTCCGTTCGTCTGTTGAAAACACGCTAGCATCTAAATGAAAGAAGCTAGGTGGTCTAAATTTTCCATAAATGTGTCATATAGTCGTAGATCGGATGGAATTGCAACTTGGCGAAATCGCCCCAAAAGGGGAAAAAATTTCCCTCACAAGGACTGAAAACACCCCTAAAAACCCCTAATAAAGGGTGATTTTTTAGCTATTATATTTTTGGCAACACTGGTTTAAACAGCTGACGATTCGTGTTTTGTTTCACATGTCAAACATCTTCAGTTTGGTCTATAATTTAACCATGAATCGTCTTACAAACGAACAACGCTTGCAAATTATTGAATTTTATTATCGAAACGCGTGCTCTGTTAAGAAAGTTCATCGCGCGCTTCCATTTTATGGTCAGTTTAATCGACCCACTGAAGCGGCTATTCGGGCTATTGTGACTAAATTTCGCACCAAATTTACATTGTTGGACATTAAACCACCAACACGCTTACGTAGAGTGCGAACTGAAGAAAATATCGCAGCTGTGTCGGCCAGTGTTAATGATGACCATCAATTATCGATTCGTCGCCGTTCGCAGCAATTGGGCCTCTGTTACTCAAAAACGTGGAAGTGTCAAAATTAGACTAAACGGCGCAGTCAAGATCAACATTTGCATGAAATAATCTTCAAACATTAAATTATATGGACCGTACTATCGATTCAAATAAAGACTTCAGGCATTTTTCTGAATTTTATGTGTTTTTTTTTTGAAAAACTTTTTTATAGCTTTTAAAAAATCACCCGTTATTTAAAGTATTTCAACGTGTGTTTTTGAATATGTCTGCTTATATTTATTTGATACTAGTATTTTATACCCGGCGTTGCACGGGTTCATTTTTCCCTATTCCCCTACTTCGTATGCTTTGGAAGATAAACTTAGTAATTTTTGATAGTTGTAAAATATTTGTTTTTGTGTGGGAGGTACCACCCCCTTTGTCCTATCATGACCTAGTATATCTAGGAACCATCCTCTGTCCAGAAGATAGGTTTAGTAAAATTTTCAAACGAATCGGTACAACTGTTTGGCGTCCTATACGCAACATACAGACACAAATTGATTTTTATATAGGGTCCGCAAAATAACTTTTTTTTTGAAAAGGCTGTAAAAAAAACTACTGAATATTTTCTCAAGTTTCTTTTTTATTTGAAAGTACAATCCTTCCGGTAAATAATGGAAAATAATTTCATTCAAATGCCTGCCTCGGGCACGCCACAAATAATAGTCCAACGGTTGAATGGTTGAAAAAAAACGTTAGATGGCGGACACTATATTTATAGATTTGGAATGTGCATTCCCTTTATAGCATTAACGGGCACCAAGTGGTTTTTATTTGTAGGGGCAAAAAGGGATACAAATGATACCTATCAAACGACAACAACTAGAAACTCGCAATTCGGTGTATACATTCCTCTAATTGAGTATATTCATAACATAAAAGTATTTATTCTAAATTCCTACTTTTAAGGGGTATAGGGGTATATATAATGGGAATAGAGGGTTAAAAATGGTACAAACCAATCGGCTGCACCTAGAATAATGAACACAATACACCTCTCTGATTGCGTAGACACGTAAAATAAAGTGATTTTTCGAAATTCGTACTTTTTGGAGTTAAGAGAGAAAAAGGGGATAAAAATTGTACCAACCAAATGACCGCTGCTTGGGTCATGAAATTCGGAGTATACATTCTTCCGACTGCGTAGACACGAAAAATAAAAAGGTTTTTCCAAATTCGTACTTTCAAGGGATTCAATGACTACAGCTAGAATGTTGAAATTCTAATATCGTAGACACGTTAAATAAAGAGATTTTAAAAAGTCGTACTTTTAAGGGTGTAAAATGGGATAAATTGGATAAAAATGATACCAACCGAATGGCCGCAGGTAGAACCATGGAATACATTCCTCTGACTGCATAGACACGCAAAATAAACGATTTTTCCAAATTCGAACTTTTTTATTTTCACAGCAAAAATTGGTTGAATAATGAAATTTGGTTATATTGCACTGTGTACGCGAGAGATAATGGATTCTCAAAATTTGTACTTTTGGAATTAAAATAGGATGAAAATACAACCAACTGTAGTACCAACTATCTACCAATACATATGATATTTAGGCTTGCTGTCAATTGACTTGAAGTATTATTTCGATATAAATAGTATAAACGTATTGCTAGCATTGTCGTATAAGCGTGGTTTGAAATAATACAAATTTTATATTTATTTCTAAAACTATTTTTATACCCTACATCACTTCGTGGACTAGGGAATTATAAGTTAGTTTCGCGCCAAATGTTTGTAACACCAAGAAATAATTGAGCTAGACCTTTAAGTATACGGATCGGCTTAGAATCACCAGCTGAATCGATTTAACGATGTCTGTCTGTCCGCCCGTCTGCTGTCCATCTAAGCTTGTTCGCACTCTACAGGTCGCAATAGTGGTCCGATTGTCATGAAATTTGGCAGAAGTTACTTTTTCAGGCCAAGGACGATTGGTATTGAATTTGGAAGAAATCGCTTCAGATTTAGATATAGCCTCCATATAAATATCCATTAAATTTACACTATTACTGCTCTAGAATACACATTTTACATAGGATCAGGACCAAATTTTCAGGATGGGTGGACCCATGTGTTAAATATTTTTATTTGTTTTGGCTGTTACTGCAATTCTACAAAAATCGACAGCCTCTGTGGAATACTACCCACAGATTGCCCGGCCGAACTTAACATCGTTCTTACTTGTTCTTATAGGTATTGTCGAATAGAACAAGAATCTGTATTTGAAATTTCCCAAACAATCCCAAAATCTTGAGTTACGGGTGAAAACGTACCTTTACACGATTATAAGCCCGTAAATAATTTGGTTATCAACCGATTTTATTTCATGAGTTGAAGTCCAATAAAAATAGCTAAAATCCATCAAAACAGTTGAAATGGTACGGCAACTATTTTAATAAAAAATCCTTGGAACAATTTTTTCCCATTTTGTTAATTTGAGTTTTTTTGGAATCCTTCTTATATTTTTGATGAATTCTAGGTAATTTTCTTGGACTTTTTGGACTGTCGCACACTGCTATTTACAATTATATTTCAAGCGTCCACTGGCAAGAGTTTGATGCCAAGCAAACTTCTCAAAATTGAGAAATCAAATTTAGGAAATTAGGTTTCTTATATTTATATTTGAATCTATATGGAAAGATGGAGTTAAAGTGATGATAACATTTGAATATTTTCGGCTCAGATACATAAGAAAGAATATTTCATGAGATTTTCAGAAAAATCGATTTGTTCGATTCGAAATCCTTTCAAGGACCCACATGTAAACCGAAACAAAGATTGGAAACTACTAGTGGAAATGGAGTTGGGAAATTGGTCCCATAATGTAAAGGATTGTTACCCTACCCCAACCTTGTGTGCGTTCATCTAAATCACTGGCTTTTCTTCGAGTGTACTACATACGGGATGGCCAATGCCGAGAAGATCTTAGACTTTTGACAATGTAAGCATTTATCAAGAAGAGCAACAAGGGGCCGTCGAAGTCCCGAGCAGAAGCAGTGACAGCGGAAAAATATGGACAAGTGAATGAAGCAAAAAATTAAAACTGAATAAAACGCGTTGCAAGCTAAAAATGATGAGTTTCCACCAGTGAAGATAATAACAGCGGCGATTGGATTGGCAATAGCAGCAGCCGTAGCCGTAGCAGCCGTATTGTCATCGTCTACAGACCACAACGGTCCGCCGATATAGATTGTTTTTTAAGCCACAAGGGTAAACCAAAACCAAGACAAAACGTACCACGACGAAAAACAAAACTCCTCTGTTTTCTGTTGTTGTCAATGTTGGTCAAAAGTGCGCGAACCTTGTTGTGGTCGTCTGTTTGTTGTTTCTTCTACTACTGGTGGTATTGTTTTTCAATTCAGTCTTATGCGACGGCGACCGCCAACAATGGCAATTTTAAAACTCATTAAATTCGTACCAGAAACAGAAGCAAAATGGCAAACAGGGTCTGTGTCTTTATGCACTACTTTTTGGAAAATTATAGAGGTGAATTGAAAACTATTGCAATTATTTGCAAAAAAAAAGAGTCGTGAAGGCCATTTAATGCTAGAGCTGCTCTGAACATGTAAAACATAAAAACCCCAAGACATGGGAAATAAAAGTAGGGGATTGTGTGATGTGTGGTTTGTTGGTTGGTGTACATGACGACCAGAGTATGTTTTCTTCTCTTGGTATTCCCACGAAGTAACAATACTCGGAGTGCGGAGATTTAAATGTTAAAATTTTCAATTATCTACTTTAGAAATTATATATTCAATTACGCAATTAATTAAGTGAAAAACCTAGCGTACATTGATTTTTATCTTCTAACAATGAACACACTTCTAACTTCGACACACTATGGTCGTCTGCTTTTTTTTTTTTTTCAAAAAACAAAGTTAAATTCAATTGCATATCAGGCGATTTTATGAATTAAAAAAAAACAGAACATAGTGCATTTGGCATTTAATTTTCTACGAACGAACATTTATTTTAATTGCAAAACCATTTATTTATGTATTTTGCTGTATTGGGTTCCATATGTAATTGACAAGAAGACTGGAACGTCGACATCACCCAGAATTGCAGTAGCATATCGGGAAAATTATAACACTTTTATAACTACAATGATCCAAAAAGTATGAATTTTGAAAAAAAACTCTATTTTACGTCTACACAATTAGAGGGGTGCATACACCGAATTTCAAGATTCTGAGTCCAACCCTTTGGTTGGTACCATTTTAATCCCCTTTTGTCCAGCTTTTCACTAAAAGTATAAAATCCCAAAATGTCCTTTATTTTGTGCATCTACACAATCAGAGGTATGTATACGATTCCATGATTCTAGCTGCAACCATTTGCTCGGTACCAATTTTATCCCTTTTTATTATCAATTTTCACCAAAAGTACGAATATTGAGGGATACCCTATTTTTTGCATCAGAGCGACGTATACACCTAATTCGCTGATTCTGAGTCCAACCCTTTGGATGGCACCATTTTAATCCCCTTATGTCCCGCTTTTCACTAAAAGTAAAAAAATTTCGAAAAATCCCTTTATTTTGCACATCTACACAGTCAGAGCGACGTATACACCGAATTTCAAGATTCTGAGTCCAGCTCTTTGGTTGGTACCATTTTAATCCCCGTTTGTCCCGCTTTTCACTAAAAGTACAAATTTCGAAAATTCCCTTTATTTTGCGCGTCTCAACTATTTGCCCTGTACCAATTTCATCCCTTTTTCCCAAAAGTACGAATATCGAAGGATCTCTTATTTTTTGCGTCTACGCAGTCAGAGCGACATATAACCTAATTTCATTATACTAGCTGCACCCGTTTGGTTGGTACTATTTTTATCCCTTCTCCCAGTCTTCCCCCCCAAAAATTAAATTTCTAGTAAATCCTTTCGTCTACACAGTCAGTAAAATGTATACATACACCGAATTTCATAATTCTATATGCTCGGTAACAATTTCCATTTTCCCCCATTTTCAAATAAAAGTACGTTGATAATCGTATTATTTAGAACTACGTATATACCTAACTTCGTCATACTAGCTGCACACGTTTAGTTGGTACTGTTTTTATCCCCTTTCTCCCAGTCTTCCCCCTTAAAGTACAAGTTGCGAAAAATGTATTTATGGATCTCGCCTACACAGTCAGAGTCTGATATAGGTACAGAATTTCAATATTTCACCGTCAATCGTTTGGTTGGTACCATTTTTATCCCATTTTTCCCATATTATCCCTCTAAAATTCGAGTTTCGAAAAATGCCTTTAGTTTACATGCAACTACAGGAATGTAAACAGCGAGTTTCATGTTTCGAGCTATTGTCGATTCGGATTTGTACCATTTTTATCCCTTTTTGTTTCCTCTAAAGTATGAATTTTGCAAAAAAAAGATGTTTTGGTAAAAGTACAAAGGAAAGAAATTGAAATCTTGTCAAATATCCAGCACCTTCCAAACCAAAATAAGAGGAGCGGGTCAAGAGTGATATCAGTGCTGATGGGACATTGGACAATTGGAAACTATGTGCGACGAATGAAGCTGCATTTCAACGTTCAGTGCCGTAGCTGCGACAACGAATAGGAAGAATGTACTGACCGTCGAACACTTTTTATGTGCCTGCTCTACTCTAATAAACCCACGACGCTGCACAGTGTATTATCAACGGCAAAAACTACCAAATTTCATGCGCCCAAATCTCGACTTTACTGATTGAGCTTTGCAAAGAACATTCTTATTAAGCATATTCTAAACGATTTTGCCAATGTCGCGCCTAATTTAGCTATGGATGCATTTAAAGTTAATAAATGCTAAAATAGTTGAAAATTTCGTCATCATAATAAAAGTTATTTTATTGAGATGTATCTCGAAAACCATGTATAGTATTGGAATTTCGTTTAGTTCGTAAAAAATTTTCTATAGAATAAAACTATACTCGCGAGTCCGACCGATGCATCTGCATTTACAAACATTGGTAAACTATTGTCTTATTTATTCGTTTCAAAAAGAATATTCTGCTTATAGCTGCAAACATCGATTTAATTACTGAAATGGTAATACCTTCTAAACCTAATGAAGCAATACATTCTTCGTTGTTCTCTGTTAATGTATTTTGGAAAATTTATTTAAAGCATACTTTAGGGATGTAAGGTTTTATGGCATGCGAGCGCATGGAAATATGGGGCTGATATTATAGCTGTTTTTCTTTAAGACTGTATAACTAAGCTGCAAAAACCTAAATAAAAATTCAAATTTCAATCAAAATAAAAAAATCTTTTTTAAAATTGTCGCCAACAGCAATATCAATGTGTGTATGAAAACAAATTTAAAAAAAATAATTTTGTGTTAAAAATTTTGGACTTAGCCTGTATAAAATTATCCAGTGTAAGTCAAGAGAAAAAATAAATTTTTATTTACGTTTCTGTTATCGCAGCTTGTTATCCCGGCTTAAAGAAAAACAACCCTAACAATCTTAAGTTATTTATAAAGCCGTTTGTCATCTATTAAAAAATAAAATAATTTTTATCAAAAATTTCGAAAATTGTAAAAAACAAAAATTGTATGTGGGCGTTGGGCTTGGCACTGAAAATTATCATTTATTTGTGGACTCAAATGAAATCACTGGTAGTTATTTGTATTCACTATATATTAAAATAAGAAATTTATGATGTTTTTTTCATTTTAACTTACATGGGAGATAGGCGTGGTTGTGTCCGGATTTAAACAAAAAAATCTTTTTGATCTAATTTCACGATATATGGGATGTGTGCGAAATTACAAGGCAACAGCTCTATTACTTCTACTTTTTGCCGCAGCTTGTATGAAAATATTCCACTGTGCGCCGACCCATTGGAAAACAATTACTACACGACATTGACGAGATATCGGAATTTGATCTCATCAGTTGATCAATCAAAAATCTCTATCTTTTAGGCTGAATATAACAGTCCCTTCCGATTGATGTGGTCCATTCTGAAGGCTCTACTTCAAGCTCCCATGAAGGACAGCGGCCTGATGTATTTTCAGACCGTGCTTGACCTATAAAACTTTATTCTACCTTAATTAATTAATACTATATTCCCTTTCATATGAGAACCATTTTTGTGGGCCCTATTGTCTCATAAGGAACTCGTATACATATTTTTACACATTTCAAGGTGTTAGAAACGGAACGACAAATTTCATAAAATCACCTTACTAACGTGAAGGGTATAATTATAGAACCAACCACCGTTTTTGGTGGTCCCACATAGTACGCTTTCTTAATATATTTTTCTAAGGGCTCTGAAACCATTTTTCACGGTTCTGTCATATCATTCGGGAACCTATAATTACACCAAGTAGCCGAACACAAGCGCAAAGATAAACATGATTTTTGAATTTGTTACTGAATAGAACAAAACAATTAATGTTCATTTGCCAATTCCACAATGGGTACCTTTGAGCAATAAAATAATGCCCATTCAAGCATTACACTTCATCCATATTTATGTATTTGCATCGATTTATATTTAGAATCATGCTTCGGATGTTTTTGCTTTCATTCGCTACAATAAGCACTGAACGTTTAAATCACGAATAAATATCGACAAAAGCAACTATAATTTTTGAGGTAATTGACAGGAAAGCAGCGTCTCGGGCAGCAGCAGCAGCAACAGCATATTGTAATTTGAAGCTCCATTCACAGAAGACAGACATTGTTGCCAAAACTTGCAGCATTTGTTAGCTGCTGTGGCTGCCTTCTCTTCTCCGGCGGCTAAGGCTGGCGCTGGCACACACACATCACTGACACATTCATGTTTTTCAGAGTATATCTTCCATTCTGCAGTTAATGTTTAGCATTGTTCTGGCGTTTGTCTTAAACGTCCTGTTGCAGTGTTGCAAGCTCCTTCTTTTGTATATTTCAAATGTATGCATACATGTATGCTGCAGACAAACATTACTGTAGCATACATACATTTCATGACAACACAAACATTACCGACTACTGATGATTTCGGGCTGGCTGGCTGACTCCCTCCCTGCTAGCTGCTCCCTCCGACAGCCTTACTGCCTTCTGGCCTGCATAACTGACTGATCCGAAAGATGAATTCGTAAATTGACATTGATTTGAGATTTAATGCATAATTTACGATGCAATCATACATCTCCAACATGTGGAAGAAGGAATCACAGGCAGTGTGCAACAAACGAGCATACATAAGAGTACATATGTATGTACATTAGAGTGCTGCACAAAAAATACGAAAGTAATTTTGATTTAGTTTATGATCAATTCGAAGAACATATAAAGCTTCTACCGCCCTCTTATAGCTTCAATACAATAATTTGAAGCTGTGACTTATGATAGACTTCAAAAAATGTTGCCGACGTTCACGAATAAAAATAAAGTGGCTCTCCCGAAATGTTCCGCTTTTATCATTGTCCGTTCGTGAGCTGGGCGCATTCAAAATAACCGCTACATAAAAAAAATAAATAAAAATAACCTCTATAGGCTGTTTTTTCGTGGATTCATGTTTTTAAATTTGATCAGTGGATCTACTAGCAGGCCTGTTCTGGCTTCCGTCTGTGGTTTGAAACCAAATTGGAAGTCAGAACATGCCTGATAGTAGTTTTTCTTAAAAAATGTTCCTCACAACAGAAGCCGCAATAAATATAATAGTGCTCCGGTACTTCAGCACATACCAAGGTACAGCGCCATTACTTTGCTTTCTGGACCGTCTACCTCTATTACAAAATTCAAATCACAAATATTTTCAACTCACAACAGGTGAGCATTTCGGTGTTATTATTTTAAAGTAAAATTCCATCTCCTTATCGTAGTTTGTTGGCAAATTCTCATAATGTGCATACAAAATGCTGGAGACAATCTAATGTATATATATATATGTGATTTTATTGTTGGACGCTTTTTACTGGCTTTATTTTATGTTTTGGATTAAAATGCAATGACGCTCGTGATGAAAATATATCGTTTTTATCTTAAATAAAAGGGTACGTGAAAGAAGAGGTCATGCAGCACAGTATACACATATATATACGATATGTATTTATTATATATGTAGATATGAAGTATTGGTATACTGCATTTATGTATCTAACGGTCACTGGCCGTCGTAGGTCTTCTTTAAACCACCAATACAATGTGTTAAATGGTAACATCAAATAAATAATTTTCAGTCACTTAAATGTTGATGATTTGTGAAACATTTCGTGCCTAGGTTAAGCTATCTGTGAGCTAAATGGTCGCGAAAACACGTGGAAGCAGTTTGAAATGGGCGAAATTGGCTATGTATATGCCAATGCACTTCCACAAAAATAGCCAAGACGCTAGATTAAAATAAGATCAATGTAACTTCCTCGCTGATATTCGGTATCAGGTATAGTTTGATACTTAATAATGTTTTTAAAATCATTTTGAACGTACGAAAAATGGATGGTTTTGATAACCACTTACATTGAAAATATAACATTATAATTTGCTATGAGTCTTCTAGAGCGGTAAGAAGTAAAATCGTGATGACATTTGGTTGGGGCTATTGCAAGACAATTATCGATCAGACCTACTTTCACAATAGATGTTTCTAGTTGATGTGTACGATGTTGTGCCAAATTTGTAGAAAATCATTCAAAATATGTAGTTTCTAAGGATCTATATCTAAACTCATTCGTGCCAAGTTTTGTTGAAATCGAATTGCGACCAATACTTTGACTTCAAAGAGTGAATCTATGCCTTTCGCTATAATAAAGAATAAGCCTATTCCGAAATTCGGTGTTACAAACAAATGCACAATGACATAATAACCTAGTGGATGGTATAATTAAAGTCGCCATAACTTCTATACGTATAATCGGAATCGGAAATTTCCACAAAGTTATTAACTGAGTTGCCAATAAAACACGAATATTATGACAACAAGTACAAGTTTGGATTTGATCAAAATTCAGTATTCTTCCTTTAATATATACTTTAATATAAATCTTTGATTAATAAGAGATGCAATTGGGTTCCCCTCCATTTCGTTGTCCATATCTTGGATAGGATGTTAACTACACGAAGAGATATTAAACGCATTCATTTTTCGTCGCCATATATCTTGGAAAAGGGATAAGGAATCACAAAGGAAAGTAAAACATTTCATATCACAATCAAACAAGTATTCAATCTTTCCAATCAATTTCTCGAAGGTTTGTCTGAGTAAATATAAGTAAACAAATAATAAACTAAATAAATAAAATAAACAGAACAAAAAATATATTTATAACCTCTGTTTAGTACCCTACACCCACCACCACCAGGATTGGGCATTCCCCCAAACTATCTTTGTCATTCCGTGAGTATATACATTCTTGATCGTCATAAAATTCCAAGACGATCAAGACATGTCCGTCTGTTGAAAGCACGTCCAAATTGTCCATAAATGCATCTTATAGTTGTAGATTGGTAGATAATAAAGGGATTTTTCAATATTCGTACTTTTTGTGCTTAAAATGAAAAAAAAGAGTCATGAAAATTGAGTCCTTGACTGCGTAGACACGAAAACTAAAAAGGGTTTTTCAAATTAGTACTTTCAAGGGTACAATGGGAACAGAGGATATTCCAAACCAATGCCATGCCATCTCATGAGCAAATGTGGTGCAACGAAGTATATACTTTTTAGTACTTATTAATCTTTGTCATTTGATATTTATGGTATTTCTGAGATTAAAATAACACTAATGTATCTTCCATACGGATAGTCGAAATCAATTGTGATTTGAATTAATTTATACTCACTTTAAAGCAAAAAAAAATATTTCTACCTTTGCCTAGCCCCTTCCAGTGTCTCTAACACAAATGTCATCATCCGAGGTAAATTTTAAACCTTTATAACTTCGACCCTTTAAATATCCTATGACTTGATATTTTGACATGTTTTTGCGATTGTTTTATAATAAATGAAGTTGGGAGCACTTGTTGCGCCCTGTGGATGGTTGAAATTAAGAGGGTGAGGATATATATAGGTCGGTTTAAGTTTTTTTTACATAATAAACATATGAATATAATAAATATAAGCTTTAGAATCATTTTTCCAACTCGTCTGACACTGTAGATTTTTCATCAGGAAATGGTGATTAAAGTGGTTTTTGTTTTTACGAACTTTTGAAATTCCCGGAAAAGCGGTAACAATTTTATCATTTTCCGGTAATTACCTGTGAATATACAGTTCGAGCTTGAAGGTCACAGCCACCAATTATCGCAACTAATCGTTGTTCGCATCCAACTGTATCTTTATATTTGCAACTATTTTTACGTTTATTGTAACTTTTCTATAAAATATTAATGTTGGTATGTCTTGATAGGACATTTTCTGGAAGGCATCATCATTCTACTGAGCCTGGGACAATTATTCAAAGGACCATTTGGGGTTCAGTTATCGAAACAGGCATGGACAGTAGTTAGTTGCGATCATCGAGCTTGTATTATGCAAAGAATTGTAAGAATAAGTATAGTTGTTGCAATCGAAAGCAAAATCTTCTAAAGCACACTGACAATGACCTAAAACTAGGCATATTTTATATTTTACAAGATTAAAGCAAATTAAATTTGATTAATGGAGCAGGTCATATAGAATTGTTTGTCTACAACATGTGATGTGTTTTAAATAGAAAATTTATGGAAGTTATTTAAAAAAAGCAGAGTACAATAATTTTGGTCCACCACATCACATCCTCTTGAAAGTACCATCTCATATATCTCTCATACATCTCTCTCAATAACTGCAAAAATGTGCGTTATACAGGAAGGGAGCATTCTGGTCCTAATAACCAAAACCAAAGGAAGAGAACTTTAATACAAATACTACTTCATACTGATCTAGTTTCCCATTAATTCGAATACGCTAAGTCCCTCCTCCAGAATACCATTATGACTAAAACAGACAGAATTAATAAATTTTTGCAGCCTTTTCACATTGCGGATAAAATTGAGCTAGTCTACAAATCGCGTACAAATTTGACACTTTAAATTAAGTTAAAAGCTAGATTTCACCTATTTCACATAAAGACTTTTAATGTATCACTGGAAACAAAAATAAAATTATAAAATATATATATATATATATAAAATATAAATGTCACCATGCCATTTGTAAATAAATTTGCATTCTATTAAATATAGATGCAAAATGGTCTTGAGCCAGGACAATATCCCAGTTCAAATCAAAAAATTATAAAACATTCGCAATGCTATAATGCAATAGCGAAAAATTTCAACCAATAGCAATTCTCTGGAACACCTGAATGTAAATTCCGAGACTAACAAATAAAGGGTCGGCTAAACGGACTTATAAAGGGTGATTTTTTAAAAGCTGTAGAAAGTTTTTCAAAAAAAAAACACATAAAATTCAGAAAAATCAGAAAAATGCATGAAATCTTTATTTGAATCGATAGTACGGTCCATATAATTTAATGTATGAAGATTATTTCATGCAAATGTTGACCTTTACTGCGCCTCAAATGGTCCATCCGCTTAGTCCAATTTTGGCATTTCCACGTTTTTGAGTAACAGAGGCCCAATTGCTGCGAACGGCGACGAATCGATAATTGATGGTCATCATTAACACTGGCCGATACAGCTGCGATATTTTCTTCAGTTCGCACTCAACGTAAGCGTGTTGGTGGTTTAATGTCTAACAATGTAAATTTGGTGCGAAATTTAGTCACAATAGCCCGAATAGCCGCTTCAGTGGGTCGATTAAACTGACCATAGAATGGAAGCG
Source organism: Polietes domitor (assembly GCA_947397865.1). Taxonomy (NCBI): domain Eukaryota; kingdom Metazoa; phylum Arthropoda; class Insecta; order Diptera; family Muscidae; genus Polietes; species Polietes domitor. The sequence continues at coordinate 121,697,795 of OX377620.1, forward strand.
CGCGATGAACTTTCTTAACAGAGCACGCGTTTTGATAATAAAATGCAATAATTTGCAAGCGTTGTTCGTTTGTATTCATGGTTAAATTATAGACCAAAATGAAGATGTTTGACAGTGAAACAAAACACGAAACGTGCGTCAGCTGTTTAAACCAGTGTTGCCAAAAAGATAATAGCTAAAAAATCACCCTTTATATACCCTCACTCTCAGAGAACATATCTATGAACATTATAATGACTTAAATTTTACGTAGGGCCGGATGATTTGTGTGGAAGGTACTAGTAGGTTCATAGCATTTACTCCTAGCTTCCACAATTATAAAACAATTGCAAAACCATGATCAAATATCAACTCATAGTAGATTCCATGCACCAGTATAGAATTTATGAAGGATTTAATTTTACTTAGGATATAGACAATTGTGTGGGAGGTACAAGAAGGGGCGTGACTATTATAAAAACATTTTCAAATATAAATTTTCAAATGATTTTGGCTACCCGTATGTAAGTAATATCGGTTTTATTTACTTTAACCAAGGCTTATGCCACTTTTCGCCCACATTCCACGCGAACGCAACATATATAAAAGCATTCACATATATCAAATTTCATAGTATTCCGATCATCTTAATAGAAGTTATAACAGCTTTAATTTTACGTATGTTAGGGTGATTTGTGTGGGAGGTACAACAAGGGGCGTGACAATACCCGCCATATTTTGTACGCTTAAAGTGATTATCAAAACTTTATCAAATACCAAAATTTAGCCGATTTCGAATATCCGTGTGGAAGTTACATTGGTTTTAATTTAACATAGGAATATGGGTCATTTGTGTGGGTGGTACCAGAAGTGACGTGGCAATTTCACCCATCTTCGAACTTAAACTAAGTTTGGGGAAAATATTACCATATGCAAAGTTTGAATTGATTCCTTAATTCCTTTCGAGAGTTATCGTGTACACCTGCCAGAGGGACGTACGGACATGGCTCAAACAGCTTAAAAAGCCGTGAAACGGATTTGGTCAGAACATACTTGGGGTCTTAAGTCACTCCGTTACTCTTTTTTCTGCGTTACTCTTTCTTTCTGTCCCAAAAGATATATACCCTCCTACTCTGTAGAGTGAAGGTATAAAAAACACCGAGAATCCAGGGAATTATGAAACACTAATGAAGACAGCAATAATTGCTGTACATTTCATAGACACACTGAAATTCATATGTCCAATTATTCAATCCTTGTCATTTCAACAACAACAACAGCGTAATCGCCCTTATCCTTTTACAAATTTCATGCGTTATATAGATATAGATATAGATATGTATCTACATGAAATTTAGTTCTTTATTTCGGAGAAAATCGGATGAGAACTTCTACTGTCAACTTTGATGCAAACAAATCTACATACATATATCAATAAAATTGTAAATTGCTTTCGTAAACTTACCTGACGCATTACCCCCTGGTCCATCTGAGACCGCATCAACTCCTATTGACCCAACGGTAGCCGCTGCAGCGCTGCCTAAGCCAAAGCTTGAAGGTTTCTTCCAGCCGCGCCAATTGTTATACAGTGATTCTGGTTCTGAGCTCCAGCTGCACAAAGAATCCTCCTCGAAGCGATCAGAATCATCGAAACTAAAACGTTCTAAATCTTCTTGGACCCAATCGACGGCAGCCGCACCACCGCCGCCGCCTCCTCCGCCACCTGCACCGGCTGCATTGCCATCAGGGGCATTGGCCGGATTGCGGCGATTTTGTACATGATCTGCGCCAGCATTATTATTGGCAGCCTGATTGTTGTTGTTATTATTACGATTAACCATGACTCTGATGGTGTTTGTTGTGTTGTGGTGTTAATAAATATTTACAAGGGTTAATATTTTTAAATGTTAAAATCTTAATTTCATTAAAAAGGTTTGGATTTTTTAATTTATATTTGTTGTCTTGTTTCTTTTGCTTTCCTTTAAACTCCCTCCCGAAGACGCGACTTGTTTTTGTAGCTGTGGCTGTTGTGGCTGTTCCTGATATTTTTGTGTATTAAATTTTGAATTTTTGCCGTCTCTTTACTTTTTTTGGTGTTGAGGTTGTTTCAAGCCGTAAAAATGTAAAGTAATGAGTGTTTTGACACAATGGAAACAAACAAAACGGGGGAATGAGGGAATGTCTTCCACTTCTTCTTTTCCACCACGTCCTGTTTCACACTTATTCGTCGTCTTTTGTTTCACTATATTGCCCCCCCACAGATGTTATATGTTGTTGTTGGCGGTGGTGGTGCTGGTGCCCGAAAGATGATGCACAAAGGAGAGAATGTTGATTCGAGAAGAAGAACGAATACAACGACGACGACGACAAGTACGGCGACGCCGACGTTCGCAACGATGGCTCCGGAAAACAAAGGAAAATGTCCAACCGTAAAGTGTCCAAAGGAGCAGTAACTAAATGTACACGATCTTTGAAAGAGATCTTATCTAAACTGTCTCTCTCGATCACTATCACACACTCATTTCGTTTCTGACGTCGAACGTTGTTTGGTCCTTTGTCTGTAATCCATTACTTCCAAGGCGTATATACGCAGGGTTTCATTGGGTTTTGCCGTTTCGTTTTGTTTTTTTTTTTTTTTTCTTTTCTTTTCGTCCTTTCCAGCGGAAGGTTTCACGGATATAAAATATAAACTGAACTCCAAAAAAAATAAAACAGCCAAGTAATTGTCAGTCACAATTATTTACAAGTACGTTCACTTTCGCTCTTTCTTTCTCTAGTGTGTCGCCCTCCTCTAACTGGCTCTCTGTCCTCCTCTTTCGGGTTTTGTGTGTTCTTTTGTTGTTGACAATGTTAGGAGGTGATGATGGTGATATGGAATCCAAAAAGAAAACCGAAGATACTTTTAAACGGAAATCGAAGACAAACAAAATACACACAACAAGAATCGAATCTTTTGTTAAGGTCGGTGTTTGCGTGTTTGTGTTTTTGTTTTCAGCTGCGATGCTGCTGCGCTCTGTCGCTGTCGCAGTCACAGTCGCTGCTGTTATTGTTAGTGCATTGACTTCAATGCTGTTTCAGTTCATTCGTCTGTTTGTTTTTTTTGCGTGCGTAAAATGAGAAACGTAGTAAATGCAAAACAAAACACAAGAGCCCAAAGTAACGCTACGCAACGCACACAAACACACGCTCACTCAGCAACAACAAAAAGGGCTGCTGGTATTTCTCACAGATACCAACGAATACGAAAAGAAACACAACTCCAGCTTCAGGTCATATGTCCGCCGTCGCAAGGGTATTAACTTAAAACACTTACACACACACACTCACTCACTCTGCTGTTGCTGCCTGTTTCACATAAAACAAAACAGCTGCTTTGGCATTGCTAAGTGTTTTTTCCTCGATTTTGCTTTATCTTCTCCTTTTCCTTCTATTTATTTATGTTTGTCTTTTTCTAAACTGTCTGTTTTTTTTTTTTCTAAACACTTTCGTTGTTTTTGTTTTTCTCGCTCATATTATTCGCTTTTGTCACAATTCGCCTTGACATCTCGCAAAATCGCCTCAAAATTGTTCTCTGTTTCTTTCATTTCAGGTTTTTTTCTCTTTACCGAGAAAAATAATTTTCTTCCACTAAAAACACTTGAAATTTTTATTTAAAACTTAAAAGCAGAGTTATTTCTATGTTTATGTTGATGAATCTTCATTCTTTTGCACATATTAACACTTTTCTTTATATTTATATAGCTTAGCTGTTTTATTTATGGTCGTTTTGGTTAAAAATTCGACGACCTTACAAGATTTTCACTGCACTATTTTGCCATAGTATTCAATATTCAAATGTTTCTGATCTATTTCTTTGTATTCCACTAAACACTATTGTCTTTTTTGTTGTTCTATGGATTATGGATTTCAATTAATAATTGGACTACAGTAAAATTTAAAATTTTCCGTCGCGTTTCGTAGGGAGCTTCTTCTGAACTTCAGCGAAAAAATTTGTTTTTGTTGTATATTGCATTGGGTACCGGGTACTCGATACTGTTTGTTTTTTCTCGAGGCGCGACCTAATCAAAAAGCGCTCCGTGTTAGATCACGTACTCGTACAAAAGCGACGTACTCGTACAAAAGTGTGCTTGGTTCGTTTTTTGATGTAAAATTTATATCTAACATTTGGAATTGATGCATTCTGTCAACTGCATATAAAAAATCCAAAATCTGAAAATGTGGACTTTGGGTGTACACTCTACTAGATGAATAGAAGGTCGACTTTGGCTTGTCGCCCTAATAATACGAAAGTTTTGCAGATTTGGACACCGGGGGGCTAATCACGGGAGTCGATATCGAGAAGTTACGATCGAAATCAAATTTTACTTTCTGTGAAGAAGAAGTAAACAAAAAAAAAGGTTATCGAGATAACGTATATTAGAACAATTCTCGTTATAATTTGAATAATTTTTGTGGAAATGTATGCCCCTTTTGCGACAACAAAAGAAAATTTCTCGTTTTCGAATGCCGTGATTAGTCCCCTGTTCGAATAATTGCCTGACCCACGATGTCGAAAGAAAATGTTATAGCCTTGTCACACTGCATGCAATATCTAGCTGAAATGACATGTAAATCGACCTTATGTCATGAAAATTTCATTTCCATTAGAAATTCATGTAAAAAACTTCCATTTAAGAAAAAACAATGGGTAGCAACGTTGCCACCTTATCAAGTCTCTTAATTGTAAGACCTAATAGGAACAGGCCAGGTTTAACTAGCTTCTAGCCTTTTCAGACTGCATGTGAAATCGATCCCATACAAATTTGACATTTGTAAATCAATCTTGAGCTGAAATTGATTGATTTCGCATGCAGTCTGAAAAGGCTATAAAAGACTTAATAAGGTAGCAGCGATGCCACCCATCGGTGTTGTTTAAATGAATTAACAAGAAATATCTGGCAGCACCACATACAAATATTAAGATAGTAAACCCAATCGTACTACCTATTAATTGTTAATGAAAACAATCAGTAAAAGTTGGTGTATGGATTTTAATCTTTGTTGTTTGTTTACATTTGGTTATACCCTTGTCAAATTGCATGTCTGACATTTGAAAATCGTCCTTATGGCTGTTTTTCTTTAAGACTGGATAACTAAGTTGCGATAACAAAAATCTAAATAAAATGTTAAAATTTCACTCAAAAAAAATTAAAAAATTATTTTTTAAAATTGTCGCCAAAAGCAATATCAATGTGTGTGTGGAAACAAATTTTGAAAAAATAATTTTGTGTTAAAATTTTTTGACTTAGCCTGGATAATTATCCAGTGGAAGTCAAAATGATGGATATCGAGGCTAAGTCCAATAAAGTCGACACAAAATATGTTTTTGAATTTTTTTTGATACATATATTTATGTTGTAGTTGGCGACAATGTGAAGAAATAATTTTTTATTTTGAACGAAAAATTAAATTTTTATTAAATTTTTAGTTATCGCAGCTTGTTATTTTCTGCAAGATTTTGCATGCAGTGTGACAAGGCTATTAGTCTACACTATTATTTTCCATATCGACATATATATGAAATTAGCTAATGAGCGCCCCGGTATTCGAGTTGATAGCGTGCTCGGCTATCAGCGTGGGGGTTGTGGGTTCGATTCCCACCAGAGGCTCTGGTCTGTCGCTGCAATAACTAGCTACAATGGTCTTAGTCACCCCGGCTCAATCCCTGGACCCAAAATTAGAATATAAATTTTCTTTGTATTGTAATTCATAATAAATAAATAAATGAAATTAGCTAATACTGCGTTCGGATAAGTACTCAAAATCCTCTTTTCCAGATTTTTGGTTTTTTATATGGAGTTCGACAAGTGAAATTCAGAAAAATGGATTTTGGGTGGCGGTTTTTCGAGAATCGTTTTCGGGATGGATTTTGGGTGGCAGTTTTTCGGGAGGTACTTATTGTATCTTGGAAAATGGAATAATTGATGAAAATTAAATAATAGACCTGTTCGATTGGGCTTACAGCTTAATTTTTGTTTGGAATTTACTCGCTTAACAAGAAAGTAGATTGTTACTCTCTTAGTGATGCTGCCTTGATTGTTGATCCATTTAAGAAAAACCAATGGGTAACAATGATGCCACCTTATCATGTCTCTTAAATTTAAGCTAGTTAATCCAATCGAATAGGCCTAACATTTCATTTACATAATTTTCAGACTGCATGCGAAATCAATCGATTTCAACTCGAAATCGATTTCACATACAGTCTGAAAAGGCTATAAGGTCGATTTTCAAAAATCTAATTTGTTTGCAATCTGACATTTGTAAATTGAAATCGTTTGATTTCGCATTAAAAGGCTATTTTTCATTTTTTGGTTATAAAAATACATGCACATCACATACACAAAGATAACAATTTAGAAACACTGTGTGAGCCAAAATCCTTTTTTGTTTTCAAAATCCACCAAAATAATAATTTTTATCACTGTTGAATGATTAAAACTACTAATTTACAATGTATATTAGGCCTGTTCGATTGGGCTTTCTAGCTTAATGTCTGTATGAAATTTACTCGCTTAACAAGAAAGTAGCTTACTACTCTCTTAGTTACCGAGTAAGATTTGAATAAAACAAATAGATACAATTGTTACCACCTTATCAAGTCTCGTAATTTTAAGCTAGAAAGCCCAATCGAACAGGCCTATTATGACAGTTCGATTGGCTATATAGCCTTGTCACACTGCATGCGAAATCTAGCTAAAAGGACATAAGGTCGATTTAAAAATGTCAGATGCCATACAAATTTGACATTTGAAATACAAAAATGTTTTATCTAAATTTAGGACAGTTCTCAAAACTTTTCATTAATTATTTAAATTGTTTTTCAAGCGTCCATTAGAAGGATTTTGATGCCAAAAAGGTTCTCAAGAATCTAGGAATCGGTAAAATAATATATGTAGGTCGGTGTAATTAATATTTTATAATAATTTTTGTTTACCGATTAAATTCCCAATGAGTTTTATTTTCTACTCATAACACCATATTTGTGCGGCAACTCATATATATATTTCTAATTTAATTAAAAACAAAAATTTGCTTATATTTTCCGACGTCCTGCAATTGTAAATAAAGATGACGAATGTAAATAAACAGCTGTTTTCTTGAAACCCTTTCAATATATATCAGAACACCATCGATTTTTTGGAAAATCCAATCAAATTTCACATATTAGAGCACGCTATAATTCTCTTTTTATTGAGTTGACTGAAGTCATAAAAGTAAAGGTCCATACAGACGGACGCACGACAGTCATATGTCGTTTGACAGTAGTGTCGTCTCACATATTCAAATAAGACCGTATGAGACGAGACGGCACTATTGTCACAGCGACATGCGAATGGGCCTTAAATGTTAAATTTCCACATTTGTGGGGCAATACCGCAGTATGTAAAACCTGTTATGGCTCATTTTGTCGAAAACGTTTTTGCCCAAATATATGGTGTGTCTAAAGGCCATTTTAAACACACAAACTATTTGCACTGATTTGCATAAAATTTTGTATTTATGGGGCAACAGCAGAGTACGCAAATCTTATTACCTCGCATTTTGCGCAACACGTTTTTACCCAAATATTTGGTATGTCTATACCAAATATACCCACTATAAAATACAAAGTATGCTTGGTAGATTTTCGGTGCTTCTGTACTTTAATATATTCCACCACTTAAGGATGGTACGCAGCTCAAACGAAAAATGCGTTATCAAATGTATTCTCGAAAATGATAGTGTAGACAAGCCAAATGAAAACAAACAATAAATAGCAAAAGCTACAAAAATTAAAATCCGTACACCAACATTTGTTTCATAACCTAAACCTAAAATAAAAGATGCAAGGAATGTAGAACCACTGCGTTTTAAAATATTAATTCATTTTTTCCATTTCGCTGAGTGTTAAAGATTTAGTTATTGCATTTTCATAAATAAAAATAAATTTGTTAAATTCATTTTTTCTTTAATTTGTGTTGTTCTATTTCTCTTTTCGAGTATTCTTTAAATTCGCAAGAAAAAAATAATTTGTAATGTTCCCGCTTCATACGTCTGCTCACGTTGAAGTTCTTGTTGAGGTGGCAAACGTCAGCTACAAATACAAAACATCTTTACAAATTCGGCAAAAAACAAAAATTTCTGATTTTTATTAAAAATTTTGCACAATAACACAAAAGCACACCCACAAATTCAAAATATTTGCCCAACAGCCCTATTGCGAAAATATTTTGTACGTCAAACACCAATAAATGTCAAAATTTGGTTCAATTTTGAGGTGCGTACTACCAAACGAAATTTTCGTAAAAGCCTTTTCAGACTGCATGCGAATTCTAAGGATTTCAAGATCGACAGATCCCATACAAATTTGACACCAGAAATCAGGTAAGAATCGATTTTGTCGGTAGTCTTATAATAAGGCTGTTTTTCTTTAAGCCGGGATAACAAGCTGCGATAACAAAAATGTTAATAAAAATTTATTTTTTTGCTCAAAATAAAAAATTATTTTTTCACATTGTCGCCAACTACAATATAAATATTTGTATCAAAACAAATTTTCAAAAAAATATTTTGTGTTGACTTTTTTGGACTTAGAATCGATAACCATAAATTTGACTTATACTGGATAATTATCCAGGCTAAGTCCAATATTTTGAATATAAAATATTTTTTTTAAATTGTTTTCATACACACATTTATATTGCTGTTGGCGATAATTTAAAAAAATAAGTTTTTATTTTGAGTGCAATTTTAACTATTTATTTAGGTTTTTCTTATCGCAGCTTAGTTATCCAGTCTTAAAGAAAAACAGCCTTAATAGCAGACTGCAAGCGAAATCATTAGATTTCAGCACAAGGTCGATTTACAAATGTCAGATCCCATACAAATTTGAAATTTACTATTAATAAATGTTCCTATTTTTAAAAACACAGATATGATTTACTTCAAAATCACCTCCTCTTCAAGAGGGTGCCATCTGAACACAGAATATGGCATTTATTCAACATCAGGTGTAACAACGGCCCCTTCATTCCAGCAGATTTGACAATTCGGCAAAATGTCATTCTAGCAGTTTGACATTTCTGACAGGCAAAAACTGCTAGACTTTCTTTTTCAATATCCGGTTCACGCAATTGGATTGTATTTTAATAAAGGTCCGAAAAAATTTTATAATTTTTACATCAAATTTGTGAATTTTATTAATAAAGTGCTATACAAAATCATAAACAAACAATGAAAGAATGCTATTCAATCGAAATCGTGAAAATTCCCAAAGATTTATAGTGGATGTCAGTGAATGTAAATAAAATATTGAAAGCAACTCAATGAAGAGGATGTAAACATTAGACAAAAAACACCAATCACCAACCAAACGATAGCATTGAAAGTGTGGCAAATGAAATTCACAAATTTTGTGTTAAATCCTTGACAGATAAAATTGATAAAAACAAAGATGTGGAAATGTGTGGAGAGAATAAGTCTGAATGTGTTTATGTTTTGTTTCGACTATTTGCAGTTGTTAAGACACAATGGCTCCCAGAAAGGCTAAAGCTCAAAAAGAAGAAGTCCAAGTTTCCTTGGGCCCTCAAGTGCGTGATGGCGAATTTGTTTTCGGTGTTGCCCACATCTATGCCAGTTTCAACGATACCTTCGTCCATGTCACCGATTTGTCCGGCCGTGAAACCATTGCCCGCGTTACCGGTGGTATGAAGGTAAAGGCCGATCGTGATGAAGCTTCTCCCTACGCCGCTATGTTGGCTGCTCAAGTAAGTTGTAATGAAGTCATCTCTAGAGTGGAAAGATTTTCTAAATATTGACTTGTTTCTTTAACAGGATGTTGCTGAAAAATGCAAAACTTTGGGCATCACCGCCTTGCACATCAAATTGCGTGCCACCGGTGGCAACAAGACCAAGACCCCCGGACCCGGTGCCCAATCTGCTCTCCGTGCTTTGGCCCGTTCTTCCATGAAGATTGGCCGCATCGAAGATGTCACCCCCATTCCTTCCGATTCCACACGCAGAAAGGGTGGTCGTCGCGGTCGCCGTTTGTAAACATTTCAACTGTTTGGTCTTGTATGTTTTACTTGGACGAATGGAGCGCATTTTTATCTCTGATACGTTCTACAACATTCTTGTATGGACGCTCGTGTGTAAAAATGAAACTATTAATTTTTTTAATAAGTGAACGTGAATAAAAAACAAGAAAGTCTTTTTTCCAAAAAAACAAAAACACAAACTAATGAATTTTATGTACATGGTCATGAAGGAATTCTCACTCACTCTCTAAGCAAAAGTAAATGTCTCACAACAGTATCTGAAGTGAAGTTGTTGCAGGAAACTCATTTATGGATACGGATCTAATTACAACTCTCTGCTAATTGTGCAGACGATCTACATATGACTCTAACCAAAGCCAAAGATTATGTTTGTTGGAATCTCAAAGAGTTGAAAAGTGTCTACTCAAAGTGTTCTGTGTTCAGATTGCTCATAGTTCTTCTTTCCACCTACTCTTACAGATATGGACTTATACTACCTAAACTTTTAATATTACAAAGGGCGGAAAATCACAAAAATTAAAAAATGATTTTGTTCATTAGGCATTACACCAAAATAGACATTTTTACGAAAATTCAGAAAGTTGTAAAAACTATTTTTACTATCAAATTCCAAGTTCATAATTTAATTTCAATATAATTCATAATATAATTACTTTGCTATGTTTTGAAAGTATTCTGAAAAAATAGCTATTGTAAGCACAATGGATTTTCATATTTTTGCTTTGTTCCTCCAGGAAAATTATGAAAAATAATGTGCAAATGGGAGCATTAGGAAAATGTTGAAGCCAAGATATTTTATAATTATTAGAAAACAGCTCGTCGGTTGCTGGGACATAGTTAAGGACGAATTTGACACGGATGGAGCAAGCGAAGCGGAAATCTCTCCCTTAGCATATTAAATTTAGAGCAACATTAGTATAACAGCTGAAATAATCAATTTTATAATTGTTGAAATCAATTTTTTTTTATATAAAAACAACATGTTTGTCAATATTGATTGTAGTAAAAGAAATCATAACATTCATAAACAAATTTTCTTAATATGCTTAATATGCTAAGGCAGAGATTTCCACTCTTTATTTGTAGATTCTCTCTGATGTATACAGTGGGCGACAGAAGTCAACATACGATTCTAGAAGTTTTGTTTGAAATCTCTTTCTATAAATAACTTCAAAGAATATTAGACAATAATTTACGAAACACTAAAAAATGCAGTGACAAATGTCAACAGATGAACCGCATGTTATGAGCATGATGAGTTCTGCGGGATAAATGAACGTGTTCTCAAAGCATTTTAAATATCAGTCAAATGATTTCAGAAGGTGAATATTTCGAGAATAAGGGGTCTGAGAGCCCCGATTACACGTATTTACGGTCGTATAATGACGGTTTCGAAATTATATTCGAAGTGCTTTGCAAATGGGTCATTTCAAATATTTTTGGAATAATTGAAAATCCAAATGTGATAATATTTTACACTTGTTATAAAGAAAGAAAGAAATTATATAAATTTATTTATTTATGTGGGTCATAAGTTATTTAAAAAAAATCGTAAAATTTTTGTGGCACGTTGGTAGTTTAATAGAAGATTATTAATTCTTAAAACATATATATATATTTATACCCTCCTCCTCCATGATGGGGGTGTACTAACTTTGTCATTCCGTTTGTAACACCTTGAAATATCGACCCTACGAAGTATATAAATTCTTGAACGCCATAAAATTCTATGACGATCTAGCTGCGTCCGTCCGTCCTTCTGTTGGATGCACGCTAACATCCAAACGGATGGTGCTAGGTCCAAAGGGAAACATTTTTTCTCACAAGGTCAGAAAATACCCATAATAAAACCTAATATTTAGAGTATTTTTTTTAATTTGTCTGCTTACATTTACTTGATATTGGGTGTGCGCATTCCCCCTATAATAAAAAGTGATTCTTATTCGTAGGGGTTGAAATTGGTCAAAAAGGCATAATATTGGTAACTATAAAACTACATCAGCTAGAAACACGAATTTCCAAAGGAAATTTCTGAATATCAAGTGATGAGTTCTGAATTTCAAATGGAATTTCTGAATATCAAGTGATGAGTTCTGAATTTCAAATGGAATTTCTGAATATCAATTGACGAGTTCTGAATTTCAAATGGAATTTCTGAATATCAAGTGATGAGTTCTGAATTTCAAATGGAAATTCTGAATTACTATTGATCTTTTCTGAATTACACTTGGAAATGGTGTAGACTTAGGGTATATCGTACTATCAAATTCCACCATTTCGCCGTTAATAGAATTTTGCTTCCCAAGTTATCAAGCTAAAATAGGATAAATAGTGGCTGTGAAGTCAAAAAATGTGAAAAGTATCTTTAGAAAAAACCGCGTAAGAGAGTATCAAAATATGTTTTGGCATGCGATTGCGGACTTCATGGGAAATATTTGTGTCAGAAAAGTTTCAGAATCCTGGATGGAGAAAGTTAAAATATAAGCAATTGCAACCGCGAATTTTGGATTTTTCAACAATTGCAGCGATTTTTGGGACTGACTACATATATGTTACAAGCGACAATGGTTCTTAATACACAAACCAAAATTCAGTCGGATCCGTTTTATAGATGGCGAGAAAATAAAAAAAAAACAAAAATGTCATATATGAAAGTCATTTTAGCCATATTTCTCGCGAAAATGAGAATTTTCAATTAGTAATACTTTTTAGATTAAACTGTAGAAAATTGATTAAAAATTCCTCTTAAAATTAAGGAGAAAATCAGTTTTTTCGCTCTCCTTAAAAGTTGTGTTTTTGTTCATAGCCACTGTAGAATCCCTCTCATATTGTCAAATTTGGTAATTATAACCTACACCACTTCGTGGACTAGGGTATTATAAGATAGTTTTCCGCCAAATGTTTGTAACACCAAGAAATAATCGAGTTAGACCCACCTTTAAGTATACAGGTCGGCTTAGAATCACCAGCTGAATCGATTTAACGATGTCTGTCTGTTGAATTTGGAGAAAATCGGTTCATATTTAGTTATATCCCCCATACAAATGTCGCACCCGATTTGGCTTTTTCCGCTCTAAAATCCACATATTTTACCCGATTTTCTTAAAAATTGGCACAACATTTTATAATCGAACTAGAAACACCTATGCTGAAAGTGGGTAAGATCGGTTCAGATTTAGATATATCCCCCATACAAATGTCGCTCCCGATTTGACTTTTTCCGCTCTAAAATCCACATATTTTACCCGATTTTCTTTAAAATTGGCACAACATTTTATAATCGAACTAGAAACACCTATGCTGAAAGTGGGTAAGATCGGTTCAGATTTAGATGTAGCCCCAATACAAATGTCGCTCCCGAATGTTTAACCGATTTTGGCCAAACTTTGCATATTATATTTCACCAATAAACATACATGTTGAAAGCGGGTCACATCGTATCAATATACCCCCATACAAATGTCCTTTCCGATTTAACATTTTTTGCCAAACACATACATTTACATGATTCAAAAATCCTCCCCGATTTCACTTTTTTACCGAATTGAATTGTAATGAGATAGAAAGTGGGGTGTATCATATAGTGGCTCCGTCCGTCTTTAGCCTTTCCTTACTTGCTTGGGAGATGCCTATATGTCCATACTTTGGTATAACCCAAATGAGGTCCCATTCTGCTCTATTACAGCTCTAGAAACTACATCTTACATCGGATCTTCATCAAATTTTACAGATCATTATATGTTTCAACTAGGAATACCTACCGTGAATGAGAAATATATAGGCGCATGTTTTGGCACAGGCTTCAAATATTGTTATAGGCCTTCAAATGACCGTCCGATTCATCCTATTACCGCTGTATAATCTGTATTTGTCTTTGGATCTTGATCAATTTTTCCAGATCATGTTATATTTACTTTACTCGGAATATCTGCTGGCAAATTGGATCAAATACTTTATTATTTACCATACTCATTAAATTTGACTAAAGATGAATTTAAAGTATACTTTATAATTTATATGAACTACATTAAATTGCTCTCATGAAATACCTTGGTTTAGTAATCAAAGCGAGGTATATACGCAGGGAGTGGTGTAAGGTATTATATAGTTGGTCCCGCCCGACTTTAGCCTTTCCTTACTTGTTTTTATTCTAAACCAATTCTGATTCCATTTTTATTTTTTAGGTTCTTTTTGGGCCAAAGTTCTTTCTTTCATCATTGGTAAAATCGAACGCAAAACGGATGGGACATTTGTATGGGGGTTTTAATATCGTGCTCCACTTTTATTACATATGTTTATTGATGGCCTATAATTTAGTATGGGAAATTTAGACTAAATAAATTAAAATATGTGTTTTCTAGAGCGGAAAAAGTTAAATCGGGAGTACTTTTACCACAAATGCTTCTAGTTTAGATATAACGTTATGTAACGAATTGGAACAAAATCGGTTAAAATGTAAATAAAGGGGAAAGTCAAATCCAGAAGGACATTTGTATGAGGGCTATTAAAAAAACATATACCGATGTGTCCCAATTTCATCATCGATATTTTATTACATACGAACGGGCATCGTAATATCGATTCAAAAAGTGATTCTAAGTCGATCGGTATACTAAACAACGGTTCTATCTCGCTTCCTTATGGGTGTTACAAACAAATGCACAAAGACATAATACCCTAGTAGAATGTATACATGTTTTGTGACAGCGTATTATTTATTATCTTAATGTTTTAATTTTTTACTTGGAACGTCTTAAAAAACATTATTAAAAAATCCCAAATATAACAATTCGCGTAAGTACCGTTCAAACGAGCACTTTAAAATACAAATCGGACCAAAATGTGGAAGTTATTGCTGATTTAGAAAAATGGCTCACGAAGGACGGTAGCAAATTTCATTATTCTAGCTAGTAGTGGTTGGTAGCATTTTTATCCATATTTTCCCATTTTATCCCTTAAAAGTTCGAATTTCCAAATATCCATTTATTCGACAAGTCTACGCAATTAGAGGCATGTATAAGCCGAATATCATGTTATTAGCATTGTTCGTCAGATTGGTACCATTTTTGTCCCATTTCACCGCCTAAAAATATGTGTTTTGCAAACACAATTGATAGGTTCTCACTCATGCTATAAGGGGAATGAATACCAAATATATGGCGGAAACTAAAACAAATGTTTAAATACTCTAATATTTTCAATCCAACTAGACACATATGTGGAAAATTTGAAATCACTAGATCATTTCGTTCGGAAGTATTGTGCTTTCAACAGACGGACATGGCTAGATCGTCTTAGAATTTTACCACGACTCAGAATATATCGTGGGCTTATATTGAGAAATGCCTATCAGAATACTATTTATGATTTTGTCTTAACCTCGGTGAAAAATTTCATTCAAATTTATGAAACATATTCCATAAAGCACAAATCGTTTCTTCAAATTTCTTTTGTCATACAAGTTCATTATTTTTCATAATATGATTTATGAAAATTTTCATAGATTTTATAAAGAAACTTCATTAGTTTTATGAAGAAGTTTCATAAATATTAATAATTTGTTGTGAAGTATCCAATATAAACAAAAATGCAAAAAAGGTCTGACTTGTTGACTAACCAATCAACACACACCATCATTGCGAGAGTCTTTGCAATGACTATAGGCCTGTTCGATTGGGCTTACTAGCTTAATTATACACTCCACGAGAGTATTATGTCTTTGTGCATTTGTTAACACCCAAAAGGAAACGAGATAGACCCATTGTTAATTATACCGATCGACTTAGAATCACTTTTTGAGTCGATTTAGCAATGTCCGTCCGTCTGTCTGTCCATCTATTCTTGTAATCACGATACAGGTCGCAATTGTAGACATAACTAAATGAAATTTTGCACAATGAAGTTTTTCGGGACAAGGACGAACGCTATTTAATTTGAAAAAAATCGGTTCAGATTTAGATATAGCCCCCATACGAATTTCACTCCCGATTTGACTCTTTTCACTCTAGACGCCACATATTACAACAGATTTTCTTTAAAATTGGGAAAACATCTTATATTTCAACTAGAAACACCTGTGGTAAAAATGTGTTAGATCGGTTCAGATTTATATATAGCTCCCATACAAATTTCGATTTGACTTTTTCCGCTCCCGATTTGACTTTTTCCGCTCTAGAAACCACATATTGTACTCGATTTTCTTTTAATTTGGAACAACATCTTATAATCCAACTAGAAACACCTATGCAGAAATTGGGTTAGATCGGTTCAGATTTAGATATAGCCCCCATTACAAATGTCGCTCCCGATTTGACTTTTGCCGCATTAAAAGCCACATATTGTGCTCGATTTTCTTTAAATTTGACACAACATCTTATAATCTAACTACTAACACATGTGGCTAAAGCGGGCTAGATCGGTTCAGATTTAGATATAGCCCCCATACAAATGTCGCTCCCGATTTAACTTTTGCGCTATAGAAACCACATATTGTACCCCATTTTCTTTAAAATTGACACAACATCTTAAAACTATGGTGAAAGTGGGTAAGATCGGTTGAGATTTAAATATAGCCCAAATACAAATGTTGCTCCCAAAAGTTTAACCGATTTTGGCCAAACTAAACATTTTATATTTCACCTATTTCGTTTCAGGTTTCAATATATCCTCATACAAATGTCCTTTCCGATTTAACATTTTTTGACAAACACATACATTTACAGGATACAAAAAACCTTCCCGTTTTCACCGAATTGAATTGTATTCGGACTTTAGCCTTTCCTTACTTGTTTTTGTATGGAATTTACTCGCTTAACAAGAAAGTAGCTTACTACTCTCTTAGCTGTGTTGCTAGCTTTTTCCATTTTAATCCATTTACGAAAAACCAATGTGTAGCAACGTTGCCAACTTATCAAGTATCTTAATTGTAAGCTAGTAAGCCCAATCGAACAGGCCTTATGTCTTTGACCAAAAACAGGGTAAATACTTATGTCAGAGGACAAATGAGAATTGCTATCATTCAACCGAATAAAGTCGACGCACTAAAAATGTAGTTGTACATTATGAAACATTTCATAAAAACTATGAAATCCTACATTATATTTATGAAGACATTTCATATTGGATATGATATATTTCATAATATTTAAGAATTGTTTCTTTAATTCTATGAAATCTTTCTTTGATCTTATGAAACTAAGTTTCACTAATTTAACAATGTTGTTTTTCTGAAATATGAAATTGTACGAAACATTTTATTTTATTTATGAATTTTTCATAGATATTAGGAAAAAATTCACTAAATTTATGAAGAACCCTTTTATGAAATCTCTTCATAGATATTATGAAGGAAAATTATTTTAGTGTATCGAGAAAACTGTTATTAATTTTGATGAACTCATCTACAATAACTACAATTAATAGCATGTACCTACCTAACAAACACCCTAAATAAAAAGTTTCTTGAAAATCGCGTTATTTTAGCATCTATGGTATATAGGCAGTATTGCTTCAAAAAAGGGAATCTTTGTGTAAGAAAATAATATGTAGATAGACATTTACATTATTTTAAAATTGAGGGCCTGTTTCTGTAACTTATTTTCGCCTCAGACGAACGATCCAAAATCTCTCAATTATTACGAGAAATCTATCAGCCTCAAGAGTCTGTAATTCGTTGTGTCTATAGGAAAGCACGTAAATAGCTCGTATCTAAAATATTTCATATCTTCGTTTTATGGAATTCAGAAAACAGGCCCAAATAATTTCTATGGGAACTATATCTAAATCTGAAATGAGGTGACCCTAGTTGAAATATAAGATATTGCGCCAAATTTGAAGAAAAAAACGGTTAGAATGTGTATGGTTTCTGGAGCAGTAGAAAGTAGAATTGGAGCGAAATTATATATAAATCTGAGCCGATCTAATTCATTTTCACTCTAGATGTTTCTAGTTGAAATATAAAGTGATGTGGCAAATTTAAGAAGAAACGGTCTCTACAGCGAAAAAAATGAGATCGGGAGCGACATTTGTATAGGAACTATATCTAAATCAAATTAAATTGCGTCCGTATTTTGCGTTGTGCCAATTTTTGTTTGTATCCGACAATAACTGCGATCAGTTAACGATAAAATTCTATAAATTATAAAATACAGGATATATAGGACTAAAAATGCGTGTTTTCAATTGAAATTTTGTGTAGTAAATGCAGTGCAGTGGGTCAGTGATGAGTTTGGCATTTTTCGTCAACATGTAGATAGGTCTGCGATGAATATTTCAAGGCGTTGTAAACGGAATGCATATACACACCATCCTAAGGTCGATGGTGTAAAAATAGCGCTCTCTTAACATTTAAATTCAATTCGAACATTAAAGTATAATTACAGCGTAACTCAAGCGTTTACTTATGTATATGTAGTATCAATCAAGCCGAACTTTACAAATTAGCAAGTTTGAATTTAAACTAGGATATATATTTGAATGTAAAA
Organism: Polietes domitor; assembly: GCA_947397865.1. Classification (NCBI taxonomy): domain Eukaryota; kingdom Metazoa; phylum Arthropoda; class Insecta; order Diptera; family Muscidae; genus Polietes; species Polietes domitor. The sequence continues at coordinate 121,716,336 of OX377620.1, forward strand.
CAAACTACAGGTTGGTGCAGAATTGTTTATATTTTTTTATTTATTTATTTTTATGCGTTTATATTGTTTTTATACCCTCCACCTCCAGGATGGGGGTATACTAACTTTGTCATTCCGTTTGTAACACCTTGAAATATCGACCTGAGACCCTATAAAGTATATATATTCTTGATCGTCATAAAATTCTAAGACGATCTAGCCATGTCCGTCCGTCCGTCCGTCTGTCCGTCTGTTGAAAGCACGCTAGCATTTAAACCAAAGGAGCTAGAACGTTCAAATTTTCCATAAATGCGTCTTATAGTCGTAGATCGGTTGGGATTGAAATAGTGCGAAATCGGCCCAAAGGGAAAATTTTTTCCCTCACAAGGACTAAAAATACCCATAATAATCCCTAATATTTTAGCGTATTTAAGCATGTTTTTTCATTATGTCTGTTTATATTTGCTTGATATTTGGTATGCGCATTCCCCTTATAGCGAAAACGTGCACCATAAAGTGATTCTTATTTGTAGGGTGTGAAATGGGGCAAAAAAGGGATAAAAATGGTACATATTAAACGACAACAGCTAGAAACACGAAATTCGGTGTGTACATTCCTCTAATTGAGTAGATACATAATATAAAAGTATTTTTTCCAAATTCGTACTTTTAAGGGGTAACATGGGAATAGAGGGATAAAAATGGTACCAACCAAACGGCTGTACCTAGAATAATGAAATTCGGTGTATACATTCCTTTGATTGCATAGACAAGTAAAATATACGGATTTTTCAAAATTTGTACTTTTTGGGGTTAAAATGAAAAAAAGGGGATAAAAATAGTACCAGTGAAATGACCGCAGCTAGAGTCATGAAATTCGGAGTATACATTCCTCTGATTGCGTAGACACGTAAAATAAACTGATTTTTCGAAATTCGTACTTTTTGGGGCTAAAATGGAAAGTAGGGATAAAAATAGTACCTACCAAATGACCGCAGCTTGAGTCATGCAATTCGGAGTATACATACACCTTTGACTGCGTAGACACGGAAAATAAACGAATTTTTCGAAATTCGTACTTTCAAGGGATACAATGGTACAGAGGGATAAAAATAGTGCCAACTAAACGACTACAGCTAGAATGATGAAATTCGAATTGCGTTGAAACGTCGAGGGGGTAAAAATGGTACCAACCGAATGGGCGCAGCTGGAATCAAATTCGGTGTATACATTCCTCTGACTGCATAGACACGCAAAATAAAAAGTTTATTTCCAAATTCGAAATTTTTCTTTTACGGCAAAAATTTGTTGAATCATGGAGTTAGGTTATTTTGCACTATGTACGTCTGATAATGGATTTTCAAAATTTGTACTTTTGGAACTAAAATAGAATGGAAATACAACCAATTGTAGCAACCACTATCTACCAATATTTATGGTATTTAAGCTTTTTGAAAATATAAATATAAGAATATTTATTTTTTGATTTGAAATAAAAATTTGTTTGAAATAATTAAAATATTACATTTATTTATATAATAATTTTGTACAATATTTGTATTTGTTTTGGTTTGGCTATATTACAAAATTTATATTTTCCTGTAATATTACTGCACTTCTACGAAAACCGACAACCTCTGTGGAATGCAATCCATGGTGGAGGGTATATAAAGTTCGGCCCGGCCGAACTTAACGCCGTTTTTACTTGTTAAATATAGTATATTACAGGGAAATTTTCTGATTAGCTTTAAAAAATGATACCTTGTAAATGGTGGTCATTTTCTGTTTAGCACATACACGCTCTTTTTACCATATTTTCTATAACTTTTTGCAAAATTTCAGGTTGGAAAAAAATCAATTGTTTTCGTACGTTGTTCGATTGTAAAGTTTTTCATATTAAATTTCCGAAGTCATCTTCACAAAGAAAAAAAAAATAATAATTAAAAAAGTTATACAGAATTCAAATCATAGAGCTCATTACGTGTCATCCTGTATTTCCAGTACAATAGCATTACATATATATTTCAAAACAAAATCATTTACAACGAATAAATGACAATAACAATTAAATTGATATTTAGGCTCCCATTGCCTCATGCTTCGCTTCCCCAGGATTTAATTCCAGATTGTCTTGTATCCTTTCAATTTGCATAACTTAGATAACCGGGCGAAACTGGTCCACAGGGAAAAATTTTCCCTCACAAGGACTGAAAATATATTTGTTTGATTTTTGTTTGTAGAGAGTGAAATGGGGCAAAAAGGGATACAAAATTTCAAGGGATACAATGGGACAGAGGGATAAAAATTGTACCAACAAAACCGCTAAAGATAGATAGATAAATGATGAAATTTGGTTTGTATATCCCTCTAATTGCGTAGACACGCAAAATAAAGGGATTTTCTAAGGTCGTACTTTTAAGGGGGTAAAATGGGAAAAAGGGGATACAAATAGTACCAACCAAACGTACGCAGTTAGAATCATGGAATTCAGTGTATACATTCAGACTCGAAAAATATAAAATTTTTCCAAATTTGTACATTCTTACCCAGCACCCAAAGAAGCGAAAAAGATGCTCATCTTGTGGTTAGGAAGTAATGAAAATTGGGGTCTTCACCAATGAATTTAACATGGATTTGTCGTAAGATGGAAGTCCTTTATTTTGAAAGACGTAAAAGTTATTTTAAAGTGTTGCAAAGGAACCACTTTTTCACTTGTTTCCATTTCCGCCGCTACCGGGAGTAGAACATCGGAACTTCCGAGGCTTTCTAGGTACAAAGCAGACACCTTACTGTGTACGTGAGAGATGATGGATTTTCAAAATTTGTACTTTTGGAATTAAAATAGGATGGAAATACAACCAACCAAACGACTGTAGCTGAAAATGCACCCACTATCTCTCAAAATTTAGGATATTTAGGCTTTTTTTTTAAGATTGCTTATATATACTTTTTGAATTGACTTGAAACATTATTTCGATATTGATGGCCTTAATGTTTATTTATAAAATAATTTATTCATTATTATACCCTCCACCTCCAGGATGGGGGTGTATATTCACTTTGTCATTCCGTTTGTAACATCTTGAAATATTCAACGAAGACCCCATAAAGTATAAATATTCTGGGTCGTGGTAAAAATCTAAGACGATTTAGCCATGTCCGTCTGTCTGTTGAAAGCACGATAGCTTCCGAACGAAATAAGCTAGGAGGTTGAAATTTTCCGTAAATGTGTCATATGGTTGCAGATCGGTTGGGATTGAATATTATTGAATTTTTTCCCTAACAAGGACTGAAAATACCCCTAATATTTAGACTATTTAAGCATTTTTTTTTGAAAATTTCCTGTTTTTATACACTAGAAATTTGTTTCGTACCTTTCTCTAATAATGTACAGTCATCAAATAGTACAAAAATGATTTAGCGGGTGAAATGCGATAAAAAGGATAAAATACGACAACAGCTAGAAACATGAATTACGAAATGAAATATAATTACGTAGACACGTAAAATAGAGCGATTTTTCAAAATTTGTACTTTTAAATGGATACAAATGGAAAAGAGGGATAAAAATGGTACCAACCAAACCGCTGAAGTTATAATCATGAAATTCGGTGTATGCATTTATCTGACTGTAGTCGTGAAACATAAAGGATTTTTTCGAAATTTGTTATTTTAGGTGGAAAATGGTGCGAAAGGGATAAAAATGGTACCAATCAAACGGTTGCACATTGCTGTGACTGCGTAGGATCAAAACGGGATAAAATTGGTACCATGCAGACGCCTGTAGCTAGAATCATGAAATTCAGTGGTTACACTCGTCTATTTTGTTAGACACATACAATATGAGTATTTCTCCAAAATCGTACTTTTAGGGTCAACATTTTAAAAAATGATCATGAAATTAGATGTGTTGGTTCCAATATGGTCACGAAACATAACGGATCTCTGAAATTTGTACTTTTCTTATCAAAATTATAAGACACTCTGTTTGTAGCTGAATCAAGAAATTGCAAATGGGAGAAATCGGCCCTGAGGGAAAATGTTTCTCCCTAATGCCGACTGACAATACACCTAATATTTACCAGACATTTTTGAAGATTGCTCCCTCATCTTCACTTTTTGATTACAATTGCAGTATATAGTAGACTATTAATTTTATAATAATATTGCAATAAAGTCGACAGCCTCTAATTTATCGGTAATGTTATGGAATGCACTCCGTGGTGGAGGGTATATAAGATTCAGCCCGGCCGATCTTAACTCCCTTTTACTTGTTTTATCTATTTTTATACTTTTAACTAGCAAATACCCGCTACTTCGTACGCGGAAAAATGGTATGGTAAGACAGTAGTTTGTATCAGTATTCAAACTGTTTTTAAGGATATCACTTTCAGCGTTTATACGTAGTCAATAGTTTAATTTATAGGCACAAAATGGAAACAATTTTTCTACAAAAAATCATATAAAGTAGAAAATTATTTGCACATTTCTTTCTTAAGCTGTGAAAATATCATTAGGGATAGAATAAAAGTGTATCGCATTGAAGGAGAGAGTTAAAACCATAAGTATGTCCCAAGTCCCTTTCACGTCCGTCTGGCTCGCTTGTATACACGATGACTCTGGAAGGGACTTAAAGAATTTATTCAAACTCAGCACATAGTACTATTTTCCCAAACTTAGTTTAATTTCGAAAATGGGGGAAATTGATATACATCTTATGCACAGAAAAAAAGGAATTGGTGAAATCAAAGAATTACAATTCTTTGGGCAAAAATTCTTAATATGATATAAACTTTTCTCTGATATTTAGAATTAAAATAAAAAATCAAAGAACATCATTCTTTGATTTGAACAATTGAGATTATATGATTTTTCGAATTAGCAGTTTCATTGATTCTGCAAAAGTTTTCTATGAAATGAGGAAAAAAAATAGTTATTTCTTGAATACTTTAAAATATAGATAAAATTTGTTGTTTCAACAAATTAGTACATGTACATTTACTCAATATAGAAACACCTTTTTTTATTTCTATGGAGATATTAGTAAATGTTACATTGGAAAATAAAAAAGAATAGTTTATGAAATTTAGTTTTACTTTTATTTGTATAATTTATTAATTTTAAGTTTTCAACCCAGATAAAATTGGTCTGTGATAGCTGAAATATGAGACATAAACATTTAGTATATACAAACAAACAAACAAATAAACAAACACACATTCGATTTTATATACATATATAGATACATATTGGGCACATAGAGAACATTAAATAAAAGGGAATAAATATGTAAATACGCTCTCGTCGTTTTGGAGCGTGAGTCACGCACAATTAGAAACACACAAGCGAACACACAAATTCAAAAAACTCTTTTTTCACACTCGCACAAAATGTAATGCATGTAATTGCATATAAAGAATTACTCAAATCAACAAATTCATTCTTTGATTTTTACAAATGTGATATTATTGTCCTGTTTGTTAGTGGAAAAAAAACTATATGGCAAAGAAACAATTCATTGATCTTCCTCATTGCATATAAAGAATTACTCAAATCAACAAATTCATTCTTTGATTTTTACAATTGTGATATTATTGTCCCGTTATTAAGCTTTTGGTAGTGGAACTGAATTAGCGTTGGCGTTCATATTCGTGTATGTAAATGATCAGTTGAAGTGAAGCATTTATCGAGTTCGGTCAAGTTAATTTTGTTTAAAGGTTTTTGAAAAAAAAATTGTGTTTTGATTTGGTTAGTAAATTCGGTATAAAAAGTTATTAATACATACTACAATTGTGAAAATCAGTGATATTGTGCGATCCAAAAATATTGGAGAATCATTTGTTTTGATGAATTATACAATTGCCACATTATATGAGGAGCCGCAGAACAAAACGTACTTTTTTGCATTTTTTGACAAATTGATTTTTTTAAATTTTTTTAATATTTGTGTTGAAATCTACTAAAAAAATCTAATAAGCATATTTGATTTTTTATTTTAACCAAGAAAATGGATTCTTAAAAAATTGGTGCGGCTCCACATATATCAGTGTTCTTCTAATAAAAACTCCCGTATAGCAAAGAAACAATTCATTGATCTTCCTCATTGCATATAAAGAATTACTCAAATCAACAAATTCATTCTTTGATTTTTAGAATTGTGATATAGGCTAAAATTCTAAAAATCAAAGAAAAAATTAGTTAAAGTGAATAACTCCTTAGGTGCCATTAGAAAAATCAAAGAATTTTTTCTTCGTTATTACAAAATTAATATATCATTTAAATTAGTGACTTCTCTAAAATATAAATTTGAAAAAAATCGTTTAAAGCGAAAAAAATGAGTTCGCAAGATATATTTACGCAGGATAACGACAACATCGAAATTATAACCTTACCAGGCGACCAGGTCGAGTCGATTGAAACCAATGTTGTATTGGTTCCTGAACAACAACAACTTTTAATTAACTTTTATCGGACTTTATAGAAAAAGGCATCGATGTTGAATGTTTCAAAGAAATGACTGAACTTGATATTCAAAATTTAATACCAATTGCAAAATACGGGCTTCGTATTAAATTTCGGAGGCGTCTTTTAAATTGGCGAAAAGAAAACGTAAGAAAATTTTTATCTTGGTTTGTATAAGCGTGCTTTATATTAATAATCTGTAATGTATTTAGGGATTTCCCTTGTTTGCTCTAGCTGATACACTATCTATGGGTTCCAGTATACCTACTTGGATATCTTCATCAAGTTTTACTGAAAATTTGGAGTCGTCACCAACATCTTCCCTCCAAAGTTTATTTGAAATTCAGCCAACTGACATTTCTTTAACCGACAATAAAACTAAGGTGAGAATTTCAGAATAATTTTTGTATTTTAATAATTAGTACCTTTCATGTTTAAGACTTTGGAACAAATTTTGCAAACTACAATTGTTGGAAAATCTATATTGGATATTTCAAAGAAAAACGAAACATTGTCATTTAAATCTCGTAATGATTTATGCGAACTAATAGCTCATTTTTGGATCATCAATGACTTTCAACATGTGTTGTCTTCACAATATTGTCGTGAACTTGTGGACTCTATCTTGAAATTATTTCCAATAGAAGATAAGGTAAATTATATATGTTGTATAGAATATTTTTACTTCATTTAAGTTTTAATGATAATAGAATTTTTTTCCTATAATAATATATTCAAACAATTAATTCCTCTATTTATTAGGAATACTATATAAGCACAAATAAAAAGCGGAAGGGAAAACTGGCAGAAAAGTATTATAGTTTATTGAGGAAGTACAGGGAAAAAGGAGTTATTGATATCAGTTGAAACGGCAAAAAAAAAATCACATTAACAACAGCGAAAATATTGAAAACCCGGAAAAAGACCAGGAAACTGAAGATACTGAAATTTTTCTCAATCAAATTGGCAATCAACTATGGCTTAAAATTAATAAACAACCTGAAGCTCTTGTTGTAGAAAAGTGGCGAAGCACTTTTGATTTGCGTTTAAAACATATTCGAGACAAAAAAGATGTATTCTTCGAATGGCCAATACTAAAACAGCAAATTGGAATATCCCTGGTAAGATTTTATTTGTTTATATTATGTATTTATAATTACCGACTGTATGTATAAATTTTTTTAAGTATATCATTTTATATTCTTACTATACACAAACACATATGTATAATAATAAAAATATGACTATGTATATTATCTAAAATAAATGAAAATACTTACTTATAAGCAAATGATAAGATACAACTACTTGTAATTACTTATAGATTCAAATAAATAAATTTAAAAACGATATATAAAAAATATTTTTTTTTCAATTTATTTTACTGGATTTTTTCAGTGGCAGGTTCTATTAAACACTGAATCAATTGGTTAAATTGAACAATATTTTCTATGATTTCAAGAATATAACTTTTGTATAATCAGAGAATAAATTATTTTAATCAAGGAATTTTCCAATCGTCGTTCATAGAATAAATTTTATAATTTTAAGAATTTTTTCTTCAATTTTACGAATTAAAAAGTGGTAAAACCAGAGAAACAATTATATAATATATCCAATTTCAATTTATTTAATTATATGATATACCAAATCTTTTCTTTAAATTAACTAATGAATTAGGTATTTCAACCAATTTTAAATAGTTAAAATCAAAGAAAAAATTCTACAAACCAAAGAATCCCCTAAAAAAATTATATAAATCAACTAATGTTTTAGTTATTTATTGCATTCGTTTTATCATATTTTTTCTCTGAAACAAAGAAAACATTTGCAGGATCAACGAAAGTTTCTTTCTCATAAACAACGAATTATAATTAGTTATATCATATAATTTCACTCTATGACCAAAAATCATAGTAAAAATTCACTGAAATCAAGTCCGAAATTCAATGAAATCAACGAATCTGTTTTTTCAGTGTGGTACACACACACGTATAGTCCATATTCCAAAACAAACGACCCGTACGTAAAATTAAACCTAATATAACTTCTATACTTTACACGCAAATTGACATAAGCTTTGGTCAAAATAAAAAAAGATAATGTTCACACATAACTCTTTCTGTGCCGTTTGTGTCCTTAAACATACAAATTTCGAAACATTAATTTATGTACTCGGAGAAATGTACACACCGAATTTCTTTTCATATTCTAGCTGAAAACTTTGGTTGGTACTATCTTTATCCTAAATCCCCAATTTTGGTTGATATCATTTGCACCACTTTAATCCCTTAAAAGTACAAATATCGGAAAATTCCTTGTTATTAATCATTTACACTGTAAGACGAATATGCGTACCGAATTTAATTATTGAAGCGTCATCCATGTTCTTGGCACCTTTTTTATCCGCTTTTCTCGTTTACCCTTTAAAAGTACGAATTTCGAAAAATTTCTTCAATTTGCGGTTGTAGGCATTTTCAGGATGTATGATTGGTACCATTTTGTATCCCTTTCTACCCAATTTCACTCACAAAAAGTACGAATTTTAATGTCCGTTCCGAATTTCATGATTCTAGGCCCAGTTGTTTGGTCTGGGCTGAGGTAAAATTTTTATCCCATTTAATCCCTTAAAATTACAAATTTCGAAAAATGTCTTCTTATCAGTGATTTGGGCTGTACAACGAATACACATATCGAATTTCATTATTGTAGCGTCATCCGTGTTGTTTGTACCTTTTTTATCCCCTTTTCCCCGTTTACCTACTAAAAGTACGAATTCAAAAAGATTCGGTCATTTTGCGTTTCTAAGGGTTTTGAGGTATGTACACACCGAATTTTATTATTCCAGCTCCATCCGTTTGATTGGTACCATTTTTATCCCTTTTTACCCGATATCACCCACAAAAAGTACTAATTTAAAAATATTTTTTTGGGCGCGTTGAATCTATAAGAGCAATTTTTGTACCAAGTTTCAAGATTTTAGTCCCAGCTGTTTGGTCATTGCGGTGGCACAATTTTTATCCTTCTTTAACCCATTTTACCCCTTAAAAGTACGTATTACGAAAAACTCCCTTCAAATCTGATCTCTTCGCTGTAAGAGAAATGTACATACCAAATTTCATGGTTCTAGCTTCAGCCATGTTGTTGGTACAATTTTTGTCCCATTTGACCCCCAAAGGTACGAATTTCCAAATGAAATCTTTTGGTATGTCTTCATGCTATAAGAGGAATGTCCATACCAAATTTCAAGATTCTAGGCCCAGCCGTTTGGTCATTGCGGTGGTACAATTTTTATCCCTCTTTAACCATTTTACCCCTTAAAAGTACGAATTACGAAAAACTCCCTTCAAATCTGATTTGTTCACTGTAAGGGAAATGTACATACCAAATTTCATGATTCTAGCTTCAACCATGTTATAGGTACCATTTTTGTCCCTTTTTGTACCATTTAACCCCCCAAAAGTACGAATTTTTAAAATGTCACTTTTTGGGTTGTCTTTATGCCGCAAGAGGAATATCCATACCAAATTTCAAGATTCTAGGCCCAGCCGTTTGGTCATTGCGGTGGTACCATTTTTATCCCTTTTTACCCCGTTTTACCACTTAAAAGTACGAATTTTGAAAAATATGTTCTTGGGCGCGTTGAAGCTATAAGAGAAATTTTTGTACCAAATTTCAAGAATCTAGTCCCAGCCGTTTGGCCATTGCGGTGGTACAACTTTTATCCCTCTTTACCTCATTTTACCCCTTAAAAGTACGAATTACAAAAAACTCCCTTCAAATCTGATTTGTTCACTGTAAGGGAAATGTAAATACCAAATTTCATGATTCTAGCTTCAACCATGTTATAGGTACTATTTTTGTCCCTTTTTGTACCATTTAACCCCCCAAAAGTACGAATTTTTCAAATGTCACTTTTTGGGTTGTCTTCATGCCGCAAGAGGAATATCCATACCAAATTTAAAGATTCTAGTCCCAGCCGTTTGGCCATTGCGGTGGTACAATTTTTATCCCTCTTTACCTCATTTTACCCCTTAAAAGTACGAATTACAAAAAACTCCCTTCAAATCTGATTTGTTCACTGTAAGGGAAATGTACATACCAAATTTCATGATTCTAGCTTCAACCATGTTATAGGTACCATTTTTGTCCCTTTTTGTACCATTTAACACCCCAAAAGGACGAATTTTTAAAATGTCACTTTTTGGGTTGTCTTCATGCCGCAAGAGGAATATCCATACCAAATTTCAAGATTCTAGTCCCAGCCGTCTGGCCATTGCGGTGGTACAATTGTTATCCCTCTTTACCCCATTTTACCCCTTAAAAGTACGAATTACAAAAAACTCCCTTCAAATCTGATTTGTTCACTGTATGGGAAATGTACATACTAAATTTCATGATTCTAGCTTCAACCATGTTATAGGTACCATTTTTGTCCCTTTTTGTACCATTTAACCCCCCAAAAGTACGAATTTTTAAAATGTCACTTTTTAGGTTGTCTTCATGCCGCAAGAGGAATATCCATACCAAATTTCAAGATTCTAGGCCCAGCCGTTTGGTCATTGCGGTGGTACAATTTTTATCCCTCTTTACCCCATTTTACCCCTTAAAAGTACGAATTACAAAAAACTCCCTTCAAATCTGATTTGTTCACTGTATGGGAAATGTACATACTAAATTTCATGATTCTAGCTTCAACCATGTTATAGGTACCATTTTTGCCCCTTTTTGTACCATTTAACCCCCCAAAAGTACGAATTTTTAAAATGTCACTTTTAGGTTGTCTTCATGCCGCAAGAGGAATATCCATACCAAATTTCAAGATTCTAGGCCCAGCCGTTTGGTCATTGCGGTGGTACAATTTGTATCCCTCTTTACCCCATTTTACCCCTTAAAAGTACGAATTACAAAAAACTCCCTTCAAATCTGATTTGTTCACTGTATGGGAAATGTACATACTAAATTTCATGATTCTAGCTTCAACCATGTTATAGGTACCATTTTTGTCCCTTTTTGTACCATTTAACCCCCCAAAAGTACGAATTTTTAAAATGTCACTTTTTAGGTTGTCTTCATGCCGCAAGAGGAATATCCATACCAAATTTCAAGATTCTAGGCCCAGCCGTTTGGTCATTGCGGTGGTACAATTTTTATCCCTCTTTACCCCATTTTACCCCTTAAAAGTACGAATTACAAAAAACTCCCTTCAAATCTGATTTGTTCACTGTATGGGAAATGTACATACTAAATTTCATGATTCTAGCTTCAACCATGTTATAGGTACCATTTATGTCCCTTTTTGTACCATTTAACCCCCCAAAAGTACGAATTTTTAAAATGTCACTTTTTAGGTTGTCTTCATGCCGCAAGAGGAATATCCATACCAAATTTCAAGATTCTAGGCCCAGCCGTTTGTTCATTGCGGTGGTACCATTTTTATCCCTTTTTACCCCATTTTACCCCTTAAAAGTACGAATTTCGAAAAATCCCGTCTTATCACACCTCTACACTGTAAGAGAAATGTACACACCAAATTTCATGATTCTAGCTCTAGCCGTTTGGTCTGGGGAGTGATCAGTCAGTCAGTCAGTCAGTCACTCAATCACGCAACTCTTTTATATATATAGATTAGCAGCAGTCATTTTTAGCAGACTGCAAATACTTTAGCAGTGTGAATGTTGATGCAAGATTGCAGAAAAACTGCCGTTACGGTAGAAAAACTGCTGTAATAGCAGAAAATTGCCTGCTGTTATGCAACAGCCGATCGCTGCTGCTAATAACAGACTTTTTTCTTTAAGGCCCGGCCGATCTTAACACCGTTTTTTACTTGTTCCAATTTCAATTTTCATTAGAAACGTTAGTTCTAGTCCGACAGCTATAATTTGTTAATAATTTCTTGAGCTACGATTTCAAAAAGATTTTCATTCTTTTTGAAATCCTTGGCATCGAAGTATGCATGTGTTCAAACAATAATTCAATTGAATGCTTTCCTTATTATGTTATTAATATTTAAATTTTTCTTTATATATACATTTTGCGAGACACTGTAAAATTTGCCGTCATTTTTCCATAATTATGTACATGTATACATACATATGTATGCATCTGTAATTTCCTGCGGCTTCATACATTTGCAACGCATAAACCCCAAAGGAGTTATATGCTTTTGTGGTAGGGTCTTACGTACGGGGATCCTTGTGTTGTGTAGCTGTAATTCCAAACCTCAAGAAACCACAACCAGTTTCTGCCTTATTTATTTATTGTGCAACTTTAATGAATTATTTCACATTATTTGTGAAACATATATCTCTACTGGCATCTGCTGCTGCCGCTGTTGTCGTAGCTCATTTTACAATTAACGTGCAGTGCAATTTTAATTAGGGTTCCAGCAAACTGCTAACATTGTGGTCGGTTATTCTAGTGTCATTTGAATGTTTCTGTTTCTGTTTTTTTGTTGCATTCGAATATTTGCAAGAGCATCCATCCCTTGTTATATTTAGCAATTGGTGCCAAGAGAGTGTTTTTCCGAAACGATTTGTAATTTGCATGACTGGCTGTTTCCATGTTCACAAAGAGTTACAAGTGCTAACTGTTCAATTTTCGCTTCAATTGATTTCTGTTATCAATAGAAGCCGAATGAAACATTTTCACTTTTTTGGCCGGCCACACGTTTTACATGTTCTACAGTGGAAGCATACATGTGCCAGGCAATTAACACCATTCAATTGGCGTACCCTACACACCGCAATGCATATGGTCATGTTAATTGTCTGTTATGACAACTCAATTTTTGTAGGTTTGACGTAGTGTTCTGTACGTTCCGATATTCTGATCCTCGTTCAAAATTAAGGAATAAAAATCTCAATTTTGGGGATTTTCCTAAAGGAAATGTGCGACTTTTATACGAGGCATCTCAAAAGCGTTTAAAAGTAACACGATGAAAACCTCTTTTCTGATGCCTCATATAAAAATCCCTCAATTTCTAAAACGGGGAAAATAAATCCCAAAAACGTTTTTATTTTAGAAAATAAACACCTTTTCCTAATTTCGATTGAGGATTTTATTTTTGAAATCGGTGCTTTGGCTTTCGCGACTTTATTACACAGTGTTACAAAAATGAATGAAATAGAAAACTTTGGGAACTGATATTATTTTTCTTGTAGATATTGTCGAGTAGTAGTAGAACAAGAATACCCAGCAGAAAATATTGGAAGTACTTCTGTACGAAGCACATTTTAAACGCATCTCAAAACCCAAATGTGCATTTTCCCCGCTTTTGGGGAAGTTCTTTTAGACAACTTCCAAAAAAGTCAATAATATGCATTTTCACAACTGAATTGGAACGACTGTTTAGTATGGGGTCTCAGGTGTCCGCTTTACACCCAGAAAGTCTCGGGTTCGAATCTCGGGAAAAAACTTTTTTTTATATTTTTTTATTACTTTTATAACATTGTTTATGTATAATTTTGTATAATTTTAACAATTTAAAAATTTTTGCTTAAAAATACAAATTTATTGCTTTTTTCATATTTCATATTTTTTTCTACATAATATCAGTATAATTAAGTAGTGTCAATTTATTTAATACTAAATTTAATTAGTATTTGTTATATTTATTTGAGTTATATATTAGTTCATAAAGTTTCCTATGGTTAGTTCTACCGAACTAAAACAAATCATTTTTAGTTATTCACCACTCACAACAGAGGATATCTGAGATGGTTAGAGTACCATAGTAGCAACCAGAAGGTCCGCTGTTCTACCCCCGGTAGCGGCGGATTTTTTAAAACAGAAATGGAAACACTTGAAAATGTGGTTCCTTTGCAACACTTTAAACTAACTTTTAAGTCTTTCAAAATAAAGGACATCCCTCCTATGACAACTCCATGTTAAATTCATTGGTGAAGATCCCAATTTCACTACTTCCGAATCACAAGATGAACATCTTTTTCACTTCTTTGGACTTCAATTCGTAAAATTATGAGAGATTTGAACTAGAATGACCAAAACTTGTATTTTTACAACAATTTTGTTTTAGCGAAAACTTCAATAACTCAGTCAATTACTGACGGATATTTAAAAACAAAGCGCCGTTTTAATCCTTACTAAATGTGTTGTTTAAATAACAAGTGGTACGGTTACCTAACAAAATAATGTGCAAAAACATTGTCAAATTTGAAAAATGGCTAAAAATTGTTTCAAAATTTGTGTTTGCTCGACAAAAGCACACAGATTTCTTAGGTTTTCTTAAATAAGCAATATATCGTTCAAACGCTCCAGGTTTCTTCTTTTCAAATCCGATGTGAAAGTAAGAATCGATTGATAACCAACTAAGTTATAGGCATATAAGTCATCAAAGGTATAAAAAAACGGGGTTTTACCCGTAACTCAAGATTTTGGGGGTGTCTGGCAAATTTGAAATACAGATTCTTGTTCAACTCGACAATACCTACCATAAAAATACTACCACTTCCCAGAGTTTTCTATTTCATTCTTTTTTGCAGCACTGTGTTATCTAAATATATTATTTTTATCAGAATTGAATCTAGTGATCTGGCTGAGCGAATTATTGTTTTTTATCTATTACATGATTCGCTGGCTTCTATTTGCATGAAGTCCCCTCCCCAAAATTTATAATCTTATATAGGTTGGGCCATTTAAATTTTGAACTACCGATTACTTTTACTTTGAAAGGTAGAATAGCATTCATTTTTATTTTTATTTTCAGGTTTATGTCTGACATTTGAAAAATGGGACGCTATAAGCTCGAACAAAATTGTAGTGATTCTTTAACGCAAACTGTAAGAAATTTACATCGACATTTTTCGAGAAGAAATAGGCCTTCAGTTCAGCCTTCATAAAGCCCATTTTCATTCTGGTGGCTATGTCAATAAGCAAAATTGCCGCATATGAGGTTCAGTGTACCCACACGTGACTATTGAGTCACTGTTTGGTGTGGATTTTGGGACTGGCGGCATTATTGGGCAATGAACTGAAAAACTGGGTTGATCGGATGATGTACTACCGAGGCAGTCGTGGTAGTCATATGCATGATATTGTCTTCCATTGTTAAATGACAAAGTTCAACCTTTCAAATTTGAAAAAATAATCAGTACTTTTTTATAGCCGATCCTAATTTAAAGTTTTAAATGACCCACCCTATATATTATATCTTGAAATTAATTTATTGCTCTAAAACCATACTTTTTACTAAATCTTAATCAAATCACTATTTTTATACTTTAACTATACGGTGACAATTGTTTTAGATTTTGATGCAGCCATCATACATATGTGTGGTGTTTTTCTTATTATATTTATGAAGCAGATACAGATATAAATACACTTCTTATAAAAAGTTATACCATTTTGGAAAAAGCACAGCAAGGCCTAGGAATAATATGTATCATTCAATAACACCGTACGAAAATTAAAAAAACTATTTACACTTGAAATAATATTTAAAAAATTTTATCCTTTGGAACTTTGTAGTCCTTTTAATGGACAACAGGATGAGAAAATGAATAACTATAAACTCCAATTAACTCTATTTCACCTATAGTTTCAGATGCATATCATTTGGTTCATTTGGTGTAATATGGACAGTGTAATAAATATCAAATCATTTTTTGTGTTTCATTATACGCAAATCTAAAAAAAAATCATAAATATATAACCTTTATTATGTAGAAAAAATGTCTTCGAAAATAATAGCTAAGAAATTTTTGCATTTTTCCCAATAAAATACTCTAATTCCAGAAGCGGAGAAAATATGTTCCAAAAATTGTGATTTTTATACCCTACACCTCCAGGATGGGGGTATACTAAGTTTTTCATACTAAGTTTTTTTTTCCGTTTGTAACAGCTTGTAATATCGATCTGGAACCCGGTCGACCGGTTGGAATGCAACAGGTCGAAATCGGCCCGAAAGGGAAAATTTTTTCACTCATAAGGTTTGAAAATATCCTAAAATCCCTAAAATTTAGAGAATTTAAGTATGTTATTTCAATATGTCTACTTATATTTATTTGATATTGCGTCTGTGCATTCCCAAGAAATGGGGCAAAAAGGGATAAAAATGGTACCTTTCAAACGACAACAGCTAGAAACACGAAATTCGGTGCGTACATTTCTTTGATTGAGTAGATTCATAATATAAAAGCATTTTTTCTAAATTAGTACTTTCAAGGGATACAATGGAAAAAGATTGATACAAATGGTACCAACCAAACGGCTGCAAAATCAGGTATTTTTTTGTTTTTTTTTTGGGCATATCTCCGGGAAATGAACTACGATTATTATAAAATTTAGCATGAGGAATTTAATGAGACTAAAACAAGGAAGGAAAGACTAAAGTCGGGCGGGGCCGACAATATGATACACTCCACTTTCTATCCGAATACAATCCAACTCGGTAAAAAGTGAAAACGGGAGGAATTTTTGTATGTTTCCTAATCATAGGCTAATATGAACTGGTCCGACTTGCCAAATCGATAAGACTATTTGTATCGGGACTATATCCAAACATGGAATAAAGTGACTAACTTTCACAATAAGTTCTTCCAGTTCAAATGTAACGTGTTATGCTCACTTTGAAGAAATTCGGTGAAAATTCGTTGTTTTTGGGGCGGAAAAAGTCTATCCGGGAGCGAAATTTGTATGGGAGCTATATGTAAATCTGAACCGATCTGACCAAATCGGGAGCGAAATTTGTATGGGGGCTATATATAAATCTGAACCGATCTAACACATTTTACCACTGGTGTTTCTAGTTGAAACATAAGATGTCTTGCCAAATCTGAAGACAATCTGATACAATTTGTGGTTTCTAGAGCGGAAAAAATCAAATCGGGAGCGAAATTTGTATGGGGGCTGCATATAAATCTGAACCGATCTAACACATTTTTACCACAGGTGTTTCTAGTTTAAAAATAAGATGTTTTGCCAAATCTGAAGACAATCTGATACAATTTATGGTTTCTAGAGCGGAAAAAATCAAATCGGGAGCTATATATAAATCTGAACCGATCGAAAACATTTTTACCACAGGTGTTTCTAGTTAGAAAATAAGATGGTTTGGTTTGTGAAATTCGTATGGTGGCTGTATCTAAATCTGAACCGATTTTCTTCAAATTAGATAGCGTTCGTCCTTATCTCGAAAAACTTCGTTGTTCCAAGTTTCATTTGGTTCCGTGTACAATTGCGACCTGTATCGTGATTACAAGAATAGATGGACAGGCAGACGGACATTGCTAAATCGATTCAAAAAGTGATTCTAAGTCGATCTGTATAATTAACAATGGGTCTATCTCCGTTCCTTTTGGGTGTTACAAACAAATGCACAAAGACATAATACTCTCGTGGAGTGTATAATGACTAAATTGCGTTTTGGAACTAAAAAATCGGACCTTTTGCACTAAATGTATCCTATCTTCCAAGGGTGCAATTTCGTGCAGGCAAAAGTTATCCTACAAAAACGGGAAACCCTTTAACATTTTCAAATATGGAAACATTTCGTTAAAGGCTTTTGAAGAAAAAAAGTTGTGTTGGTCCAAAATCAAACATTTGTTCAAAAAGGATATTTTTACAATATTCATTAGAACCAAACTATATTTGGCACAAACATAGTTTTATGTTTTATGTTCATAATAAAGTTTTATGTTCGTAATAAAGCAAAGAAACCACAATTTCTAATAAAAAAGATCTGAGTGCAATATCTCTTAAAATGTGTGAGAAACAGTTAGAAAAAGTAAAAAAAATCAAAATCTGAAAAACGTGAAAATCTGTAATACAAAAAAATAAAAATTTTTCTTCGCATTATGAACAAATACGTAAGAATAATAAAAAATTTTAATTGTCTTTAAAATCGAAAAATACAAAGAGTAGTCAACTTTGGGCCGATTTCTAAAATATATCCGATATCCCGATTTTTAATGTTAATATCTCAAAATAATCCTTGGATCCTTGTCTAATTTTTTTTACAGAACTCAAAAATGTCCACTAGAACATTGAATTTTGAACGATGGATTTCGATTCTGACCACAATGCGGCGGTATTAATATGCTATTAAATCTGCTCTAAACAAAGGCGATAAGAGTATTTTTATATCCGCTCCTCAGAAAAGCAACCATCTACATCTGTTGAAGTCTTCTATTAATGGTTAGTTATATTCCTTATATTTTAATATTTCCAGTACTATTTTTAAACTATTTGGATCTGCACTAAAATCCACTAAAATCATTCAAATTTTATTATCGATGTCAAAGAGCGTATTGAAAAAATATAAAACTTGTAAGAAATTTCCGTAGTGTAAAGATCCCAGATAAAATGGACGTCTACATTTTGTATTCTTGCCCAAAAATCCAAATGGTCCACTCTGTAGCGCCCTGTTAAAATTCGTTTCCGTTTGAATGTGATGGTGATGTCATTACGTCGACAATGACGTTGACGTTGTCATTGTCGATATTTTATGAATGTTTGACGTTGTAAAAAGTTGATTTTTATTGGCATATTACGAAGATATGAAACAAGTATTTTATGTCTCGCATGTAAATTGTGTAAATATTTGTTGGTGTTGTACATACAGATATGGGAATTGCATACATGTACATTAGACTGGGTCGCGGCCCATGCATATAAAACAAATAATTTCCAGTCACCCCTCGGAAACAAAAGTTTGGATTGTTAAATGATGATCTGTAAAAGATTTTCTTGCGGAGCTAAACGCTCCTGAAAACACCTCTAAAATCTTGTTTTTCCCATGTATTTAGATTTATGTTGCATTTTTGTTCATTTTTTCCGAATTAATGACCCTTGAAAGCGCTTTAAATATTAAAATTTAAATATTTGTATTCTGGACTTAATGAATATTTATAATTAAAATGCTTCCAAGGGTCTATTAATTTAGGGACGTTTAGTTTAGAGGCGGATTAATATAGGAATGAATTAGTTTGTAAATCACCATTAAATAATCCTAACTTTCTTCTCATGTGGTGCCTGAAAATTATTTTTATTTGTATGGATCGCGACACAACCTAATGTACATAAGCGTGTATGAACAGTTGTACGATATATATACATACACTTATATTTACAAATTGACACAAGAGGATATTTTTTTAAAATTCAATTGAGGTCATGGCTTGAAGGCTCATATTAACAATTTACTAAAAACACACACACATTAAGGATAATCACATAAGATAGGGAATTACCAATAAATCAAAGGAAACGAGGATATTTTTGACAGACACGCATACATTTGCTTGTTGTTCATGTCAAAAATATTTTCTCTACTCTACATAAGTATACATATTATTTGTATATATCGTCGACTTAATACTGATGCGCCATTTAGGGTCTTTTGAGTTAGCAATTTTATTTTTTATATCTTATCACAATCTTTCGAAATATTTATATTTATAAATACACTAGCTGAACCCCCGCCCGCTTCGCCATGCAAAAAAAAAAAAACAAACGGTAAAATTAAAATCTGCTTTCATATTAATTTTTGTCCTGATCGGTAATATATGCACCAATTATAATCAAGGTTCTTCCCTGAGATAATAAAGAAATGGATATGTTCCATGGAGAACTTTAGTTTACGGCGAATAATTGAAAAAATGTCAAAATCAAATTGATTTTTTGTTAAATGTGATTATCCTCCTTTCCATTACCTAAACAAAAAACTTAATTCGTATGATGAAATTACATTACATTAAAAACACATAGAAAATCAATAAAATTGTTCACTAATCAAACAACACAAAAACTAAGAAATTAATATAATATCCGTTTTCTTGACTTAAGTCGGCTGTTGGCGAATGAATATTTTTCTTTTTATAACCTTTCTTTACTATTGTGTTAAGAAAATCCACAGAAAACGTATAATTTTACAAAATTCAAATCAAAAATGCGCCATTTTTAAACCCAGCCCATTTGTATATTGCCTAAGCAGGTAACAACTAAATTAACTCACACAACAATATAGGAATATCGTTGTAGAATATACTCCAAAAACTGGTTTTAATTTCGTATGGGAAGGGTCACGGCCACTTTCCGCCCATCTCGGTGTCGAAATACTCTAAAACCGGTTTTAATTTCAGATGGGAAGGTCACGCCCACTTTCCGCCCATCTTTGCACAACTATTTACACTGGATCAACTCACACAAAATTTCAGCACTCTAGGTCTATGACACCTACTGACCATATTCGATAATATGATTTAACTTCGTGTTGATGGAAATATCGCTTCCATCAACCATCATTAATTTTATATTGTATTATATTGTACTGTATTGTATTGTATTGTATTGTACTAGTTATTTTTACATCACTTTATATTTTATTATTGTAAAATATTTTAGTGTCCTTATTTTAGTTATCGGTAGTGTAACCAATATCATCTGTTTTGTTATGCTTATTCACTTGTGCGTCCCTCGTCCCTACCCGCCCCTCTAGTCCAGAACCATTTCTGTTGGTTTCGTTGGTTGAGTGTGCGTCCCTACCCGCCCCTCTACTCCATAACCATTGCTTTGTTTTCTTTGGTTGCGTGTGCGTCGCACCCCTCCCTTTACTCTATATGCTATCTAATATAACTATTCGAAGTTATTCGGGAGCAAAGAATAGGGAACAAGTGAATAGGTATGAACACAGACATTCATCCATACATGCGTTTGACCAATGCTTACATATATACTTTGCTATTGATGTACTTGCATATGATCGGTTTCAGCGATGCTGGTTAAGAGGTCGTTGATCCCGAACATGTGTGACAGACTTGTTGGTTGCAATGTAATGCAAATGCATGTATGTATGTACGTATTTACATTATGTATTTGTTTAAATATGTATAAAGTAGATATTTTTTGGTTGGCTTAGCCGAATTTTAAGTTGAATCGTTCCTTCTTTGTTGGATTGTCGAACGAGCAACACTTAAGTATCCTTTACTAAAAAATTGTAAACCTTTGCAGAAATAAAACTGATCAACCCTTATTGTTAAGCAAAGACAAATTACTTTTTTACTTGCTTTGTTTTTTCGCTAAACAAAAGGGAAAGTTTCACAACATTATTTGGTGCCGAAACCCGGGAATCTCATCGGTTTTCTTTTGTTCTTTTTTTAATAATTTAATAATATTTTTGGTTTCTGATAATTTTCAAATTTTTCAATTTTGTTAAAATTTTATCCGTGATTTTGGTGACTGTGCATAAAGTGAAATAATTCTATAGAGTCAGTGTGCGTGCGTGAGGAAGCAACAAATAACCATGAGTGATATTTCTAATTATATTAATGAGCAACGTGATTTGTTTGATTTGTTAATAAAATACCAAAGCCGTTTCGACGCGAAAAATAGCTCTGAAAAGACTCATGGTTATGTGAATGCTTTAGCTCAAAGGGTGGACGACATTTTCGGTCGATTTGAGGCGCAACACGACACAATAGTGCAAATAGTACGTGATTCGTCTATAAACGCCAGTGATGTGCCGTATCTTAACGATGACGTTTATTTTGAGTTTTCTGAAACATATTTGACTTTCAAAGGGAAAATATTTGACTGTCTTTCAGATCACTCCGTGGCACAATCACCAATGGCAAGTACTTTTGTTGCACACAATAGTCGTTCGGACACGACTATCGGTTCTGACTCGAAGCTTCCTAAAATTTCACTGCCGAAATTCTCTGGAGAATATATGGAGTGGATTCCATTCCGCGATATCTATTTCTCTCTCGTTCACCAGAATGATTCGTTGAATAAAATTCAGAAATTCTATTATTTGCGAAGTACTCTTATAGGTGAAGCTGCAAATTTAATAAAAAATATTTCCGCTACTGAGGCGAATTATGATTCCGCGTGGAGAATTTTGGAATCAAGATATCATAACAAGAGAATGCTTGTTGGTAACTTGATTTCAAAACTATTCAGTATACCAAAATCTGATGGTGGTTTTCAGTCAATTAAGACTTTGCTTGACTCTGCTCAGGAGTGTATTTCATCCTTGCAGAATTTGGATGTAAATACTGGAACATGGGATCCGATTCTAAACCATCTCATTGTTCAAAAGTTGGATCTTCAATCCCGCAGAGATTGGGAACAATCTCTGAAATCTTCCACCGAACTGCCTTCAATATCGGAACTGTTTTCATTTTTGGAAAGGACATTCAGAACTTTGGAGTCAATGACTGATGAGTTTCCCTCCACATCTACACAAACTTCTACACGAAGTAATAAAAACTGCAAATTCACTCGGCCTAAGAAAACTTCCTGCAATACTGGAAAGTTTTCAGGTCGTAACACACCAACTTGCACATTTTGTGAGAAATCACACACTCTCTCAAAATGTTTTAAATTTCTTGCCTTATCCTTGCCTGCAAAGAATAACTTCTTGACTGGGAAAAATACCTGTCGTAATTGTTTCTTGATAGGACATGGTCACGACACTTGCCCATCACCTTTTCGTTGTTTGACATGTGGTCAGCTTCATCATACAGTGCTTCATGTTGATGAGCCTGTGATGTCAACCTCAGCTCCACTTGGCCAGGTCACATCTCATAGTGCACAATCTTTCCATTCTGTCTTGCTTTACACGATTAGACTTATCGTCATTACTAATCATGGCAAGTTTACACTACGGGCTTTACTTGACCCTGGTTCTCAGGGTAGTCTAATTTCCGAACCAGCTGTACAACGTTTAGGTCTCAAAAAAACCAAATCTCACTGCAAGGTGGTTGGTATTGGGAATGGTGGTGAAAACTTATCGAAATTTTCGGTGGATCTTGATTTATTCACCCGAAAACAAGAGTTAGTGCTTTCATGCACGGCTCTGGTACTCTCCAATCTATCCTCTTATACACCAGACCCTATATCAGAACATATTTCTCTTCCAAAAATCGGAATTGAGAGCTTAGCTGACCCTTTTTACTACAAATCTGATTCCATAGATTTGATTCTTGGATCAGATGTATGCTCGAAAATTAAAATTCCTACAGAATCGTTTGTACATAACGATTTGTTCTTCCAGAACACATATTTTGGCTGGGTTTTCTCAGGACCCAACAACTCTAAAGTTTCAAAAAGAGTTCATATTCATAATGTGAACTTAGATACTATTCTAAGATCATTTTGGGAACAGGAGGAAGTCTTCACTAAACGGCAACTGACCGATGAAGAGCTGAAATGTGAGGAATACTTTACAACTACCACAACTCGAACTGAGACTGGTAGATATATGGTAAACTTACCATTTAAATCAATTCTGAAGGATGGAACAAATCCAACACTTCAGAATAATGTCTTAAATGCTTTTCGACGATTAAACCAATTGGAAAATTCGTTTTCTAAAAGGCCTCTCTTTTGTGAAAACTATAAAAGTTTTATGCAAGAGTATGAGTCATTAGGACACATGTCGAAGATAGGAGTTTATCCTAACGATGTTCGTCCTAACTCTTATTTTTTACCACATCATGGAGTTCTAAAGGAGAGTAGTACTACGACTAAGTTAAGAGTTGTTTTCGATGGTAGCAGCCATTTAAATGACCACAAGTCACTGAACGAGGAACTCTCTCCTGGACCTGCATTGCAGAACGATCTTCCTGGTATAATGACCAAATGGAGAAGGCATAAAATAGCATTTAGTGCGGACATTGAAAAAATGTTCCGCCAGATAGATGTCCGTCCATGTCACAGGAAATTTCAGCAAATTCTGTGGCGTTACAGCCCATTTGATGAAACTTCAATATATGAGTTGAACACTGTGACCTACGGTACGACATCTGCCCCATTTCTTTCCATTCGCGTTCTGCAAAAGTTGGCCTCTGATTTTGAACAGAGTTTTCCAAAAGCTGCTCAAGTTCTAGTTCAAGACTCATATGTCGACGACATTATATCTGGTTCAGACTCGTTAGACAACGCTTTGCCATTGTACAAGGATTTGTGCACTCTTTTAAAGAAAGGCGGTTGTAATCTGCGTAAATGGACTACGAATTGTAAGGAACTTATGTTAGAAATACCCGAAGAGCACAGGGAAACTTCTGTTACGTTGAACTTTGATCGTGACAATGTGGTAAAGACGCTTGGCATTCAGTGGAATACGAGCGTTGATTCTTTTTCATTTAAGGTCAATCTTGACGAGAAGCCATTGACGTCAAAACGTGGAATTCTGTCAGAGTCAGCTCGGCTTTACGACCCTTTGGGGTGGTTAACACCTTCAACTATTGTGGCAAAATCTTTGTTTAAGCAGCTATGGGAACATGGCGTTAATTGGGATGAACGAATACCTATTGAAATTGAATCGCAGTGGCTTAAACATAGATCTTCGCTACCGGAATTGGCTAATTTAAATATTCCGAGATGGATTCAGTGGTCAGCAAATTCTGAGACAGAATTACACTGTTTTTGTGATGCATCAACTGCTGCATATGCTGCCGTAGTCTATGCTCGAATCACAACTCCCAGTGGCATATATGTTAACATTCTGCAAGCTAAATCTAAGGTATCTCCCATCAAGACTGTCTCTATTCCGAGGCTGGAGCTTTGTGCAGCCTCACTTGGCGCAAAATTGACACAAAATGTCAGGGAATCCCTTACAGATATACATGTGCAGAATGTTTACTATTGGAGCGACAGCTCGACAGTTTTGAGCTGGATCCGCAAGTCGTCCTCTAACTGGACTGTTTATGTGGCCAACCGAGTTGCTGACATTCAGCGCATGAGCAATCCAAGCCAGTGGAAATACGTTCCTACGGCTCTTAACCCTGCTGATTGTGCATCAAGAGGAATGCTAGCTGAAGACTTGATTGAGAATCATACCTGGTGGTTTGGTCCTCGATTTCTCTATGAATCACAATCTGCCTGGCCTGAAACTCTTCCAAACTTGTATACCTCGGAGGAGGAAAGGAAGACAAAGTTGACTGCTCATATGGCTACCGAGAAATTATACCCGGATGTATTTTCCAGGTTTTCGAACCTACAGTCATTGTTGCGAGTATCTACTTTGTGTTTTCGTTTTTCACATAATTGCAAGAATCCAAAGTTAAAGATTACTGGCACATTGACACTGCATGAAGTTAACGAAACTTTGATCAGATTTGTCAAACTTTCGCAAAAAATTGATTTTCCTGAAGAGACAACAAAACTTTCAACAAGTAGGGAAATTAAACACAGCTCAATTTTAAAATTGATGCCGTTTCTGGACGATGATGGAATAATGCGTGTTGGTGGGCGCCTGCAGAATTCCAATTTCCCATATGACGTTAAACACCCACTTATTTTAGCAAAGACTAATCCTTTATCGCTTTTCATAATAGCAGACGCCCATGAAAAAACTTTACACGGTGGTGTCACATTGACAATGTCTTTTGTAAACCGTAAGTTTTGGATAGTGTCTGGCAATCAGCTTGCAAAGCGAGTGATTCATAAATGCATGAAGTGCTTCAGGTATACGGCAAAAACATCACAACAAATTATGGGCAATCTGCCACTGGTTCGTTTAAACGCCACAAGACCCTTTAAGCATGCTGGAGTAGACTATGCTGGTCCCATTTCCATAAAAAATTCGAGTTTGCGATCTTCTGCTGTATCGAAGGGATACATATGTTTGTTTGTTTGTATGGTAACCAAGGCCATACATTTAGAGGCGGTTTCAGACCTTACAACAAATGCTTTTCTGGCTGCCTTTCGGCGATTTGTATCCCGACGAGGCGCATGTACAGATCTTTACTCTGATTGTGGCACAAATTTTGTTGGGGCTGCAAAAGAACTTAAAGTTCTACATGGCAAGGGTCAAAAATCATTGCCAGATGACCTTCGCCAAGCTTTAAGCTTGAATTGTACAAGTTGGCACTTTATTCCACCTGCTTCACCAAATTTTGGTGGACTATGGGAGGCAGGTGTGAAGTCAGTAAAATACCACTTAAGAAGAATTACTAATGATAGAAACTTGACGTTTGAAGAATTGTCAACACTTCTATGTCAAATAGAAAGCTGTTTAAACTCACGTCCTCTTTGTCCATTGTCATCAGATCCTTCAAATTTCGAAGCGCTTACTCCAGCGCATTTTCTTGTAGGTGAACCGACGACGTGTATACCGGAGGAAACTCTTCTGGATTGCAATATAAACCACCTAACTCGTTGGAAAAGTGTTGAGAAGTTGAAGCAGCATTTTTGGAAGAGATGGCGTAGTGAGTACGTCAATCGCCTCCAAGCGCGTCCAAAATGGTTGAAGAGTAAGTCCGATCCTACAATTGGAGATTTGGTGCTAGTCACAGACGAGCGATGTGGTCCAGGACAATGGATACTCGGCCGAATCGAAGATATTCATCCAGGACGTGATGGACATACAAGGGTGGTATCTGTTCTAATGAAGAATAAAATCATAAAAAGACCAATTTCTAAAATCTGCTTTCTTCCAGAAAATTCTCCTCATTCTGATGGCAAATCCACTGACGAACGACTCTAATCAAATCTAGTTTAATGATGGATGACCCCTACTGGATGCGTATTAAGGATGGAGCCTACTGAAAACGCTGTGAGTCGGAGCATAGCGGAGGTTTAGCCTCGACTAAAATTCTTCCAACGATAGGCCGTCCTTTCAACAACGATCCGCACTCAATAACATTCGTCCTTCAGGGGGGAGAATGTTGATGGAAATATCGCTTCCATCAACCATCATTAATTTTATATTGTATTATATTGTACTGTATTGTATTGTATTGTATTGTACTAGTTATTTTTACATCACTTTATATTTTATTATTGTAAAATATTTTAGTGTCCTTATTTTAGTTATCGGTAGTGTAACCAATATCATCTGTTTTGTTATGCTTATTCACTTGTGCGTCCCTACCCGCCCCTCTAGTCCAGAACCATTTCTGTTGGTTTCGTTGGTTGAGTGTGCGTCCCTACCCGCCCCTCTACTCCATAACCATTGCTTTGTTTTCTTTGGTTGCGTGTGCGTCGCACCCCTCCCTTTACTCTATATGCTATCTAATATAACTATTCGAAGTTATTCGGGAGCAAAGAATAGGGAACAAGTGAATAGGTATGAACACAGACATTCATCCATACATGCGTTTGACCAATGCTTACATATATACTTTGCTATTGATGTACTTGCATATGATCGGTTTCAGCGATGCTGGTTAAGAGGTCGTTGATCCCGAACATGTGTGACAGACTTGTTGGTTGCAATGTAATGCAAATGCATGTATGTATGTACGTATTTACATTATGTATTTGTTTAAATATGTATAAAGTAGATATTTTTTGGTTGGCTTAGCCGAATTTTAAGTTGAATCGTTCCTTCTTTGTTGGATTGTCGAACGAGCAACACTTAAGTATCCTTTACTAAAAAATTGTAAACCTTTGCAGAAATAAAACTGATCAACCCTTATTGTTAAGCAAAGACAAATTACTTTTTTACTAGCTTTGTTTTTTCGCTAAACAAAAGGGAAAGTTTCACAACACTTCGTATGTGAGGTACCACGCCCACTTTCCCAATACCGTCCACTTTTGGCACAACTACGCAGGTTTATGCTAGATGCACTCACACAAAAGATAAGTATTGTAGCTGAATATATTCGATAATAGGTTTTAACTTCGTATGGAAGGTACAACGCCCTTATTTCCAATATCTCCCATTTTTTGGGCACAGTTACGCACATTGATGCTAGATGCACTTACACAAAATTACAGTTTTTTATCTGCCATAGAACGGCATATATTCGAAAATGGGTTTTAACTTCGTATGGGAGGTGCCACGTCCACATTTCCATTACCGCCCATTTTTGTCACAACTACGCACGTTGATGCTAGATGCACTTACACAAAATTACAGCACAATAGGTGTCATTCAATAATAGGTTTTAACTTCATATGAGAGGTGCCACGCCCACTTTTCCAATACCTCCCATTTTTGGCACAACTATGCACATTGATGCAAGATGCACTTACACAAAATTTCAGCACTCTAGGTGTCATAGAACTGTCAATATTCAATAATAGGTTTTAACTTCATATGAGAGGTGCCACGCCCACTTTTCCGATACCGCCCATTTTTGGCACAACTGGACAGACTAATAATTAGTGAACTTTCACAAAAATTCTAGACTCTAGCTACAACAGTATTCCGAATATAATTATATAATTATATAATATAATTATAATTTATAAAAAACGAATAAATCCCCAAATTGTGTGGGAGGTGCCACGCCCATTGAAAATATCAAAAATTTATATAGCCTATTTTCACCACCGCTTTAGCAGGTTACTGTGAAAATTTCAAGAAGATCGGTTCAGTAGTTTATGCTGCTATAAGGAACAAACAAACAAACAAACAAACAAACATACAAACACAGATTCATTTTTATATATATAGAAGATGCAAACGAGAATCCCTAAACACATTTCCTCCAATATGAGAAAATGGCGTATGGACCAAAATTGTATTTAGACGAAGTTATGTATATACACAAATTCAATGTCAATCCGAAAGCCTTTTTAGATCAAATTGGAGAAATAGGGATCCCCAATAAAGTGCACGATTTAAATGTTGTGTCTTTTTTATACTCCCCACCTCCAGGATGGTGGTATACTAACTTTGTCATTCCGTTTGTAACACCTTGAAATATCGACTTGAGACCCTATAAAGTATATACATATATTCTTTCCTGCTGTCTGTTGACAGGATCTAAACGAAACGAGCTAGGACGTCCATAGTCGTCTTATAGTCGTAGATCGGTTGGTATTGAAACTGGGCGAAGTCGGCCCAAAGGGAAAAATGTTTCCCTCAAAATTCTAGAGTATTTAAACAAAAACTTGCACCATAAAGTGATTTTTATTCGTAGCGGGTGAAATGGGACAAAAAGGGCAAACAATGGTACATATCAAACGACAACAGAAACACGAAATTCGGTGTGACAAGTAAGAAGGCGTTAAGTTCGGCCGGGCCGAATCTTATATACCCTCCACCACGGAGTGCATTCCACAGTATTACCAGCAGATTAAAGGATGTCCACTTTACATAGAAGTACAGTACCATATTACGAAAATTGTGATATTTTTATGCACATTACTATAATTGTTTACTATTTCAAACTATAATGTATACTTATGCGCACTGTTTAAAATCGACTACTATATATAAATAAAATGCTGAAATTGTGAAAGTGAACATGCCTAAATATTAGACGATTGTCATTCGCCATTAGAAAGAAGCATTTTCAGATACAGACAAAGTGATAAGAAAATTATAAATTTTAAAGATGTCCCCATTCGCCCCATTCTCCGCCCAAATGTACAAATTTCGAAAAAACACTTTTTCGAGTCTTCATAGTCAGAATGTATACACCGAATTTCATGATTTCAACTTCAGCGGTTTGATAGGTTCCATTTTATCCCTCTTTTTAATTATATCCCTTAAAAGTACGAATTTCGAAAAATCCCTCTATTCTACGTGTCTATGCAATTAGAGGGATGTACACACCGATTATCATGATTCTAGCTGTTGTCGTATCATTGGTACCATATTTTATCCCTTTTTGTCCCATTTCGCCCGCTAAAACTTTTATTTTCTTTGTGGTGCTTCCAAGCTACAAGAGTAATGTCCGCAATAAATTTTAACTGTATGAAAATAAGAAATTTAATTAATAAGCCAAAGCTACCAATAGTTGTATACTATATATATATAATGGATATAATACTTCAATTCATAAAGTAAATAAAGTAATAAGGGAGCAATCCCAAATACACTAAATATTGGGGGATAGAGAGAGTATTTTCAGCTACAGTCGTTTGGTTGGTTGTATTTCCATCCTATTTTAATTTCAAAAGTATAAATTTTGAAAATACCTTATCTCTCACGTACGCAGTATAAGACAACTTCATGATTCTACAATTTTTTGTCGTAAAAGCAACAAAATAAAGTACGAATTTGGAAAAAAATATTTTACTTGGCTATGCAGTCAGAGGAATGTATACACCGAATTCCATGATTCTATCAGCGGCCATTTTGTTGGTACCATTTTTCCCCCTTTTTCCAATTTTGCCCCCTCAAGAGTACGACTATCTAAAATCTCTTTATATTACGTATCTACACAATTAGAGGGACGTACTCACTGAATTTCATCATTCTAGCTGTATTCGTTTAGTTGGTACTATTTTGTAGCCATTGAAAGTACGAATTTGGAAAAAACGTTTTATTTTTCGCGTCTACGCAGTCAGAGGATTGTATACTCCGAATTTCATGATTCTAGCTGTTGTCATTTGGTAGGTACTATTTTCATCCCCTTTTTTCCATTTGAACCCCAAAAAGTACGAATTTTGGAAAGTTATTTTATTTTACGTGTCTACGCAATCAGAGGAATGTATATATCGAATTTCATTATTCTAGGTGCAGCCGTTAGGTTGGTACTATTTTTATCCCTCTATCCACATTTAACCCCTTAAAAGTACGAATTTAGAAAAAATACTTTTATATTATGTATCTACTCTATTAGAGGAATGTACACGCCAAATTTCGTGTTTCTATCTGTTGTCGTTTGATAGGTACCATTTGTATCCCTTTTTGTCCCATTTCGCCCCCTACAAATAAAAATCACTCTATGGTGCCCTTTTATGCTATAGAGGGAATGCGCATTGCAAATATTAACTAAATACAAGCTAATATGTTCAAAAAACATGCTGAAATACTCTAAATATTAGGGGTATTTTCAGTCCTTGTGAGGGAAAAAATTTTCTCGCTGGGCCGATTTCGTCCACTTTCAATCCCAACCGATCTACAACCATAAGACACATTTAAGGAAAATTTGAACGTCCTAGCTCATTTCGTTCGGCCGCTATCGTGCTTTCAACAGACAGACGGACATGGCTAGACGGACATCCTAGAATTTTACCACGACCCAGAATATATGTACTTTATGGGATGTCCGATGAATATTTCAAGGTGTTACAAACGGAATGACAAAGTGAATATACCCCCATCCTGGAGGTGGAGGGTATAAAAATGGTACCAACCAAACGACTGCGCTTAGCATAATGAAATTCGGTGTATACATTGCTCTGACTGCGTAGACACCAAAAATAAAAGGTTCTTTCCAAATTCGTTCTTTCAAGGGATACAATGGGTACAGAGGGATAAAAATAGTACCAACTAAACGGCTACAGCTAAAGTGTGTACATCCCTCTAATTGCGTAAACACGTAAAATAAAAAGATTTTTCCAAATTCGTACTCGTACTTCTACGGCAAAAATAGGTTGAATCATCAAGTTAGGTTATTTTGCATTATGTACGTGAGATAATGGATTTTCAAAAGTTGTACTTTTGGAATTAAAATAGAAAGGAAATACAATCAACTGTAGCACCCACTATCTACCAATATTTATGGTGTTTAACCTTTTTCTGAAAATATAAATAAAGGGTGATTTTTTAAGAGCTTGATAACTTTTTTTTAAAAAAAACGCATAAAATTTGCAAAATCTCATCGGTTCTTTATTTGAAACGTTAGATTGGTCCATGACATTTACTTTTTGAAGATAATTTCATTTAAATGTTGACCGCGGCTGCGTCTTAGGTGGTCCATCCGCTTAGTCCAATTTTGGCATTTCCACGTTTTTGAGTAACAGAGACCCAATTGGTGCGAACGGCGACGAATCGAAAATTGGTGGTCATCATTAACACTGGCCGATACAGCTGCGATATTTTCTTCAGTTCGCACTCTACGTAAGCGTGTTGGTGGTTTAATGTCCAACAATGTAAATTTGGTGCGAAATTTAGTCACAATAGCCCGAATAGCCGCTTCAGTGGGTCGATTAAACTGACCATAAAATGGAAGCGCGCAATGAACTTTCTTAACAGAGCACGCATTTTGATAATAAAATTCAATAATTTGCAAGCGTTGTTCGTTTGTAAGACGATTCATGATGAAATGTCAAAGCATACTGAGCATCTTTCTCTTTGACACCATGTCTGAAATCCCACGTGATCTGTCAAATACTAATGCATGAAAATCCTAACCTCAAAAAAATCACTCTTTATAAGAATATTTATTTGACTTGAAGTATTATTTCGATATATATAGTGTAAACGTATCGGTATCGGCCCGATCGATCTTTACGCCGTTTTTACTTGTTTTTTGTTCGTGCTGTTATTGTGAAACCTCAATACAAAAACGCGAAATTTAAATTGGGATTTACTGTGAAACATTTTTTTCTTTTATTACGACTGAAATTATAACTCCACTTTGAGCACTTAAAATTAAATTAGTTGTATACTTTTTTGTTTTGCTCCAACTTACTACATAAGCAGGTCCATTTCTAAGTCTATTCCAGAAAATATCAGTTGAAATTTAGAACACCAAAATTTTTATTCAAAAATTCCATTACTAATTCATTAAATTTCCATTTTAAATTTAGAAGTCATTATTTGATTTCCACAAATTCCGTTTTAGAATTTTGAAATATAGGGTCCGCCAAATAACTTTTTTTGAAAATGCTATAAAAAAACTACTGAATATTTTCTCAAATTTCTTTTTTTATTTGAAAGAACAATCCATCCGGTTAATAATGGAAAATAATTTCATTCAAATGGCTGCCTCGGGCACCCCACAAATAATAGTCCAACGGTTGAATAGTTGAAAAAAAAAACGTTAGATGGCGGACCCTTATATAGCTCCCATACCAATGTCTCCTATGATTTACTTTTTCCGCTCTAGAAACCACATATTTCAACATATAACTTTTTATACACTCCACGAGAGTATTATGTCTTTGTGCATTTGTTTGTAACACCCAAAAGGAAGAGAGATAGACCCATTGTTAATTATACCGATCGACTTTGAATCGATTTAGCAATTTCCGTCCGTCTGTCTGTCTGTCTGTCTGTCCATCTATTCTTGTAATCACGATACAGGTCGCAATTGTAGACATAACCAAATGAAACTTTGCACAACGAAGTTTTTCGGGATAAGAACGAACGCTGTTTAATTTGAAGAAAATCGGTTCAGATTTAGATATAGCCCCCATACGAATTTCACTCCCGATTTGACTCTTTTCACTCTAGATACCACATATTTTAACAGATTTTCTTCAAAATTGGCAAAACATCTTATATTTCAACTAGAAACACCTGTAGTGAAAATGGGTCAGATCGGTTCAGATTTATATATAGCTCCCATACAAATTTCGCTCCCGATTTGACTTTTTCCGCTCTAGAAACCACATATTGTATCAGATTGTCTTCAGATTTGGCAAAACATCTTATATTTCAACTAGAAACATCTATGGTGAAAATGGGTCAGATCGGTTCAGATTTATATATAGCTCCCATACAAATTTAGCTCCCGATTTGACTTTTTCCGCTCTAGAAACCACATATTGTATCGGATTGTCGTCAGATTTGGCAAAACATCTTATATTTCAACTGGAAACACCTGTAGTGAAAATGGGTCAGATCGGTTCAGATTTATATATAGCTCCCATACAAATTTCGCTCCCGATTTGAATTTTTTTCGCTCTAGAAACCACATATTTTAACAGATCCTTTTCAAATTAGGCGAAATATATTATATTTGTCCTAGAAATACCTATAGTGAAAATGGGTCAGATCGGTTCAGATTTAGATATAGCCCCCATACGAATTTCACTCCCGATTTGACACTTTTCACTCTAGATACCACATTTTTTAACAGATTTTCTTCAAATTGGAAAAACATCTTATATTTCAACTAGAAACACCTGTGGTAAAAATGTGTTAGATCGGTTCAGATTTATATATACCTCCCATACAAATTTCGCTCCCGATTTAACTTTTTCCGCCCCAGAAACCACGAATTTTCACCGAATTTCTTCAAAGTGAGCATAACACCTTATATTTGAACTGGAAGAACTTATTGTGAAAGTTAGTCACATTTTTCCATGTTTGGATATAGCCCCGATACAATATTCTTATCGATTTGACAAATCGAACCAGGTCGTATTAGCCTATGATTAGGAAACATACAAAAATTCTTCCCGTTTTCACTTTTTTACCGAGTTGGACTGTATTCGGTTGGAAAGTGGAGTGTATCATATAGTCGGCCCCGCCCGACTTTAGCCTTTCCTTACTTGTTTTTTTTTTTTTTTTGAAAATGCTATAAAAAAATACTGAATATTTTCTCAAATTTCGTTTTTTATCTGAAAGTACAATCCTTCCGGTTAATAATGGAAAATAATTTCATTCAAATGGCTGCTGAGGGCACCCCACAAATAATAGTCCAACGGTTGAATAGTTGAAAAAAACGTTAGATGGCGGACCCTATATATACATATATCTGAATTTCATTTCATTACTACTGATATTAAAATCGTCCAATAAGGCCATAGACAAAACAAGCTATTTTACCGAATTTCAAATCTCTTTGACACAGGCCCCTAGGGCCATTTCTCACAATTTCATCTATTGTTTGGTGCATTACTTGAACACTATAAGCTAAAAGTATACATCTCTCAGAAACAAACATACAATGTGAAAATATGGAAAATTATTGCTTTTTATTATGACTGAAATTATGACGCTAATGTGAACACTTGAAATAAAATTAAACGTATCCATTTTTTTGTTTTGCTCCACCTTACGCAGCATAAGCAGGTCGAGTGCATACAGAACATACCCTATTGTGATTAACAGCTTCGTCATCATTACAATCATCATCACCATCATCAACATAATCATCATCATTTCTGTTGTATTGTGTATACTGGCTGAATGCTGTTCGTTGATGTTGCCCCTGCCATAGCATCCTTCCGCAATGTTCGGTGCTCATGCAAACAACAACTCAATTTTTTATGCATTTCGGTGAACAGATGCTAATGTCAGACAACTTCCGTTACATGAAAACATCGGCACTACGTACATGTGCAGTATGAGTATGTATTGTAAGTTGGGTCGCACTGCATGCACTATACAAAAAAATGCATAAAATTTGTTATTCCTGAAATATTTGAATATTTGCAATTAAAAATAAAACAAATTATTTTTTCCACTTTTTATACCCTTCATCTCCAGGATGGGGGTATACTAACTTTGTCATTCCGTTTGAAATATCGACCTCAGATCAAATATTTGGGATATTGAAGTTTTTTGAAGAATACTGCCTTATATTTACTTTTTGAATTGACTTGAAGTAGTATTTCGATATATTAATATTATTAAATATATATTAAAAAAAAATATTTCGATATAACTATTAATATTGTAGGCTACCAAGCGTGGTTTAAAATATTTAAAATTTATTTATTTTATTTATTTATAAAATTTTCTGGTGAAAATAGGTCAGATCGGTTCAGATTTATATATAGCTCCTATTTATATTTCGCTCCCGATTTGATTTTTTCCGCCCCAGAAACCACGAGTTTTCACCGAAGTTCTTCAAAGTGAGCATAAAATTATTATACTTGAACTGGAAGAACCTATTGCGTTAGTGGGCCACTTCATTTCATGTTTGATCCCGATACAAAAATTCTCTTCGATTTGACAAAGCCTTTTATATCCTCGACCAACCAGAGCCTTTTATATCCTCGACCTCATGTTTATAGATGCAGCCGACATATTTATAACTTTTTGCACCTCTTTCCCAAAAAATACACATCTTGAAAAATCTCTATAGGTAACATGTGTTTTTGCTTTTCTACGTTGTCAGAGGAACTTACACACCAAATTTCACGGCTATAGCTGCAATGCTTTAATTGGTATCATTCGAAAAATCAATTTAAATTTGAGCTTTCAAGTTGTCAGCGGAATTTACACACCAAATTTCACGAATATAGCTGCACTACTTTAGTTGGTTCCATTTTTATCCCTTTATAAATACAAATTTCGAAAAAAAATCCAATCCAACCATTGGTACTGAATTTGGAGGAAATCGGTTCAGATTTAGATATAACCCCCATACAAATGTCGCTCCCGATTTGACTTTTTCCGCCCTATAAAGCACATATTGTACCCAATTTTCTTAAAATTTGGCTTAACACCTTATAATCAAACTAGAAATACCTGTGGCGAAAGTGGGTTAGATCGGTTCAGATTTAGATATAGCCCCCATACAAATGTCGCTCCCGATTTGACTTTTTCCACCCTAAAACCCACATATTGTACCCGATTTTCTTTAAAATTGGCATAACATTTTATAGTCGAACTAAAAACATCTATGCTGAAAGTGGGTAAGATCGGTTCAGATTTAGATATAGCCCCCATACAAATGTCGCTCCCGATTTCACTTTTTCCGCTTTAGAAACCACATGTTGTACCCGATTTTCTTTAAAATTGGTACAACATTATATAATTGAACTAGAAACACCTATGCTGAAAATGGGTAAGATCCGTTCAGATTTAGATGTAGCCCCATACAAATATTGCTCCCAATTTGACTTTTTCCGCTCAGAAACAACATATTGTACCCGATTTTCTTTAAAATTGGCACAACATCTTATAATCCAACTAAAAACACCTATGCTGAAAGTGGGTAAGATCGGTTCAGATTTAGATATAACCCCAATACAAATGTTGCTCCCTTTACATATTATATTTCACCAATAAACATACATGGTGAAAGCGGATCACATCGTTCCAGGTTTCAATATACCTCCATACAAATGTCCTTTCCGATTTAACATTTTTGTCAAACACTTACATTTACAGGATTCAAAAATCATTCCCGATTTCACTTTTTTACCGAATGGAATTGTAGTGAGATAGAAAGTGGGGTGTGTATCATATAGTCGGTTCCGTCCGTCTTTAGCCTTTCCATACTTGTTTGGGGGATGCCCATATGTCCATACTTTGGTATAACCCAAATGAGGCCCCATTCTTCTCTATTACAGCTCTAGAAACTACATCTTACATCGGATCTTCATCAAATTTTGCAGATCATTCTATGTTTCAACTAGGAATGCCTACCGTGAATGAGAAATATATTGGCGCATGTTTTGGCACAGGCCTCAAGTGTTGTTATAGGCCCCCTTCAAATGTCCGTCCGATTCATCCTATTACCGCTGTATCATCTGTATTTATCATTCGATGTTGATCAATTTTTCCATATCATGTTATATTTACTTTACTCGGAATATCTGCTGGCAAATTGGATCAATTACTTTATTATTTACCATATTCATTAAATTTTACTAAAGATGAATTTGTAGTAACTGTATAATATATATGAACTACATAAAATTGCTCCCATGAAATACCAGGGTTTAGTAATCAAGGCGAGGTATATACGCAGGGAGTGGTGTAGGGTATTATATAGTCGGCCCAGCCCGACTTTAGCCTTTCCTTACTTGTTTTTATTTGTTTTGGTTTGGCTATATTACAAAAAATTAACATTTTCCTGTAATGTTACTGCACTTCTATGAAAATGAACAGCCTCTGTGGAATGCAATCCATGGTGGAGGGTTCGGCCCGGCCGAACTTAACGCGGTTATTACTTGTTTTTATTAAAATTCCAATTTTCGGCGAAGGTACCTTAAATAGTTATACTCTCATTTTGGATGTATAATTCCGATAACACGCTTTTATATTTTAAATGAAAGGTATTCATAGTGGCTATACTTGCACATCGAAATAGTGGTCTTCAAAATTTTGAGGATAATCTATTTTTTTCGAAAAAATCTATTGTTGGTGGCATTAAAAATAGAAAAAAATTGGAAAAAAGGTTCTTGTTTTTTATAACTAACATTCTAACGCAAAGAAATTGTTTATATGTAAAAAAAATCTATGGATAAATGTAGAAGATATGATGTAGACTCAAAAGATTTAAAAATCATATATTTTATTTTTTGTCAATTATTGATGGTTTCATACTTACATTAAGCGCACGAAATATGCAGAGTTTTGTCTAATATTGTGCTAGTTCCACCCTCATTTCTATGATCAGCATCCTCTTTAAAACTTTGTTTAAAGTTTTTTTTTATAAAATCAAACAAATATTTATTACAACCCCATCTAATGTACATATACACCGGTAAACATGAATACGAACATGTCTATGTATGGGTATGTGCGGAATGATTATAATTCATCCTTGTAACAGACATCTCAGACGGAAGACACACGCACACACACCCGCACACAAACTTTTACACACATTTCATTGCAATTTGCTGGCGTTGGTGAATTGTGTTCCTGAATTGCATACTACTGCACTTGTTATTGTTGTTGTTCTTATTGTTGTGCAACATAAATTTAAAAGTAATTTATTTTTATTTTATTCGGTTTCCTTTTTATTTGACACTTTTGTCGTCGTTGCTGCGCTGTTGTTGTTATTGTTGTTCTTCGGAATAAAATAAATTTTTAACACGTTGACGTGCTTCGCATTTTTAAATATTTCTTTCCCGCCCCCTGCCACTCTGTCATGTTCACTTTCAGTAAGCTCGAGCATGGATTTTGTGATATTAATGGATGGTTGTGGCTATGAAAAACTTCGTTACAGGAACTATTTCACTCTCGCTTCAGCAATTACGTTTGCTTGTGTCCAATCAATTTTGTCGGAGCGATCGCCCAGGCAGGAAGGGGGTGTCAGCGGAAGCGTTTGATTGCATTTCAGCAATATTTACGAAAAATTGCTGGCTTTTTGATTTGATATACATACATACATACAATCGTAGTGTTTGTGATAAGTACGTATGTATCTACCTTAATTTCAAAAGGGCGTAACTGGCAATTTTTTCGAGATAGTTTTTTACTTAATCCGATTTTCTATGGGAATTATAAATTCGCATTAAATATACCAAATATCAATCAAGCATATTCAAAAAAACATGCTTAAATACTTGAAATATTAAGGATATTAGGAGTATTTTCAGTCGTCTTGTGATGTAAACATTTTTCCCTGTGGACCGATTTCGCCCACTTTCAATCCCAATGCATCTACAACTATTAGACGTATTCTGGGAAGATTTGGGCTCCTGGCTCCTTTCGTCTATATGCTAACGTGCGTTCAACAGACGGACAGACATGGCTACATCGTTTTAGAATTTGATGACGATCTAGAATATATATATATATTTTATAGGGTATCATAAATATATGTATATATATGGTATAACTATTATTAAAATGTTCATTTAATGCTTCCCTGAATTAATTTCCGTTTTGGGCGTTCCGTTTTGAACATAAGGATCTATAGTTGTATGATGTTGCAAGAACATCAAGGTTTCACTGTGCTTACTCACTCACTTTCGCTTAGTTGGTTGTGGAACATAATAACGACATAAATGCATCATTTTCGTCCACAGCTTGAGTTTCAGTTCGTCAGTTGAAATCGAATCTGCTTCTGTTTTCTATTTGTTCTGTCCTTTCAATAAAAATCGTGTTTTAATGAATAAACTTTTTATATTTATCCTCAGCACAGTTGGACATCGATTGTCCCTGTTGTGATGCGATGCGATGCGAACGTGTTCACTGCACACACTCGCATAGACAGCCATGGAAACGGAATCACAAACACCATCAGTATCGGAATCACATAAAGCAATCAACTGCACTTCAGCACATAAATCTTTGGCAATTGTTTGTGGTGGTCGTCTTTGTTGCAGTGTTATCACAAGATGGCAGGAACAACTTTCGGTGCGTTAATAATTGTGTATTGCTGTTGTTGTACTCCTCCTCATTTGCTGTTCTCTGTGTGTGCCTTGGCCAACTAAGTTGCATTCCCTGTGTTTTTGTTTTTTTTTTTCTTTTCTTTCTTATTTTTTTTTCGAATAAAACTTTTCTTGAGATTATCAAAAAGGATATCCGTTTGGGTCCCTGTGGTTTTGTTTCACATTCGGAGCGTGCACCATGAGAGTTTGCTGGAATTGCTGCTTAAATGGACGAATGGTGTTGCAGCAGGCGGCAGGCAGCACGACAAGTGGCATGTTCCCACTTAGTTTTAGTTGCTCATGTTGCAACGCCATAACGACACATGATGTTACTCTATATACATGTGTGTGTATGTAATTTCTTGTATTATTATTTTTATTTTGGCATCCTAAACGACGATGATGGTGGCGCTGGCAATCGTGACGCTGACGCCGGTGATGATGATGACGATGTGAAATTAAATATGTACATAACTGCATCATTGGATTACATGCTGTTATTACTTTTTATAATTTGAAAAGTTCATTGTATTCCTTGAATCCAAGAAGAATTTCCAAGGTCTGTCAATGTGTGTGTGTGAGTGAGTGTGTGTCCCTGTACCACGATGCGTATGTGTGTTATTTTTTCCTCTTCTATTACTGTTACTTATACGTCGTGTTGTACACGCCGTAAAGTCTTCGGCCTTTAAAATGCAGCAATTAAAGAAAATTGTTAGATTTTTTTGTAATGAAAGTCCCTGGTATTTTATACGTGTTATTCTCCGTTAATTAAAAACTATATAAGGACTGTTCAGGAAAAATTAATATTTTCTATGAAAAATATATTGAAATAAGTCAACTGGCAACTCTAACATTGTACTAAATTTTATGGTTTAATCTTTCGATTACCGCTCGCACATACAACTACCTCTTGACATGCAGGAGATAACCTAAACAACAAACTTCAATTTTTCTATAATAATTTTGCACAAAATCTGACAACTTTTTTGTATAACATTGTTCCATTTACATAAGAGAATTAGAAATTATTCATGTAATGAACCGATTTTAAGACCATTGAAGGAATTCAATTTAATTAATAAGAAATTTGTTTTAGATTTATCGCTTCCTATTAATAAATTTATGGAAATTTTAGATGTATATCACTTTTAGATTTTAAGCAAGTCTGTAAGGACATGTTTCCATAGACTATTGAATAATATAATATGACTTTCGACCTCATTACAAGGATTCTATTACCATTTTGAAATGTCAGTTAAAATTTATTCTCCGAAACATCGGGAAACGTTTTGCGATTTTATGGATTCTTTGTAAAAACGTGGATCTTTATGCGGAATAGTTCATCAATGGTAAAGCCGAATATGATTCTATCTCCAAATCGGGTGGGACATTTGTACGAACAGTCCATGGACCGGCATGTTTCATTTCAACAGTAAAATATAACGCAGTGTGGAAATTCGTATCGACGCACAGTGGTTCAGCATCAAATTCCTTCGGCCAAAATTCAATAACATTTTTTTTACACCATTTTCAATTGAAATTGAGAAAATACAAATTGAAATTGTGAAAAAACAATTTGAAATTCAGAAATGTTAATCGAAATTGAGAAAATACAAATTGAAATTCAGAAATCAAAATTTAAATTAACTTGTAGTTTCTCATTTTCAATTTTCATTTCCAAAAGGAATTGATCGTTTATTATCATCTTAGAATCAATTTCTGAGTCGATTTAGCAAAATTGCCACAGATAAGTTTTGTGGTCCATGGACGGATGCTATTTAATTTGGAGCAAATCGGCTCAGATTTAGATATAGCCCCCACACAAATATTGCTCCCGATTTGACTTTTTCCGCTCTAGAAACCACACATTTTCCTACAATTTGGTAAAAAGACTTATATTTCAACTAAAAAAATCTATAGAGAAAATGGGCTAGATCGGTCCAGATTTAGATATAACCCCCATACAAATCTCGGTCCCGATTTGACTTATTCCGCTCTAGAAACCACATATTGTACCCGATTTTCTTAATATTTGGTAAAATGACTTATATTTCAACTAAAAACATCTGCGGTGAAAATGGGCCATATCGGTTCAGATTTATATATAGCACCCATACAAATCTTGGTCTCGATGCGACAAACAAACGCAAGTCTTCAACATTGAATTGCCGTTCTCTTAATAAATCTCGATCAGTAATGTCAGCGGTAGAACGTTCAGGTTCCGAGTTGATTAACAGTTTGTTTCTAATGGCTAGTCATTGCCTTCAATTTTGATCAGTGCATGGTTGAAAATGTTAATCACAAATGATATAGAATCGTAACGGTGCGATAATGATGCAACATGTCCTCAGGATATGCCTCTTTAAATTTTTCTCACAGGTCTTTTGGGTTAGATCCATTAAAGTGGTCTCCCAGTGTTGATCATTTTCAAGCAAATGAAGTTTCTGACACACCTTTCTATGCGTTTGACATACAACCCCATCAACTGTTCTTAAATTTGAAAATGAAGTAGGTCCTCTCACGTTAACTAATAACATTCTGCATATTTATCGGTATAAACACGGTCCAATGCATATGAAGCTATAATATTTTGATACCGATCTACTCGAACACCTTGCTTGGTTCAAGTAAGAGGAGACGCGCCAATTTTTCATACCATGACCTCCTATATTCAAGAACCACACCCATACCTGAACGTAGCGGTAGAAAAAATATCCCCTTTCCACAGGTTAGATACAGTAAAATTTTCAAGAGAAACCGCCATTCATTACGTTTTTTGTGATAATTTTAAAATATAGTTGGTGTGGGCAGCGTCGCGTCCCTTTGTATCATGACCATTGTATAGTCACCATTCAGAAACTATCCTCCGTTCAGAAGTTAGTAACAATAACATCTGCACTTCGATACGTGTTTTATGATAGTTTTTAAATATAGTTTGTGTGGGCGGTGTCACGCCCCTTTCTCGTATAATGGCCCATTATACCCTGGAACCATCCCTTGCCCAGAAGTTAGCTGCAGTAAAATTATTGAGCGAATCCACCCATCGGTATGCGTGTTGTAATAGTTTTAAAGTATAGTTTGTGTGGGCAGTACCACGCCTCTTTGTCCTATCATGACCTAGTATAGCCAGGAACTATCCTATGACCTCTGGTTAGATAAAGTAAAATTTTCAGGCGAATCGGTCCACCGGTTTGGCGTCCTATACGCAACATACAGACATACACACGCATTGATTTATATATATATATAGATTTGCTTCTAATAATATAAAAAAAATCCTTTCGGAATTGTATGACTTTGAATCAACATAGCTTTTGTCCCTTAAAAGCCTTTGAACATAAAACAAGTAAGGAAAGGCTAAAGTCGGGCGGGGCCGACTATATAATACCCTACACCACTCCCTGCGTATGTACCTCGCTTTGATTACTAAACCCAGGTATTTCATGGGAGCAATTTTATGTAGTTCATACAAATTATATAAATTATATTCATATAATTTATATGATTTAAATTCATCTTTAGTCAAATTTAACGAATATGGTAAATAATATGGTAATTGATCCAATTGTCCGACAGACAAATACAAATTATACAGTAGTATACCAAAGTCATACCAAAGTATGGACATATGAACATCACCCAAACAATTCTCATTGCATTTCAATTCGGTAAAAAATTGAAATCGGGAAGGATTTTTGCATCCTGTAAATGTATGTGTTTGACAAAAAATGTTAAATCGGAGAGGACATTTGTATGGGGGTATATTGAAACCAGAAACGATGTGACGCGCTTTCACCATGCCTGTGTATTGGTGAAATATAATATGTAAAATTTTGCCAAAATCGGTTAAACATTCGGGAGCGACATTTGTATGGGGGCTATATCTAAATCTGAACCGATCTTACCCAATTTCAGCATAGGTGTTTCTAGTTGGATTATAATATGTTGTGCCAATTTTAAAGAAAATCGGGTACAATATGTGGTTTCTAAAGCGGAAAATGTCAAATCGGGAGCGACATTTGTATGAGGGCTATATCTAAATCTGAACCGATCTTACCCAATTTCGGCATAGGTGTTTCTAGTCAGATTATAAGATGTTCTGCCAATTTTAAAGAAAATCGGGTACAATATGTGGTTTCTAAAGCGGAAAAAGTGAAATAGGGAGCGACATTTGTATGGGGGCTATATCTAAATCAGAACCGATCTTACCCAATTTTTGCATAGATGTTTCTAGTTGTATTATAAGATGTTGTACCAAATTTAAAGAAAATCGGGTACAATATGTGGTTTCTAGAGCGGAAAATGTCAAATCGGGACCGACATTTGTATGGGGGCTATATCTAAATCTGAACCGATTTCCTCCAAATGCAATGCCGATGGTCCTTGGCCAGAAAAAATAACTTCTGCCAAGTTTCATGACAATCGGTCAACAATTGCGACCTGTAGAGTGCGAACAAGCTTAGATGGTCAGCAGACGGACGGACAGACATTGTTAAATCGACTCAGCTGGTGATTCTAAGCCGATCGGTATACTTAAAGGTGGGTCTAGCTCGATTATTTATTGGTGTTACAAACATTTGGCGCGAAACTAACTTATAATACCCTAGACCACGAAGTGGTGTAG
This sequence comes from Polietes domitor, assembly GCA_947397865.1. Lineage (NCBI taxonomy): Eukaryota > Metazoa > Arthropoda > Insecta > Diptera > Muscidae > Polietes > Polietes domitor. The sequence continues at coordinate 121,761,007 of OX377620.1, forward strand.
GGTATAAATACATATTTAGAAAGTTGGAAGGGTTTCCGTTTTTGGATAGTATTTTTTATTCTCCTTAAAACTTATGAAAATTTCGTCACTTTGCATTTCAGATGACGATAAATATTCTGGGTCGTGGTAAAATTCTAATCCATATCCGCAAGTTTGTTCTGCCATCGGTCTGTCTGTTAAAAGCACGCTAGCTTGGAAACGTAACCATTAAAACAACCGTTAGTAATACCACCAGGTTCGTCAACTTGAACATTGGCCTTGAATAAAATTTCCACATTTGTAAAAACGGATCCTTGTTTCTTCAAATTTATGCATAAACCATTGCAAAGTAATATTTTTGGCCATGTCTAAAGGTCGCATCTCTAAATTGTACATTTTCTTATTTTGTCCTTAAACATTGTTTGTGTGTGTGTGTGTTTGCGTTCTTTCAAGGAAGCTCATAACAAATGGTGTCATTTAAACGAAGATCATTTGTACACTTGTCCAGGACAACAACTATAACAACATTTTCCCTTTGCACTTGAAAATCATAGTAACATACTTGCATACATAAGAATATATTCATTTATGTACGTACACAAGGATGGATCTCAAAATGTAAATTATTGAATTTTGACGTACTCTTTTGACATTAGAATTTTTCTAGAAAAAGTAAAAATATAAAAGACTAGTATCCAAATGATCCAGCATGTAAGGAAACCCTTTTCAGGGTTTCGTTTTATGTCGAGCGTTTAAACATTGTGAAAAATCAACTTATGTTGTGTGTCTGCGTAGTCTGTGTGATGTTCACACCGACTTTCAGATGCAACAGTTTGGTAGTACAATTTGTATGCCTTTTGTAATGAATTTCGGAAAATACATACAAAAATACTACGAGTCTACGTAGTTAAGGAATGTTGCACTTCTAAGTGATCGAAGGAATGTACGAATTTCAAAAAATGCATTTACGTTGTACGTTGCTAAAACACTTGTCTTTGTATAAGGTCTCGGGTTCGCATCGAGGCTCGGAAAAAAACATTTTTTTGTTTTTATTACTTTTATAAATAAACAATGTTTAATTTTGTATAATTTTAACAATCCAATACAAATTTATTGCCTTATTAATGTACTTCAAATATTTAATTTTTTATTAATATCAGAAAAATTAAGTAGTGAGAATTGTGTAATACTAATTCAATTTAATATTTATTTGCATTATAGTTCATATTAGTTCACATTAAATAAATATTTTGTTTAGTTTGGTTTAGTTAGTCACAACTCCCAACAGATGATTGCTGAGATGGTTAGAGTAGCAACCATAATGTCCGTTGTTCTACCCCCGGTAGCGGCGGATTTTTTAAAACAGAAAATAAATCTAGTGAAAAAGTGGTTCCTTTGCAACACTTTAAAATAACTTTAAAGTCTTTCAAAATGAAGGACATCCCTCCTATGACAATTCCAGATTAAACAATGACCTGGTCCAATTTGTCGAACCGAAAAGAATATTTGTATCTGGGCTATATCCAAGTATGGAATAAAGAGACTAACTTTAAAAATAAGTTCTTCCAGTTCAAATATAACGTGTTATGCTCAGTTCGAAGAAATTCGGTGCAAATTCGAGGTTTCTGGGGCGGAAAAAGTTTATCTGGGAGCGATATTTGTATTGACCCATTTTCACTATGGATGTTTCTAGTTGAAAAATAAGATATTTTGAATGATTTGAAGAATATCTGTTAAAATATGTGGTTTATAGAGTGGAAAAAGTAAAATCGGGAATTGTGTGGGAGCTATATATAAATCTGAACCGATCTGACCCATTAGCACCAAGGCTGTTTATAGAACAAATATAAGATATTTCGCCTAATTTGAAAAGGATCTGTTAAAATATGTGGTTTCTAGAGAAGAAAAAGTCAAATTGGCAGCGAAATTTTAATGCTATATATAATTCTGAACCGATCTGACTTATTTTCACCATAGGTGTTCCTTAGAGCGTACCAGGTTACAAGTAAAAAAAAGTTCGCCGTACACCTTCGAATATGAAGTATTATTGAAAGGTAGTTTCAAAATTTTTTTTTTTATTTTTTTATGCCGAACGTAGGGGTCGCGCTTTTACATTTTTCTATATAACTTCTGCATTTATAAACGGATTTTAAAGTGTGATACATCGATGTTTTTGTCTCGACGAGGCATATCTTCCTTAGGAAGATATGAGAGCTATATATACATCTGAACCGATCTAACACATTTTTACCACAGGTGTTTCCAGTTGAAATATAAGGTGTTTTGCGAATTTTGAAGAAAATCTGTTAAAATATGTGGATGCTAGAGCGGGAAAAATCAAATTGGGAACGAAATTTTAATGGGAGCTATTTATAAATCTGAACCGATCTAACACATTTTTACCACAGGTGTTTCTAGTTGAACTATAAGATGGTTTGCCAATTTTGAAGAAAATCTGTTGAAATATGTGGTATCGAGAGTGAAAAGGTCAAATCGGGAGTGAAATTCGTATGGGGGCTATAGCTAAATCTGAATAGATCTGACTTAGTTTCACCATAGGTGTTCCTAGTTTAAATATAAGTCGTTTTGGCAAATCTGAAGCGAATCTGTTAAAATATGTTGTATCTAGAGTGAAAAGAGTGAAATCATGAACATGGGCTTGTACGTTCATCAGATTCAAAAGGTATATATATATATATATATTAGGATAATAAATTAAAATAAATTGCAGCATTCACCCCCAGAAATGAAGATTGCATTGTTTATTGAAGATCTGCAAAATATTTCGTCACTGGGTCAATCCATCTGTGAGCTAAATGCTCCTGAAAACACCTCTAAAAATCATATTTTTGTGATTTTTTTTTTTGTGTTGCATATTTGTAAAATTTTTTTTCTGAATTAATAGACCCTCGAAAGCACTTTAAATAAAATTTTTCATTCTTGCCATTCCGCTCATTGGTCGTATTATTAGACGTTTATATTGATTTTTTGTGGATTTTCAAGGTGACAGCTAAAAACTCCTATTTTTGGTAACATTTTCTAAGAGGTGTTATGAAAAATAAAAGAAGGAATCACTGTCTTTCGAATGATGCCTAAATGAAGAATATAGGACGAAAACTGACGTCACTGACTCCATGTTTGTAAAATAATTTAATATAAGTGGTGGATTTGAAGAGCCAACATTTTCAAACTCTTTTTAAAAAAAAAAGCGCTGCGGCGTCAATTTCCTTCCGATGTTCATCATTTAGGCATCATTCGAAAGATATTGACTGCCGCTAATAAAATACTAACCCTACGTCACTATAAAACAAGTAAAAAGGCGTTAAGTTAATCAGGGCCGAAACTTATATACCCTCCACCACGGAGTCGACTTATAAGTTTACCATATTAGGAAAATTGTTGCTTCATTATTATAATATTAATTTCTTGATTCAAGCTACAGCCTTAATGTCTGTACCAAAATTGAAGATCCAATATCTTTCGGAATACAATATACACAGTTCATTTCACGATTTTAGCTACAGCCTTAGCCTTGATAACAGTTCCACTCCTTTTTCCATTTTGACTCTAAAAGTACTAATTTAGAAAAAATCGTACGTCTTATTTTCCGCGTCTACACAGTCAGACTACTGCAAGTAGTGAATATTATAATTCTAGCTTTAGCCGCTTGACTGGTGCCAAATTTAATCCGATCCTGATCCTGAAGGTACGAATATCGAAAAATCTCTTTATTTTTCGCGTCTACGCAGTCAAAGAAATGTACACACCAACTTTCATTATTATAGCTGCAGCCGCTTGGTTGGTACCATTTTTGTACCCTGGTTCTTTTTCCTCTGGCCCGATTTCGCCTTCTTTCTATCCCAACCGATCTGCAACCGTAAGACACATTTAGGGAAAATGTGAACCTAGCTCATTTCGTTTGGCGGCTAGCGTGCTTTCAACAGACAGACGGGCATGACTAGATCGTCTTAGAATTTTACCACGACCCATAATATATATACTTTATGGAATCTCCGATGAATATTTCGAGGTCTTACAAACGGAATGACAAAGTGAGCGTATAAAACACACAAAAAATATTATAAAGGTCGAATAATTCGACTAATTAGTTACTCTGAGTCAAAATTTATATTTAAAAAATTATATTTAAGTTGGCAAAAATGCAGCACAAAAAATTACACAGGAAAAACATGATGAGCGTTTAGCTCACAGACGGCTTTATCTAGGAATGAAATATTATGCAAATCATCATTAAACAATCCAAACTTTATTTTCGTTGGGTGACTGGATTTTTTTTCCATTTGTAGCCAGCCTAATATATATAGAGAAGGCTGTATAACTCTGTATACAAATTTTAGCAGCCTCTCCCTATAAGTGGGCGTGATCTTTATTTTTTTTTCAATTTGTCCACTATTACACTAAGGAAACTCCACAAATTATTTCGAACAGTTAACATAACTGGTCGGGGGTAGTTTGTAATCATAAACAAGTATAGCAATTTTCATAGAAAATATCATAATAATTGTTTACATAAGATCTCAATTTAAACCAAATTTCATGACAATTTTAATCAATGACGAGGGCAATATTTGTATAAATTCATATGGGTCGTTTGAATAATGGGTTAATTCAAATCTGAACCGATTTTCTTATATGTAATATATAGCAATAACGTTCGAAAAATTTATTTGTGCAAATTTCACTGACATCGAGCAGCGTGATGAGGGGATAAAAATTAAAACTGGTGTTTTTATATTGAGAATTGTCGAACAAACCGAAACCCGGTTTACTGAATGCGGTCTTCGTAGTTTACTTATATCCAAAATCCCAAACACCGCCATTTTTCGACATGAACAATTTGTATTTTTCGTTACGCCCTAATATACCTAAATTTGCGTTGAATTTGTAAGGGGGAATCACAAAATCTGCATTCAGACATCTCATATGTAACCAAAATAGTCCATGAATAAATGCAATTTTGAGAAATGATATGCTTGCTATTCAAGCCACTCGTACGAGTGCAAACACAACCAACCACCCATACACAGAATTGAAAGGAGGGGGATTAGATACGACGACGACGACTGTAGCTGTAGCTGTATATTGCAATCGTACAGTGAGTTACGTGAAAGTACTAAGCTAAGAGACCATGTGAATTTATATCAGAGGAACACAGTCATGGTTATGCTTGTGATGGAAGTTGGAGAGATCCCTGAAGTCCATTTAAAATTTAGGGGGAAATGGGACTAAAGGACCACATTCTTGTTTTGTGTGTGATTAAGAGAATTCTGGAAAAAATAAATCAAATTAGGAATTATCAAAAGTTATAGCTTTTAAATAAATATACAAAAACGTCTATTTCTGATGTACAAAACTACACTGATTTCAATCAATTTGTTATTCAAACCTTCTACACAGTCAGAGGAGTATGTACATCGAATTTCGTGGTTCTAGCTACAGCCGATTGTTTGGTTCCCCTTCTATTCAACTTTTATCCTTAAAGTACGATTTTCGAAAAATCAATTATCTATTGCATTCAGATTGGAATGTACAAACCTTACGAGTATAGCAGCAATGATTTTCTTTGTACCCGATATATCCCTTGTACCTGAAAGTACGTACGTGGGTATAAATCGAATTTCTTGATGCTAGCTGGAGTCGTTTGATTGGTACCATTTTTATCCCCATTTTCGATTTCCAGTGTCAGCCTTCATACGCCTGCAATATTTCATTACAATATGTCGACCACTGAATATTTTATAAAAGTTCGGTAGGGCCGAACTCCATGAAAGTGCGAATTTGGAAAAAACTTTTTTAATTTATGATTCTAGCTGTGGCCATTTGGTTGGCACACTTTTTATCCCCCTTTTCCTTTTTACTCCCTAAAAGTACAGTTTCGAAAATTCTTTTTATTTTACATATCTACGCAATCAGAGGAATGTATACACCGAATTTCATTATTCTAAGTGCAGCCGTTTGATTGGTACCATTTTTATCCCTCTATTTCCATTTTATTCCTTTAAAGTACGAATTTGGAAAAAAAGATTCGTTATGTTTCGGGTCCACTTTAGAATGTACAGTTTCATGATCTGTTTGCTTGATACCAGTTTGATTATTTTTCATTTTGACCCTCAAAGTACGACTTTGGAGAAATACTCATATTTTGCGTACTCTTTTTGCGTGAATTTCATGAATCTAACTACAGCCGTTTGCTTGGTACCAATTTTATGCCGTTTTGATCCTAAAGGTACGGTTATCGAAATAAATCTTTATTTTTCGTATCTACGCAGTCAGAGCAATGTACACACCGAATTTCAATACTGCAGCCGTTTGGTTGGTACCTTTTTTATCCCCTCTTGCCCCATTTTCTGCCTAAAAGTAAAAAAATTCGAAAAAATCCTTTATGTTTCGCGTCTATACAGTCAGATTGATGCATACACCGAATTTTATGATGGTTACTTCAGTGGTTTGGTTGGTACCATTTTTATCCCTTAAAAGTACGAATTACGAAAAATCACTCCATTTTACGTGTGCACGTAATTATAGGGACGTACACACCGAAATTCATGTTTCTAACTGTTGTCGTATCATTGGTATCATTTTTATTCCTCTTTTCAAATTGTATCCCTTAAAAGTACGAATTTCAAAAAATTCCATATATTTTACGTATCTACGTAATTATAGGGATGTACACACCGAATTTCATGTTTTCAGCTGTTGACGTATCATTGGTACCATTTTTATCCCTTTTTGCCCCATTTCACCCTCTAAATCTTTTTTATACTTTTTGGTATTTTCACGTTAGTAGACGAATGTCCGCAACAAATGTATAGAAAGCAAAATTTTCAAAATATTTGCTTAAATAATTTAAATATTAGGAGATATTTTCAGTCCTTGTTAGGGGAAAAAATTTCCCTCTGGGCCAATTTCGCTCACTTTCAATCCGCACCGATCTGCAACCATCATTTCCTTCTGCAGCTAGCGTGCTTTCAACAGACGGACATGACTAGATCGTCAGATTATATATACATTATGGAGTCTCCGACGAATATTTCAAGGTGTTACAAACGGAATGACAAAGTGAATATACCCCCATCCTAAGGTGGAGGGTTTAAACATATGATGCAATACTCTAAATATTAGAAGTTTTTTCAGTCCTTGTGAGGGGAAAAATTTTCCCTTTAGACCGATTTCGCTCATTTGCAATCCGATTTGAAACCGATCTACAACTATAAGACATTTTCATGCAAAATTCGGACATCCTAGCTCATTTCGTTTATATGCTAGCGTGCCTTCAACAGACGGACGGACGGACATGTTTAAATCATCTTAGAATTTTATTACGATCAAGAATATATATGCTTTATGGGGTCTCAGATCGATAATTCACGAACGGAATGACAAAATTACTATACCCCCATGCTGGAGGAGGAGGGTATACAAATAGTGAAAGCAAAAAAAAATGTTTCGAACAGATTGAAATTTCATTGTTGCAAAAAGTCTAACAACTTAATTTATTCGACATTTTCCAAAAACAATGAGGGCCGTACGAAAAGGAATTATCTACATATGTCGTTCTAAATTAAATTTTTTCAATATTGCATTTACATATTCCGATAGAAAACGTTGGAATATAGCGGAATAAGTAAAAAAGTGATTTTGAAAGAATTGTCCTGAGCACAAGTATAATAAAGAAATGTGTGAAAAATTCATTTGCAAATGGTGATGATTATTCGAACGCAACATTTACATACACACATATCTACATAGCAGATTAATGTAATTCCTATATGCACATGCTCATTGATGCAACTTACTTAGATATGCATGATTTCAGAACCGACTCGGCTGTGCCTTGTGTCCCAAAAATAACATTAATCGTTCTTCCTAAGAGTGAAAACCGCACACACATTATGGTGCATCGTAAAATTTGAATTCTGGAATTTTTTCGCTAAAAATAAAAAAACCCACAAATCATACATAAATTGTGTTAAACATTTTTACTTAGACTGATAGCGATCAGAGCTTCTATGAAGTCCAAATAAATACATATGGTTCATTTGCTTCAAGACTGTCAATAAAAAATCTATTGTTGCATCAAAGCTGTGTCTGTGCCAAATATAGTTTGTTTGTAATAAATATTTATTATTATTTTATTTACTTTGGATCAACATAATTTTTACTTTCGAAAGCCTTTAAATAATAAAATACATATTTATAAAGGTTGAAGTCCTGCACCTTGGAAGAAAGGATGGAGTTGGTGACATGATTTAGATTTTTTAGTTCGAAAACGCGAATTACTAGTTTTTTGTAATAAAAACTTTGAGTACAAAAGCTTTAAAAAGTTGAGAAAAAATTAAGTTTTTTCACTTTTAAAAATCTGATAATATATTTTGTCTATGTATTATCAAGAAATACATAATAGATGGACTCTCCCTGGTCACATTCGAAGAGGTTAAAAACAAGGAAACACTTAATTTTTTTTACTTCTGTATATATTTAACAAGTAAAAATGGCGTTAGGCTCGGCCAGGCTGAACTTTATATACCTTCCACCATGGATTGCATTTCACAGAGACTATCGATTTTCGTAAAAGTGCAGTAACCAAAACAAATAAAAATATTGAAAAACTAATTTTATAAATAAATATAAAAAAAATATTATACCCTCCACCTCCAGGATGGGGGTATATTAACTTTGTCATTCCGTTTGTAACACCGTGCAATATTCACCTGAGACCCCATAAAGTATATATATTCTGGGTCATGGTAAAATTTTAAGACGATATTACCATGTCCGTCTGTCTGTTGAAAGCACGATAGCGGCCGAACGAAGTGAGCTAGGAGGTTCAAATTTTTCCTAAATGTGTCTTATGGTTGTAGATCGTTTGGGATTGAAAGTGGGCGAAATCGGCCCAGAGGGAAAAATTTTTCCCTCACATGGACTGAAAATACCCCTAATATTTAGAGTTTTTCAGCATGTTTTTTTAACATATTAGCTTGTTTTTACTTGATATTTGCAATGCGCATTCCCTTTATAGCGTAAAAGGGCACCATAGAGTGTTTTTTATTTGTATGGGGCGAAATGGAACAAAAAGGGATAAAAATGGTATACCTATCGAATGACAACAGATAGAAACACGAAATTCGGCGTGTACATTCCTCTAATAGAGTAGATACATAATATACGGCTGCACCTAGAATAATGAATTTCGATGTATACGTTCCTCTGATTGCGTAGACACGTAAAATAAAAAAACTTTAAAAAATTCGTACTTTTTGGGGTTCAAATGGAAAAAGGGGATAAAAAAGGGGATAAGAATAAGGGGGATAATAGTAGTAGGGTATATAAATAGTACCCAAATGACCGCAGCTAAGATCACAAAATTCGAAGTATACGTTCCTCTGACTGCATAGACACGAAAAATAAAACGTTTTTTCCAAATTCGTACTTTCAAGGGATACAATGGCTACAGGGGATAAAAATAGTACCAACTAAACGAATACAGCTAGAATGATGAAATTCGGTGTGTACATCCCTCTAATTATGTAGATACGTAAAATAAACTGAGTTTAGATAGTCGTACTCTTGAGGGGGCAAAATTGGAGAAAGGGGATAAAAATGGTACCAACAAAATGGCCGCTGATAGAATCATGGAATTCGGTGTATACATTCGTACGTACTTTATTTTGTTGCTTTTACGACAACAAAATGGTAGAATCATGAAGTTGTCTTATACTGCGTACGTGAGAGATAAGGTATTTTCAAAATTTATGCTTTTGAAATTAAAATTGGATGGAAATACAACCAACCAAACGAATGTAGCTGAAAATACGCTCTGTATACCCCAATATTTGGGGTATTTATGATTGCTGCCTTATAATTACTTTATGAATTGAAGTATTATTTCCTTTATATATATATACATAGTAGCCAAGGCTACCAAGGCTTATTAATTAAATTTGTGATTTTCATACAGTTAAAATTTGTTGTGGACATTCCTCTTGTAGCTTGGAAGCACCACAAAGAAAATAAAAGTTTTATCTTGCGAAATGGGACAAAAAGGGATAAAATATAGTACCAATGATACGACAACAGCTAGAATCATGAAATTCGGTGTGTACGTCCCAATAATTCGTAGACACTTAAAATAGAGAGATTTTTCGAAATTCGTACTTTTAAGGGATATAATTAAAAAAGAGGGATACAAATGAGAGCTACCAAACTGCTGAAGTTGAAATCATGAAATTCGGTGTATACATTCTGACTAAGAAGACTCGAAAAAAAGGTTTTTTTCGAAATTTGTACATTTGGTCGGGGAATGGGGCGAATCTGGCGATATGGGGAATGGGGATATCTTTAAAATTTATAATTTTCTTATCACTTTGTCTGTATCTGAAAATGCTTCTTTCTAATGGCGAATGACAATCGTCTAATATTTAGGCATGTTCACTTTCACAATTACAGCATTTTATTTATATATAGTAGTCGATTTTAAATAGTGCGCATAAGTATAGATTATAGTTTGAAATAGTAAACAATTATAGTAAATGTGCATAAAAACATCACAATTTTCGTAATATGGTACTGTGCTTCTATGTAAAGTCGACATCCTTTAATCTGCTGGTAATACTGTGGAATACACTCCGTGGTGGAGGGTATATAAGATTCGGCCCGGCCGAACTTAACGCCTTCTTACTTGTTTTTAACTTCACTTATAAGGCAAGACAACCAATATTTTTATCGAAAAAATACTTCAAGTCAGTAAAGTAAATATAAGGCAGCAATCTTCAAAAAAGCTTAAATACCCCAAATAGAGGCGGATAGAGGTTGCAATAAGCTAACTTCATAATTCTGCACATTTTTGTCGTAAAAGTAAAGAAGTACGAATTTGGGAAATACACCGAATTTCATGATTCTAGCTGTGGTTATTTGGTTGGTACCATTTTACACCAAAAACTAAAAAATCTCTTTATTTTATGAATCTATCAGAGGAATGTATATTCCGAATTTCATGACTGCGGTTATTTGGTTGGTACCATTTTTATCGCTCTATTCCCCTTAAAAGTACGAATTATTATAGGAATGTACACACCGAAATTCATGTTTGTATCAGTTCTCGTTTCATTGATACCATTTTTATCCCTTTTTGTCCCATTTCACCCCCTTCAAAAAATCACTTTATTGTGCACGATTTTACTATAAGGGAAAAGAGCATACCAAATATAAAAAAATATAAGAAGATATATTCAAAAAACATGATGAAATATTGTAAATATTTTGCCTGTGGACCGCCCATTGACAATCCCAACCGATCTACAACTTTGAGACGTATTCATGCAAAATTTGGACGTCCTAGCTCCTTTCGTTTAGATGCTAGCATGCTTCCAACAGACGGACCGACATGGTTAAATCGTCGTATGATCATCATTGTAACTAAGCCTAATTTAATTACTTTTTCGTGAACTAATACAAGTCAGAAACAATATTTTTTCAACTTTTATTTTTCTTTTTTTTCAAAATATTACTTTTCTTTTAAATTAAAAAATAAGAAATTTAGTCTATTTTGGGCTAATTTCTATATATATATTTTCAAAATATATTCAAAATTTTAATATAAGAAATATTCTAAATATTAATAGTATGGGTTGGGTAATACTTTTTATTGCGTGCTAGTTATATCAAGATAATGCTTAAATATATTCAAAATTTTAATATAAGAAATATTCTAAATATTATTAGTATGGGTTGGGTAACTCCATTAATAACTTCACACGTATAAAATAAAAAATAAACCCCTATTACTGTGGCTGTAGCTGATTTTGACGTCATTGGAAAATGTCCTTGAAAATTCTGCTGGTACAGCAGTGACGATTACCGGTGCCTGGCATCGCATCGACTTGATAACCGAGTAGATTCTGCCAAAATTGGATTATATTGATGTGGATGACTTGTGCTTTCAACATGACGCTGCGTTATCCTTTATAAATCATTTCAACCAAATGGAACTTCTTGACTAAGCTCGAACTTTACTGAACCACGTGAACATGGCGGCATGTGACTTGAATGTACCTCATCGCTCCTGGAATTATAGTAAATTACTCAGATAGGAGTCGACTCTGTATGCACGTTTATGTGCATATACTTATGTGTATACGAGAATAAAATATAGATGATTTTTCTTAAATTGTGGTCTTCAGTTTTTTTCGGTTTCCGTTCATCTAACATTCAAAATATCTGGGTCATTGTCACTCAAGGATGTTCCCATACAGAGAGACACACACACACATGCACACACACATGCACACTCACACACACACAAATCTCGCCAATCATCTTATCCATTGTATTCTCATGAACGATGGGTGGCATATCAAACATAATGCAAATACATTCTAAAGCGGAAAAAAATACGAATAATATAAGAAAAATATTTGTATTTGCTTAGTTTCTCTTCTTTTTTGTTTTGGATTAAAAATCATTACATGTAAATTAGGGTGTCCCGAATATATAAATTTTGTATGAAAGAACTTCTCCACCGTCAATCGGGGTAGGGGACCAGCAATAACATCATCTTTGTCATTTTCAGCGATATGAAGACTTGCATCGGCAAAATATCTGATTTTATATAACAATTTAACACACACCAAGTGCAAGAGCAATAAGTGTTGAGATTTTTTGGAAAAAATCTAATTTTATGGAGATTGTGTCTAAACCAATGTTTCTAAGTGAAAATAAAAATCACAATATTTGTAGCCCTCATAATTGTTTAATTTTTATAATTGAACATACATATAAATGAAAGTACAAATATTAAAGGTACCTTTGACGAGAATTTGATTTTTAGTAAATAATTAAAAAATATATCCATATTTTTTAAAATAGTTTTCGAGTTTAGAAAGCCAATATATCACGAAGTCTTATACATTTTTGTAAGCTTGTGTAGTGTTACTCACTGACTGACTTATCCTTGATCAGCGCCAATACCAAACGGCTGAAGTCAGGGTCATGCAATTTTCAGGGTAGTTTCCAAATATGACGGAGACTAAAGGCGGACTAAGTTCATACTTTTAGGGGATGAAATGGGTCAAAAAGGGATAAACATCGAACATTCGTCCTGACTAAACGACAGTAGCTAGAAACATGAAATTCGGCGTGTGCCTTGCACTTACCATGCAGACGAGCTACAAATAGGGATTTTTCGAAATTTGTACTTTTAAGGGAGGAAAGAGACAAAAATGGTACCAATTTAACTAATGCAGCTATATTCGTGAAAATCGGTACTTACATTTCTCTGACAACGTAGACTTTGCAACATATTTGCAACGAGGATATTTCGCAATTTGTACTTTTAAGGGGCGAACGGGAAAAAGAGATAAAACACTCAAAAGGAAGCGAGCTAGACCAATTGTTAATTATACCGATCGACTTAGAATCACTTTTTGAATCGATTTAGCAATGCCCGTCTATTTAATTTTAGGTATATCTGTTCAGATATAGCCCCCATAAAAAAATCGCTCCCGATTTGACATTTTCCGCTCTAGAAACCACATAGTGTACGCGTTTTTTCTTTAAATTTGGCGCAACATCTTATAATCCAACTAAAAACAACTATGGTGAAAGTGGGTAAGATCGGTTCATATTTAGATATAGCCCCAATACAAATGTTGCTCCCAAATGTATAACCGATTTTGGCCAAACTATACATATTATATTTCACCTATTTCGTTTCAGGTTTCAATATACCCCCATACAAATGTCCTTTCCTATTTAACATTTTTTGTCAAAAACATACATTTACACGATACAAAAATCCTTCCCGTTTTCACTATATTACCGAATTGAATTGTATTTGATTAGAAAGTGGAGTGTATCATATAGTCGGCCCCGCCCGACTTTAGCCTTTCCTTACTTCCTTACCTTTTCCCGAACACACCTACCACATATCTCCACTATTTGTTCTCACCATTCTAAATGCACAAAGGAGGACCCTAGTGGAATCCTGGCAGTCAGTCGCCAATATTTTTTCAAACCCCACATTTTCTAATAACATACCTACTCTCTATTTTAACCCTTAAGGTGGTCGCCATAAGATTTTTTTATTATTTATAATTTTTTTGTATAAAGAAAGGCCGAAAACAATCCCCATTAATTTTTCCTCCTCAAGAATTTATCCGAACACACCTACCCCAGCCCTACTAAGGGTGCTCCCATACAAAAACTTTTTTATACCCTACACCACTTCGTGGACTAGGGTATTATAAGTTAGTTTCGCGCCAAATGTTTGTAACACCAAGAAATAGACCAAGACCCTAGCTAAACCCACCTTTAAGTATACCGATCGGCTTAGAATCACCAGCTGAGTCGATTTAACGATGTCTGTCTGTCCGTCCGTCTGCTGACCATCTGAGCTTGTTCGCACTCTACAGGTCGCAATTGTTGACCGATTATCATGAAATTTGGCAGAAGTTATTTTTTCTGGCCAAGGACCATTGGTATTGAATTTGGAGGAAATCGGTTCAGATTTAGATATAGCCCCCATACAAGTGTCGATCCCTATTTCAATTTTTTCGCTTTAGAATCCACATATTGCACCCGATTTTCTTTAAAATTGGCACAACATTTTATAATCGAACTAGAAACACTTATGCTGAAAGTTGGTATGATCGGTTCAGATTTAGATATAGCCCCCATACAAATGTCTCTCCCGATTTGACTTTTTCCGCTCTAGAAACCACATATTGTACCCGATTTTTTTTAAATTTGGTACACCACATTATAATCCAACTAGAAACACCTATGCAGAAATTGGGTAAGAGCGGTTCAGATTTAGATATAGCCTCCATACAAATGTCGCTCCCTATTTTCTTTAAATTTGGTACAACATTTTATAATCCAACAACTAGAAACACCTATGCAGAAAGTGGGTAAGATCGGTTCAGATTTAGATATAGCCCTCATACAAATGTTGCTCCCGATTTGACTTTTTCCGCTCTAGAAACCACATATTGTACCCGATTTTCTTTAAATTTGGTACGCCATATTATAATCCAACTAGAAACACCTATGCAGAAATTGGGTAAGATCGGTTCAGATTTAGATAAAGCCTCCATACAAATGTCGCTCCCTATTTCACTTTTTCCCCTTTAGAAACCACATATTGTACCCGATTTTCTTTAAATTTGGTACAACATTTTATAATCCAACAACTAGAAACACCTATGCAGAAAGTGGGTAAGATCGGTTCAGATTTAGATATAGCCCTCATACAAATGTTGCTCCCGAATGTTTAAAAGATTTTGGCCAAACTGTACATATTATATTTCACCAATAAACATACATGGTGAAAGCGGGTCACATCGTTCCAGTTTTCAATATACCCCCATACAAATGTCCTTTCCGATTTAACATTTTTTGTCAAACACATACATTTACAGGATGCAAAAATCCTTCCCGATTTCACTTTTTTACCGAATTGAATTGCAATGAGAATTGTTTGGGTGATGCCCATATGTCCATACTTTGGTATAACCGAAATGGGGTCCATTCTGATCTATTACAGCTCTAGAAACTACATCTTACATCGGATCTTCATCAAATTTTGCAGATCAAGATATTTTTCAACTAGGAATACCTACCGTGAATGCGAAATTTATAGGCCCATGTTTCAGACCATGCCCAGAATGTTGCTATAGGCCCCCTTTTGAAATGTCGGTCCTATTACTACTGTATAATTTGTAGTTGTCTGTCGGATAATTGGATCAATTACTATATTATTTACCATATTCGTTAAATTTGACTAAAGATGAATTTATAGCATATAAATTATATTCATATAATTTGTGTGAACAACATAAAATTGCTCCCATGAAATAGTTGGGTTTAGTAATCAAAGCGTGGTACATACACAGGGAGTGGTGTAGGGTATTATATAGTCGGCCCCGCCCGACTTTAGTCTTTCCTTACTTGTTTTTATATAATTTTCTCCCACCGCTCTAAAGGCTCCATAGTGGAATCAAATGTATGACTGACCCCCAATATTTTTTCAACCCCCACATTTCATCAGAACTTACCCTCTATCTTCAACCCTTAATAAAGGCCGTACGATATTTTATAGTTTTTTTTTTACGAAAGAAAGGCCTAAATCTACTCCGGAGTCGCCACTAGATGAGTAAAAAGTTAGATCCATCCCCATTAATTTTACCTTCTCAACAATTTTCCGAACACATATACATATCTACCCTATATACAATGTTATAAAAATTGCTCCCACCTTTCTAACTGCCCTAAGGTAGCCCATAGGGGTGTAAAATGTGTGACTGACATCCCATATTTTTTAAGCACCAACATTTTCTATGAACATACCTATCCTTTATCTTCAAACATTAAGATCACCCCTTAACTGGATCCCACTAATTTTCCCCGAACATACATATCACATATATATTTCATAACATATATATTTATGCTCCTAAACTAATTTCTACTCCATACAAAAATTATTTTTTATCAAATTAGCTCCCACCGATCTAACTATCCCAAGGAGGTCTTTTAATTTTACACCCTCTCCCCAGCGTCTTTGACGACATGAATTTACACTATATTTCTAGCACTTGCTGGTAGCCTTCATGCTCTCCCCGGATTTCGGGATCGGCAACTGTCCTGTTTGTGTCTGCGTATGCACAAAAAATATAAATTGATTGATCTTTAAAATAATGCTAATATCGGCTTTGTAAACTATTTCCCTTCGCATCATAAAATATCGGAACATCCCAATGTGCCTAATACGTATGTATGTATGTATGTATGCTGCAAGTTTATGGAAATTGGCTTTCGGCCAATTGCAGTTTGCAAAAGCAAAACGGATGCACCACAAATGCTGTTGCACTCATTGTTTGCTTTCCGTTTTGTTGTGTTTTCTTGATGCTATTTGTTGAGTTGAAATCAATTTTCAGCTTTATTGAAATTGCTTCCAAAGTAAACGAAAACAAAACGATTACAAATCAAACATTCAAGTTTTCATACGAAAATGGTAAAAATGACGTTACTTCGGGCGGTAACGCGTATTTTCACTAGGGTAGTTTTTCATATTTTTATTATTTCATTATTCAAATATCAATATTTAACTGTTCCGCTTGTAGGGCAACTAGAACACTTTTTTTTTGAATTTTAATGTTTATGTGGATAACAACGTATATTTTAAATTTATGATCGTAAAAATAGTGAAACGTTTGATGCAACAAAAAAATAAAAAAATGTCTCTGAGATCTGAATATATTTTTTGTACATTGAACCACACATAAAATCAATTCAGAAGAACTTTTTAAGAATATTTTTTTTAATTGTTTAATAAAATTCACACTATTGTCGGTAAGTTTAAGGGTCTCCTAGATGCTTTAACTCAACAAATAAATGATTTTTTATAAATAAAATTAAAATTTTTTATTGTTATGGAGCCTGTTGTTAAGAGCTCCCGGTTACAGTTTATATACATATATAATCAAATAAATGAATAAATATAAATTTGTGCTCGCAACTATATATTTCGCATCATTCCACAAACAAACAGAAGAATAGTGTTCGCAATAGAAAAAATGCTGAGTGTTATTTAAATTGATTGAATTTGATAATGGTTTCAATGCGAAACGTGATGTTTTTCTAAGAACCAAACAAATTGAAGAGGAAAAGTACAAAAGCACCACAGAAAAATAATGCAGTTCATCAGCTTAGTTTGAAAGTGTTTTGTTTTGAAAAAAGAAACAAAAAATAAATTAAAACAAGTAAAACGTGTACGGAAAGGCTAAAGTCGGGTGGATAGGCAAGTCCGATTATGACCACGTGTATTTTAAATTAAAAGTAATTTTTAAATAAAATAGGTTTTTTTTGTTGGCACGAAAAACACGTAAAAATGGATTAAGATGCCTGCAATCTTAACGAAAAAAAAAATAATGACTAAATGTAGATGTTATAGATTGTGGAGGAAAGTTTAATTTTTTCCTGCTTCAGATTTAATGCGAACTTATAGTAGGGCCGTTATAGTAATTAAATAATTCAGGGTTTCTTAAAGATTTTAATGAAGAAACTTAATTATTTAGATGAACAAAGTTTCCTCTATTTATGAAAAATATTATGTGCAAAACGATAAATGGTTCAATTTTTTTTTGTGGGCCCACAAGGAATTTTATTATGTGGCTTATAAGAAACAAATATAGGACTTTTTATATATTTTCATTATAGTTAATATTGTATACATACACGGGTACATCAACTCTGAAATGTATTTGGAGCACAGATACCGCTATTTGCTGATATATAAAATACATTTCAATATATACAGGGTTTTCCAACAAGAGGTGGTGATCGGATGTTTATTTCATAATAAAGAGGAGGGTATGTTGTTAATAATGAAAAACAACATCAGCCAAATGGCCACCACGACCACTCTTACAGGACCATATCTTTTTCATGGCAATTTCCCTAACCAAATCGCAAAGAGGCTGCCCTATGTTCTCGATAGCCTCACGAATTCTATCTTTGAGTCTTGAATCCACGCTTGGCGTAGACCTTATCTTTCACGTGGCCCCAAAGGAAGAAGTCGCAAGGTGTTAAATCACAAGATCTCGGTGGGCAATTGTGATCACCTCTTCGAGAGATAATACGGTCCGGAAACTTTTCCCGTAAAAGAGCAATGGTTTCGTTGCTTGTGTGGCACGTATCGCCTTCTTGTTGAAAGTAAACGTTGTCCAGATCAATACTATCCAACTCCGACCATAAAAAAATCATTAATCTGAGTTCCAGATGCGACAATTTTGCTTGTTGACGTAGCCACCGAGGTGGAAATGGGCCTCATCAGTCAAAATGCAAGATTTTCCGCACTATAAAGCACATATTGTACCCGATTTTCTTTAAATTTGGCACAACATCTTATAATCCACCTAGAAATACCTATGCAGAAATTGAGTAAGATCGGTTCAGAATTAGATATAGCCCCCATACAAATGTCGCTCCCGATTTGACATTTTCCGCTGTAGAAACGACATATTGTACCCGATTTTCTTTAAATTTGGCACAACATCTTATAATCCAACTAGAAACACCTATCCAGAAATTGGGTAAGATCGGTTCATATTTAGATATAGCCTCCATACAAATGTCGCTCCCGATTTGACATTTTCCGCTCTATAAACCACATATTGTACCCGATTTTCTTTAAATTTGGCACAACATCTTAAAATCCAATTAAAGAAACCTATAGTGAAAGTAGGTAAGATCGGTTCAGATTTATATATAGCCCAAATACAAATGTTGCTCCCAAATGTTTAGCCGATTTTGGCCAAACTCTACATATTATAGTTCACCTAGTTCGTTCCATGTTTCAATATACCCCCATACAAATGTTCTTTCCGATTTAACATTTTTTGTCAAACACATACATTTACAGGATACAAAAATCCTGGCCGCTTTCACTTTTTTACCGAATTGAATTTTATTCGGATAGAAAGTGGAGTGTATAATAGAGTCGGCCCCGCCCGACTTTAGCCTTTCCTTACTTGTTAGAATTGGCGTAGTTTCTACTTGTCAAATGTCAAAGAATAAAAGCTTCAAAAGAGACAGCTACCGAAATACCGGGTGATTCAAAATAATACTTCTTGTTGAAATTTTGTATTTTGTATGTCCTCTACCCCCAGGATGGGGGTATACTAACTTTGTCATTCCGTTGTGTAACACCTTGAAATATCGACCTGAGACCTTATAAAGTATATATATTCTTGATCGCCATAAAATTCTAAGACGATCTAGCCATGTCGTTCCGTCCATCCGTGTGTCCATCCGTCTGTTGAAAGCATGGACGTCCAAATTTTGCGCAGAATACGGCTAATAGTTGTAGATCGGATGGTATTGAAAGTGGACGAAATCGGAAAAAATTTTCCTCACATGCACTGAAAGTACCCCTAATATTTCGAGTAATTAAGGAAGTGCACCATAAGTGTTTTTTATTTGTAGGGAGTGAAATGGGACAAAAAGGGATAAAAATGGTATCTATCAAACGAAAGCACGAAAATCGGTGTGTTTATTCCTCTAATTGAGTGGATGAATAATATAAAAGTCTTTTTTTTCAAATTCGTATTTTACCAATTAAACAGCTACAGTTAGAATGATAGAACTCGGTGTGTACATCCCCCTAATAATACATGTAAATGCAATTTTTGAATGTCGTACTTTTAAGTGGGTCAAATGGGATAAAAATGGTACCAACCAAATGGCCGGAACTGAAATCATGGAATTCGGTGTCACATTCACATATACACAAGGCTACCAAAATGTTTATACTATATACACCGAATTAATACTGCAAGTAAATTCAAAAAGTCAATATAAGACAGCAATGTTCAAAAAAGCTTAAATTCACTAAATATTGGGAGTTAGTGCATGCATTTTCAGCTACAGTCGTTTGGTTGGTTGTATTTCCATCCTGTTTTAATTCCAAAGGTAAAAATTTTTAAAATCCATTATCTCTCACGTACACAATGCAAGATAACCTAACTTAATGATTATATTCATATTTTGCCGAAAAACGAAAAAAGACGAATTTGGAAAAATCTTTGCGAGTACATACAGTCAGAGGAATGCATACACCGAATACCATGATTCTAGCTGCGGTCATTTGATTGGTACTATTTTTATCCCCTTTTTTCATTTTAACCCCAAAAAGTACGAATTTCGAAAAATCAGTTTATTTTCCGTGTCTACACACTCAGAGGAATGTATACTCCGAATTTCATGACTCTAGCTGCGGTCATTAGATTGGTACTACTTTTATCCCCTTTTTTTCATTTTAACCCCAAAAAGTACGAATTTTGAAAAATCCGTATATTTTACTCATCTATGCAATCAGAGGAATGTATACACCGCATTTCATTATTCTTGGTACAGCCGTTTGGTTGGTACCATTTTTATACACTCCACGAGAGTATTATGTCTTTGTGCATTTGTTTGTAACACCCAAAAGGAAACGAGATAGACCCATTGTTAATTATACCGATCGTCTTAGAATCATTTTCTGAGTCGATTTAGCCATGTCCGTCTGTCTGTCTGTCTGTCTGTCTGTCTGTCTGTCCGTCCGTCCGTCCGTCCGTCCGTCCGTCCGTCCGTCCATCTATTCTTGTAATCAAGATACAGGTCGCAATTGTAGACAGAACCAAATGAAACTTTGCACAACGATGTTTTTCGGGATAAGGACGAACGCTATTTAATTTGAAGAAAATCGGTTCAGATTTAGATATAGCCCCCATACGAATTTCACTCCCGATTTGACTCTTTTCACTCTAGATACCACATATTACAACAGATTTTCTTTAAAATTGGCAAAACATCTTATATTGTAACTAGAAACACCTGTGGTAAAAATGTGTTAGATCGGTTCAGATTTATATATAGCTCCCATACAAATTTCTCTCCCGATTTGACTTTTTCCGCTCTAGAGACCACATAATGTGTAATATTGTCTTCAGATTTGGTAACACATCCTATATTTCCACTAGAAACACCCATGGTGAATATCGGTCAGATCGGTTCGGATTTATATATAGCTCCCATACAAATGTCGCTCCCGATTTGACTTTTTCCGCTCTAGAAACCACATATTGTATCAGATTGTCTTCAGATTTGGTAAAACATCTTATATTCCCACTAGAAACTGCCATGGTGAATATCGGACAGATCGGTTCAGATTTATATATAACTCCCATACAAATTTCGCTCCCGATTTGACTTTTTCCGCTCTAGAAACCACATAATGTATCAGATTGTCTTCAGATTTGGTAAAACATCTTATATTTCCACTAGAAACACCCATGGTGAATATCGGTCAGATCGGTTCGGATTTATATATAGCTCCCATACAAATTTCGCTCCCGATTTGACTTTTTCCGCTCTAGAAACCACCTTTGTATCAGATTGTCTTCAGATTTGGCAAAACATCTTATTTTTAAACTAAGAACATCTATGGTGGAAATAGGTCAAATCGGTTCAGATTTAGATATAGCCCCCATACAAATATCGTTCCCGATTTGACATTTTCCTCTGTAGAAACCACATATTGTACTCGATTTTCTTTAAATTTGGCACAACATCTTATAATCCAACTAGAAACACCTGTGGCTAAAGCGGGCTAGATCGGTTCAGATTTAGGTATAGGCCCCATACAAATGTCGCTCCCGATTTGAATTTTGCGCTCTAAAAACCATAAATTGTACCCGATTTTCTTTAAATTTGAGACAACATCTTATAATCCAACTAGAAACACTATGCAGAAATTGGGTAAGATCGGTTCAGATTTAGATATAGCCCCAAACAAATGTCGCTCCCGATTTGACTTTTGCCGCTTTAAAAGCCACATATTGTGTCCGATTTTCTTTAAATTTCGCACAACATCTTATAATCTAACTAAACAAAACTATGGTGAAAGTGGGTAAGATCGGTTCAGATTTAAATATAGCCCAAATTCTAATGTTGCTGCCATAAGTTTAACCGATTTTGGCCAAACTATTTATTTTATATTTCACCTATTTCGTTCCAGGTTTCAATATATCCTCATACAAATGTACTTTCCAATATAAAATTTTTTGTCAAACACATACATTTACAGGATACAAAAAACCTTCCCGTTTTCAATTTTTCACCGAATTGAATTGTATTCGGATTGAAAGTGGAGTTTATCATAGAGTCGGCCCCGCCCGACTTTAGCCTTTCCTTACTGGTTATCCCTCTATTCCTATTTTACCCCTTACGAATTTGGAATAAATACTTTTATATTATGTATCTACTCAATTAGAGGAATGTAATTTCGTGTTTCTAGCTGTTATCGTTTAATATGTACCATTTTTATCCCTTTTTTGTCCCATTTCACCCCCTACAAATAAGAACCACTTTATGGTGCACGTATTTCTTATAAGGGAATGCGCATACCAAATATCAAGCAAATATGAACAGACATATTCAAAAAACATGCATAAATACACTAAAATATTAGGGATTATTATGGGTATTTTTAGCCCTTGGGCCGATTTCGCCCCATTTCAATCCCAACCGATCTACGACTATAAGACGCATTTATGGAAAATTTGAACGTTCTAGCTCCTTTCGTTTAGATGCTAGCGTGCTTTCAACTGACGGACGGACGGACGTGGCTAGACCGTCTTAGAATTTTATGACGATCAAGAATATATATACTTTATAGGGTCTCAGGTCGATATTTCAAGGTGTTACAAACGGAATGACAAAGTTAGTATACCCCCATCCTGGTGGTGGAGGGTATAAAAATATGCCCTAAATATCAGGTGCATTGTCAGGCGTTATTTTGTAGAAACAATTTCACTCAGGGCCGGTTTTCCTATTTGTAATTTATTGATTTCAGTTCCATACCAAGTGTATGTGTCATTCTGATAAGAAAAATACTAATTTCATTTCATATTTCACGTCCATATTGGAATGTACACACCTAATATCATAATTATATGTACATCCGTTAGCTTGATACCAATTTTTTTCATTTTGACCCTAAAAGTACAAATTTTGAAAAATCCTCTTATTTTCCGCATCCACACAGTCACACGAATTTCATGATTATATCTACAGCCGCTTGATTTCTGTCAAATTTAATACTATTTAGATCCTGAAGGTACGATTATCGAAAGATCTCTTTATTTTTCGTGTCTACATTAGAGGGATGTACGCACCGAATTTCGTGATTCTAGCTGCTGTCGTATTATTGGTACCATTTTTATCCCTTTTTGTCCCAAAAGTACGATTTAAAAAAAAACGCTATTTTACGTGTCAACGCAATTAGAGGTATGCACACACCGATTTTCATGATTCTAGCTGTTGTCATTTGTACCATTTTTATCCCAAAAGTACGAATTAAAAACCGCTATTTTACGTGTCAACGCAATTAGAGGTATGCACACACCGATTTTCATGATTCTAGCTGTTGTCGTATCATTGGTACAATTTTTATCCCTTTTTGTTCCATTTCGTCCACTAAAACTTTTATTTACTTTTTGGTGCTTTCAAGCTACAAGAGGAATGCACGTAACAAATTTCAAATGTATATAAACAGAAATTAAAAAAATCTTAAATAATCTAAATATTAGGGTTATTTTCAATACTTGTTAGGGAAAAAATTTTCCCTTTGGGCCGATTACGCCCACTTTCAATCCCGATCTACAACCATAAGACACATTTACGGAAATTTGAACCTCTCAGCTCATTTCGTTCGGCAGATAGAGTGCTTTCAACAGCCAGACAGGCGGACGGACATGGCTAGATCATCTCAGAATTTTACCACGACACAGAATATATATACTTTATGGCATCTCCGACGAATATTTCAAGGTGTTACAAACGGAATGACAAAGTGAATATACCTCCATCGTAAGGCGGAGGAGATAAAGACATGTTTAAATACCATAAATAATAGGGGATGTTAGAGGTATTTTCAGTCCTTGTGAGGGAAAATGTTTTCCCACTGGACCGATTTCGCTTATTTTCAATCCCATCCGATCTACAATTAATAGACGTATTCTGTAAAACTTGTCATAAATATCATGTTTCATACATTAAACAGAGTGCTTCTTTGGTGACTTATTAATGAGATAATGACCAAAAATATTATCAGATACTGCAATGTATTAAATATTTGACAAACATATAAAGAAATTCCATTTAAATGAACAAGAAAACCCATTGTTTTCTAGATACTTTAGTTTTTATATTATGAATTTGCTTTCACTGAAAGATTTTTTCAAAGTGTTGTAAAGTTTGTGCCAAATGAAGATACACTTGCTCCTGTGGTGGGCGCTATTCAAATCAAACTCGAACGCTCCAATTGATTTGGCACATCTGAGTGCATGTATGATTTCACCACCGAGTACGAGAAATAATCATCTTTCTTTTACTCTGACATGTTGGCCAGAGATACTTTTAACGAAGCCCCATATTACATACATACATCCGAACAAACAAATGCATATGTATGTAGTATATGCCACATCAACAACAACAACAACAACATATGAAATGACCTTAACTCTGTCGTAGTTGTTGCTGTTGTTAATGTCAGCGCTATTGTTAAGATTTTGTGTTATTGCTGTTGAAAGGATCATACTCGTACATAAAAGAGGCTATAAAATTGTGGCGCCACATTGTTTTCCATAATAGTTTACAATATTTCCACATACATACATACACACACTTACATATATATGGGTAAATCCATTGTAACTGGCGTGATATGTGTAAATTTCTTATAAAAAGTTGTCGAAGTGCTATGCATCATAATATAATTCTGTTGTATTTTTGGCTTTCTGATCTCGAAAAGGACATTAATATATTTTGTATGAATAATTTTTACATAAATTCCAATTCTCGTCGGAGTTACCTTCTCCCATTTTGGAAATATAAGTCCGATCACATCTGTTTAAATGTTCGAATAAATGCATTTATGATGGCTACAAATGTTACGGTGGTTTCGGACCAATCTCCAAAAAAAATTAGAAAAAAATAGTTTGTTTTATTTTTTAAAAGCATTATAGCGAAGAAACAATGTCATCAAACGTGAAAAAACCTTTAAAAATTATAATAATTGAAGTGGGATATTGTCCTGGATTAAGGCCATTTCGCATCTATATTTAATATAATGCAAATTTATTTACAAATGGCATGGTGACATTTATTACTTGGCTACAGACTACCACTATCATGATTTCCACCCTGTCAAAGGTTTTGTCAAGTGGCTTCGCAGCGACTTTTCAACATCAAACCCGGCCTCTTTAAGGAAATGATTCTCACAAACGAACGAGAAGCACAGCTCACTTGTCGAATATGCGTTTAAAAAATCGCACCAAGTAATAAAGTACACATGCCATCTTACAAGCTTCTCATTGTGTCGCTGCGAAGCCACTTGACAATTTCGTGAGAATAAATAAACAAAAATCTATAGTGTGATTACTAGACCATCATCATAATTGAAATATTATTATAATTAAATTTACCCCCATTTTGGCTAAGTCTGGTTATCCTTCAGTTGGAACTAACCATCAGGTATTTCTGTCAGTTTCTTATGATTAATCGGCGTAGGAAAGGATTTTATATATAGGATGTGTTCAGCAATATTACTTTAAACTCTACGAGGAACATTTTTGTGCAGCTCTTCAATATAGGGGTACTTTTGGTCCCTTTTGTGCAAAAGTGTAAAATCCCAATAAAAATGGGGTTAAACGGGTCAAAATGTTCTACAAAAATATTTCTCGTAAAATTCTATAATAAATCTCTGAATACACCCAAATTCAAACCCCAACTTGAAATAACAAAATAAGGAATACCCTGAGCTTTTTCCAAATAAATCAACTAGTAAGCATCTCTGACTCCAATAAAATATTGTTGAATTTAAACAATTCAACTCACCTTTCATTTATTATCCTTTTTGGTTGTTATTAATTACAATTTCCTCTATGCCATGAAATTACAATCGACAATTTAATTAAAGTAAGATTTGAATAATCGTATGAACAAAAAATTAATATGGCTAATGTGAAGCATTTCGCTAAATCGGAATTTTGGACAAAATATTTGCAAGTACCACAAAAAATGTGATATTTTGTCGTATACATTTTTTTGGATATTTTATTCTAAATTTATTTTTACTTGTGTATAACAAAATTTAATTAATTTCATCAAAATTTCGAATTTTATGCTTGTTGCAATATTAGCACAGTCGTCAATTAAAGAAGACAAAACAATTGCAACTCAAAACAAGTAAGGAAAGGCTAAAGTCGGGCGGGGCCGACTCTCTCTCAAAACTCTTTAGACATCCTATTTAAACCCATACAAACAGCATATCCAATTTTTTGCATTTGTCATAGAAAAATGCAGAACTGAAGGGTTTATCGCCGAGGAATTTGATCGTTTTTTGTGTAATATTTCTTCAAAATATATATCGAGGGCTTATATTCAAAAGTGGATATGAACCATTTTCTCGAAAATGAGTTTTTGATGCCAAACTATTCTCAGATTTGGATGTCATCTGCCATATAAATTTGGTAAAGATTTTTTTCTAAAGCCATTTTTTTTAATTTTCTGATTTGGCTATCCCCTCGCACGTTAGTTTGTGACTGCATAAGTGGCTATGAACATAAAAATAATAGAAACAAAATAGTTCAACAATGGAGCACCATAAAACCGAAGGTTATAATTCGCTACAACGATTTTGTTTAAAATATTTTTCTAGATTTAGGGCATATCGTACTATCAAATTCCATCATTTCGCGTTAATAGCATTTTGATTCCCCAGTTATCAGGCTAAAATAGGAAAAATGTGGCTATAAGGTCAAAAATAGTGAAAAGTATATTTAGAAAAAACCGGCGTAACTTTTTATTATATTGAGAATACCAAAATATTTCTTTGGCATGTTATTGCTGACTTCATGGGAAATATTTCAAAATTATGAATGAAGAAAGTTAAAATATAAGGAATTGCAACGGAGAATTTTGGATTTTTCATCAATTGCAGCGATTTTCGCGACTGGCTACATATATGTTACAAGCGACCAATCTGACGGATGAAGCTGGAATCTTTAAATTCGCTGTGTACCTCACAGAAAATGCGTTTTCTATACAGCATTGCCAAGATTTCATGAAAAAGTTATGGAGTTTACAACAAATCTTATTTATATATTTCAACATTCATAAGGTTCAATTTTAAAAAAAAGTATCTATGAACCATAAAACCGCCACTTATGAATATAAGCAAGCCCTCGATATGTATGTATGTAATTTCAAGCAACTATTTGAAAAATGCTCTACACTTAGAGAACAGGCCTGTTAATAATAGCAGCGATTGTCTGCTGTCTATCAGCAGGAACTTTCTGCTATTACAGCAGTTTTTTTTGGCATAACAGCAGTTTTCTGCTATCATACATCACCATTCACATTGCTAAAGAGTTTGCAGTCTGCTAAAATTGGCTGTTGTTAATTAACATATAAAAATAGATAAGCGTTCATAAGCGAGTTTAGCTCGAATTTTCTTTTATATTAGCTTGGGACAATATGCGTATCACATACATTGCTAAAAACAGCAAACAGCTGTTTACCATCTCAGCAGATACAACTCTGCTGTCTCTTTTTTTAACAGCAGAAAATTTGGTCTTTCGGTAGACTTTCTGCTTTCTTTTACTGACATATTCCTCTGAGTGTACTGATAGATGGATTACTGAAATGCAATTTTGTCGACAATGAGAAAAGTGAAAAAAAATCTGAATTTTTTTTTATGGAAAAAATTAAAATTTACTTTAACTTAAAAATGTGTTTTATCCAAAAATGAAGTTAAAATGTTTACTGAAATTTATGCCGAGTTCTTCATACATTTAAGTATTAATGAACTTATAAAAATCTTGAATATTAATCTAAGAAGCAATTCTCGTTCGTTTGCAGAGACTTATTTCTTAAATACTTTATGAATTATTCTAAACAACCACTGCAAAGTCGCCTATCTTGCCTTCGTAATCATGGAGATAGCTCAACTCTTTATGGCAGAGGTATCATGAAACTTTTGAGAAATATTTCATGTTGTCATATTTGTATCAGTTTTGCATACTATTTGTTTGATTCTTTAGTTAAAAAGAACTTATTTTAATTTCACCTTTTTTCCTTGTATAAAATAAAATTTTCCTCAGTTTAAGTAAAAATTTACTCGTTTTGAGGAACAAATCAGCAAAATTGTCCTCAGTTTGGGTAAATATTTACTTGATTTGAGTAACCATTTACTTAGTTTTAGGAAAATTTCAGCAAAGTTGTACAAGATTTAGTAAAAATTTACTTAGTTTTAGGAAAATTTTGCTTAAATTTAGTAAAAAATTATTTGTTTTTAGGAAAAATTTACTTTGATTTAGGAAAATTTCAGCAAAATTCTACTTATTTATTAAAAATGTACTTGGTTTCCTAAATTGTAACTCATTATAGGGTTAACTTTTTTATGAGTGTAGATGAAAACCCCCCCAGGGGAAAATCCTGCGCACGGGACTGGGCGTGGCCATTGCATAACATTAATATTTATTTGAACCCTGTTTTTGCCACACTTCAGGTGTGTTTGGGATCATTATCTTGCTGAAACGTCAAACGCATAGACATTTCAACGTGACAAAATCAAGGATGTCTTTGTAAGCCCATCTACCCATTATGTTGTAAATACGGTGAAGCGGACCCATTGATAGAAAAACATCTGCAGACCATGAGATTGTCACCCCTATGTTTAAAACTTTTTAAACAATACTCTTTCTCAAGTCCTTTATCTCTTGAAAAGCACGTCTTTCCTCTGGTTAACTGTCCAGTTAATGTGTTCAAATCACATTTCGCGGTAATAACTGAATTTTGAATTTTAGTTTCAAATATTTTGTCCGATGCTGTATATACCTCAAAATTGAGCGAAACGAATGCGACAATTACATTTGGATAAACCTTGTGGACTGGCATACGTTGTATTCTGTCAAATCCTCCTCTAAGTTATGAAGTCGTGTTTATTGATTATTCCTGTTTAACGAACTCTGAACTGTGTTTAACATGCTAAGCGTAAATTTTCCACTCTCGGTTTTAGATTCTCTCTGTTTTTGTCATAAATAATAGAGCTTGCTGCAAAGTCAAAGTAAAAGGGTTATTCACAATCATTTTTATACACTACACGTGAGTATTATGTCTTTGTGCATTTCTTTGTAACACCCAAAAGGAAGGGTGATAGACCCATTGTTAATTATACCGATCGGCTTAGAATCACTTTCTGAGTCGATTTAGCTATGTCCGTCTGCCTGTCTGTCCATCTATTGTTGTAATCACGATACAGGTCGCAATTGTAGCCAAAACTAAACGAAACTTTGCACAACGAAGTTTTTCGGGACAAGGACGAACGCTATTTAAAATCGGTTCAGATTTGTATATAGCTCCCATACAAATTCCGTTCCCAATTTGAATTTTTCCGCTCTAGAATCCACATATTTTAACATATTTTCTTCAAAATTCGCAAAACACCTTATATTTCAACTGGAAACACCTGTGGTAAAAATATGTTAGATCGGTTCAGATTTACATATAGCTCTCATTCAAATTTCGTTCCCCCAGAAACCGCGTATTTTCAGAGAATTTCTTTAAATTGAGCATAACACGTTATATTTGAACTGGAAGAACTTATTGTGAAAGTTAGTCACTTCAGTCCATGTTTGGATATAGCCCGAAACAAATATTATTCTCGATTTGACAAATTGGACCAGGTCATATTAACCTGTGTTTAGGAAACATACAAAAATTTTTCCCGTTTTCACTTTTGTGCTGAATTGATTTGTATTCCGATAGAAAGTGGAGTGTAT
This sequence comes from Polietes domitor, assembly GCA_947397865.1. Taxonomy (NCBI): domain Eukaryota; kingdom Metazoa; phylum Arthropoda; class Insecta; order Diptera; family Muscidae; genus Polietes; species Polietes domitor. The sequence goes on from OX377620.1 coordinate 121,791,396, forward strand.
CATATAGTCGACCCCGCCCGACTTTAGCCTTTCCTTACTTGTTTAGAATAATATTGGACATATTTAAGAAATATATATCGGCAAAATAAGTAGTATTGCTTCATAGATTACGAGTACTATTCAAACATTAAGGCAACATATTAATTTAATTGATATTTGAGTGTATGGATAAATTGAAATAAATTTAAGTAAACAAATTAAATTTATTTTTGTTCATATAAAAGAAACAGTTACTAATTTTTAAAATATAAATATATAAGTATTTATTATGAAATATATACATAGATTGCGGATATTGGTATGTATTGTTTAAAATTAGTATTATAATTTTTCCATTTTACACATTTGAGGGACATTTTACGTGAACTTACTCATATATACATACATGTATACATATAAATACTTATAATAAGTGTATGTACACTTTGATGTTATTCTTTGCCGTAATATTGCCTTTTACTACAGTCGTCGGGGATATTGCCACTTTATTGGGATGTTTTGTCCATTATACTTTAACTACTGCTCACACGGCATTTAGTTACTAAGATTTTGGCATAGGTCGTCCGTTAACTATGTTAGTGGACCGATATTGAAATTTATAAATATATTAGGACTGCGAATTGCAACATAATTACCTACATTGTTGACACAGTAGATTATGTTATAGGATAATAGGGTGAAATATGAGTATGGAAACGTATATCTATTTGTTCCACTTTCACAATACGTACTGTTATGTGAAATGCGATGTTATCTGTGAAATTTAATCAAGATCCGATATAAGATGCACGTTCATTATATCATCTATTTTCTTTAAATTATCTGAAATAAAAAATTTAACTTATTGATTACACCGATAGATATAATAGAAATATATAGATATTTTTTGGTAGAAGCTTTCATATTTAAAATGTTTGGAAAAAAATAAGATGGCGATCCGATTTTTCTGATTTTTTTTAAGATATAAGCATGATGAATTGGAAATTGGTAGAAAAGAAACAAGTAAGAAGGCGTTAAGTTCGGCTGGTCCGAATCTTATACACCCTCCACCACGGAGTGCATTCCACAGTATTACCAGCAGATTAAAGGATGTCGACTTTACATAGAAGCACAGTACCATATTACGAAAATTGTGATATTTGTATGCAGATTACTATATTTGTTTAATATTTCAAACTATAATGTATGAGCACTGTTTAAAATCTAATACTATAAATAAATAAAATGCTGAAATTGTGAAAGTGAACATGCCTAAATATTAGGCGATTGTCAGTCGCCATTAGAAAGAAGCATTTTCAGATACAGACAAAGTGATACGAAAAGTATAAATTTTAAAGATATCCCAATTCGCCCCATTCTCCGCCCAAATGTACAAATTTCGAAAAAAAAACCTTTTTCAAGTCTTCATAGTCAGAATGTATACACCGAATTTCATGATTTCAACTTCAGCGGTTTGGTAGGTCCAATTTTTATCTCTCTTTTTAATTATATCCCTTAAAAGTACGAATTTCGAAAAATTCCTCTATTTTACGTGTCTATGCAACCGAATTTCATGATTCTAGCTGTTGTCGTATCATAGGTACCATATTTTATCCCTTTTTGTCCCTTTTCACTCGCTAAAACTTTTATTTTCTTTGTGGAGCTTCCAAGCTACAAGAGGAATGTCCAAAACAAATTTTAACTGTATGAAAATAAGAAATTTAATTAATAAGCAAGGCTACCAGTAGTTGTATACTATATATATATATATATATATATATATATATATATATATATATATATATATAATGGATATAATACTTCAATTCATAAAGTAAATAAAGTAATAAGAGAGCAATCACAAATACACTAAATATTGGGGGATAGAGAGTGTATTTTCAGCTACAGTCGTTTGGTTGGTTGTATTTCCATCCTATTTGAATTTCAAAAGTATATATTTTGAAAATACCTTATCTCCCACGTACGCAGTATATGGCAACTTCATGATTCTACCATTTTTTATCGTAAAAGCAACAAAATAAAGAACGAATTTGCAAAAAATATTTTACGAGGTATGCAGTCAGAGGAATTTATACACCGAATTCCATGATTCCATCAGTGGCCATTTTGTTGGTACCATTTTTATCCCCTTTTTCCAATTTTGCCCCCTCAAGACTACGACTATCTAAAATCTCTTTATTTTACGTATCTACACAATTAGAGGGATGTACACACTGAATTTCATCATTCTAGCTGCATTCCTTTAGTTGGTACTATTTTTTATCCCCTGAAGTCGTTGTATCCCTTGAAAGTACAAATTTGAAAAAAAACGTTTTAATTTTCGTGTATACGCAGTCAGAGGAATGTATACTCCGAATTTCATGATTATATCTGCTGTCATTTGGTACGTACTATTTTTATCCCCTTTTTCCATTTGAACCCCAAAAAGTACGAATTTTGGAAAGTTCTTGTATTTTACGTGTCTACGCAATCAGAGGAATGTATATATCGAATTTCATTATTCTAGGTGCAGCCGTTAGGTTGGTACTATTTTTATCCCTCTATCCCCATTTAACCCTTTTAGAAAAAAATACTTTTATATTATGTATATACTCTATTAGAGGAATGTACACGCTAAATTTCGTGTTTCTATCTGTTGTCGTTTGATAGGTACCATTTTTATACCTTTTTGTCCCATTTCGACCCCACAAATAAAAATCACTCTATGGTGCCCTTTTATGCTATAAAGGAAATGCGCATTGCAAATATCAAGTAAATACAAGCTAATATGTTCAAAAACAACTTTCAACAGACAGACAGACGGACATATATATATCTATATCGTCTTAGAATTTTACCACGACTCGGAATATATATACTTTATGGGGTTTCCGATGAATATTTCTAGGTGTTACAAAGTGAATATACCCCCATCCTGGAGGTGGAGGGTATAAAAAGAGAAATTGAAAATTGTGAAAATTCAAATAGTGAAGACTCATTTAAAGGATATTTACCGCTGCTGACCAAATATTTATATTTTTTGTTTATTCATCCTATTTTCTCTTTGCACTACAGAAATTTACGCTTTTCCCAAAGTGATTCTTAACAAAGCCTTTAAATTTTAAAGTGGAAGTGCAGTCGAAAAAAACACTATTTATACCCTCCCCTATGGTATTATGTATTTGTGCATTTTGTAACACTCAACAGGAAATGGGATAGACCCATCGTTTATTATAAATAAATATAATACATATTTAGCGCTAATCCATCTATTCTTGTAATCAAAGTACAGGTCGCAATTTTTGTCCGATCGTAACAAAAATTGGCACAAGTAAGTTTTGCGGGCCTACGTAATTTTCTAGCTACTATTACACGGTCCGACAGACCATATTACACTTGAACCTAATTATATACGTCAGAAACTAAATGTGAAATGAAGTTAATTGGAATTTTCCTCATCCTGTTGTCCCTAAGAGGACTACAAAGTTCCAAAGGATACACATTTTCAAAAATTATAAATACTTTTTCGCACCCTATGACAACGGTATAAATGCCAAATTAAAGAAGAGAATATGTGCTAAAAATAATTAAAATTGCTAGCTTCTATCTGCATTAGTTTAGCATTAACAAGATTTTCAAGTTTTCCTTCTTAAAGCCAGACCAGAGTTAACCCAGAATATCGGTCTCCTGAGTTTTACGAGAATTGCATTTTTAAGAAATTCGCTTTTTGGTTTCGCTTTGGACAACGCTAATGAACAACTTTAATTTTAAATTTCATGAATGTACTGTAAATTGTACAATTCTCTTGTATTGAGGCGTATACGTAATGATTTTCACGAACAATGTTACTCATTCGCCTAGTTGTCCCAAAATCAAGATAATGCTCGCACATACCGAAGCTAGTTAAATCAGTGGCTACATAAACACCACCCACCTGACTTTTTATATTTATCAAAAAATATAATCAAAAATAACAATGGAAATTAATAAAATTACTTATATTTTCATTTGAAATTCAAAAGTTTAAAAACCTCAAAAATTTTCAATTGAATTTCCATTAGATTTTTTGAAATTTGTAATTTCATGCATCATATAGTAGGGTACTATCTAGACCAGTGCCGATCCACTTTAACCTTTCCTTACTTGTTTTTTATACATTTCGTATAGTTGACCGCTCAGCATATAGTCTGGTGTTTAGTATTGTTGCAGTTGTGCCTTTGTGGCAGCAGCATCTTTTTCATTTAAGCATCCTGTGGCATAGAAATGCATGCATGATTTTCATTTCATTTCTTTGCAACGAACATATGATATATGGTGGCATTGCTGTCGATGTTGTTGTTGTTGTCTGCTAAGTTTTGCTGTATACTCTAGAACATGAATATTGTTGTTTCTAATATTATTTTTTATATAAAATACTCACATACATTTTCTATTTTTCCATGGAAATCATAACGGCGGCGACACAAAGAGTTCTATGGAGAGAGAGAGAGTGTTAGAGGCACACAGAGATATCTTGGCAAAACATAAGAATGCACTTACAAAATGACATGGACTCACAATGAAACGCAACAAGAATGAACTTCAATGTGTAAGTAACTCATATCCCCATATCATGTGGTAGGAAAGTGAAAGTTCGTTACGTTTATCTCGCATATGCATTAAGTCTAAAATGGTGCAAGTACTCGTGCAGGGCTAAAAAAGGATTTACATTTTACTTAGGGCAGGGGGTACTAGAATGTTCGTGGTAAAAGAGCCGAGCCTCCAAATTGAAATTTTGATTTACTCTCTGAGGCAAAGTTGTAGCTCTTGTCATAAAGAACAAAAATTGTGAACATATAAAATCTGTTATCTATTACAAAAATACGTACTATTAATTATATCATGTCATAACTAGCAAATACCCGCTACTACGTACGCGGTGTAAGGATATTTATTTCAGGGTAATTGCTCACAGCATTTGAAAAAACCTTGTATGTATTCACACCAAATTCCAGATCCTACGTAGCTGGAATAATTTATACACCGAATTGATTTTTGCCCATGATATTGTGCCATCAATTTATAGGCAGTCAATAGATCACTTTAAGTAGGCACACAAATCGAAACAATTTTCTTTCAAAAAAATCATATAAAGTTGAAAAGTATTTGCACGTTTCTTTCTGGGATAATTGTACCCTCACTCTATGGAGCAGATATATAAGCATTTGGGATAGTAAAGTGTGTTTGCTGCCGTTTTACCCTTACCCTTTAAACGTATGAAAAATGTCTTCATTTTGCGTTTGTATGCATTTTAAGGTATACACCCGTCGAATTTAATGATTCCAACTCCCTCTGTTTGATTGGCACTATTTTTTTCAGTTTTTATCCGATTTTGCCCATAAAAAGTACGAAGTTTGCAAAAATAATTTCTTGGTCTCATTCTTGTTATAAAAGTAATGCCTGTTCGGAATTTCAAGATTGTAGTACCAACCGTTTGGTCTAGCCTATGGTACAATTTTTATCCCATTTAATACCTTAAAAGTACTAATTTCGAAAAATTCCTTCCTATCTATGATCTGCGCTGCAAAGCGAATATACACACCGAATTTCATTATTGTAGCGTCATCCGTATTGTTGGTACCTTTTTATCCCGCTTTTCTCGTTTACCCTTTAAAAGTACGAACTTCGAAAAATTCTTTCATTTTGCGTTTGTAAGCATGATTCCAGCTCTGTCTGTTTGACTTTTACCATTTTTTATCCCTTTCCACCCAATTTTACCCACAACGAGTACGAATGTTGAAAAATATTTTCTTTGTCGCATTCGTGCTGTAAAAGTAATAACCGTTCCGAATTTCATGATTCTAGGCCAAGTCGTTTGGTCCGGGCTATGGTACAATTTGTATCCGATTTAGTTCATTAAAAGTGCGAATTTCGAAAAATACCTTCTTATCAGTGATCTGCGCTGTAAAACGAATATATACACCGAATTTCATTATCCCCTTTTCCCCGAATTTCAAAAATTTTTGTCATTTTGCGTTTCTAAGGATTTTGAGGGAATTTTATGATTCCAGCTCCATCCGTTTGATTGATACCCTTTTTATCCGATATTACCCACAAAAAGTACGAATTTAGCTATAAAAGTAATCCCCATTCCAAATATCAAGATTCTAGGCCCAGTTGTTTGGTCAGGACGGTGTACAATTTTTAATCCATTTAATCCCTTAAACAAATGTTGAAACATTCTTTCTTATCAGTGATCTGCACTGTAAAATGAATATACACACCGAATTTCATTATTGTAGCGTCATGCGTGTTATTGGTACCTTTTTTATCCCCTTTTCCTTTTAAAAGTACAAAATTTCGAAAAATGCATCGAATTTTGTGATTTCAGCTCCATCCATTTTATTGGTACTATTTTTATCCCTTTTTACCCGATTTCACCACCAAAAAGTACGAATTTTGAAAAATTCTTGGGCGCGTTGGATCTATAAAAGGAAGTTGCGTACCAAATTTCAAGAATCTAGGCCCAACCGTTTGGTCATCTTTATACCTTTCAATTCGATTTTACCCCTTAAAAGTAGGAATTACGAAAAACTCCCTTCATATCTGATCGCTGTATGAGAAATGTAGACACCAAATTTCATGCTTCTAGCTTCAGCCGTGTTTTTTGTACCATTTAAAGCCCCAAAAGTACGAATTTTTCAAAAGTCACTTTTTGGGATGCCTCCATGCCGCAAGGGGAATACTCATACCAAATTTCATGATTATAGGCCCAGCCGTTTGGTCGTTGCTGTGGTACCATTTTTATCCCTTTTTACTGCATTTTACCCCTTAAAAGTACGAATTTCGAAAAATCCCGTCTTATAACACCTCTACACTGTAAGAGAAATGTACACACGAAATTTCATGATTCTAGCTCTAACCATTTGGTCTGCCGTTTGGCCATGATCAGTCAGTCACACAATCACGCAACTCTTTTATATATATCGAATAACGTATACGTACCCCGGTGTTAGGTTAGTTGGTATGATATTTTATATGATTGACATTGGGGTAAGATTTTGGATGAGTGTTTGCACGTGCCTTATAAATGCGTGGGCGTATACTTATTATTATTACATTATATTTTAATTATGTATACCTAATGCAAACAAAGATATTACACTGTGTGTAATTTTGTAAGTCACTTAAATATAACCACTACGTGAAAAAAGACCAAAACAAGACCTGTGCCTTTTTATTTTTTTACTATTTTTTGTAATAGATAGCAGAGTATCTCAATGTTGAAGTAAAGAAAAAACAAATGAAATTAAAAAAATTTCGGAAAATTTGTCACTTTTGCGGCTACCTAAGCTCTACCTAAACGGTATTAAGAATCATTCGTGGGAAAGTTGTTTATTGAGATCTTATGTACAATTTTGTAGTTGACTGTTGCCATGAAGTTTGAATGGTTCGCTACCTATGGACCTGAACAGGGGAAAAAAGTTAAAAAAATCGAATTTTTAAAGTTTTCTGCGATTTTGACTTCGAATATGAAGTTTTTTTTTTATTTTATATGTTCACAATTTTTGTTCTTTCTACAACTTTGCCTCAGAGAGTAAATCAAAATTCCAAACGGTTTGCAAGATATGAACATGAGGAAATGATCACTTTTTTTGCAAACATGACAACTAGGACCCAAATATTTGGGGCCCATCAAAAAGTGCATGACTTTGGGCAAAACTTGGAGAGACGGGTCTGTTTTTGGACTTTTAGCATGTAGTGGTATCCGTATATGGTTATATTTTTTCGTGTTGCACTGTGTAATGGAACACAATATCATTCATATGCCTACCACGACTGGCTCGGCAGTACCTCATCCGATCAACCCAATTTTTCAGTACATTTTCGATTGTTGCGGCTCGAATCTCTTCAATGGCAACTTCGATTTTATGTTTCAACGCTTCAATTGTCTCAGGATGGTTTGAGTAACATTTATCCAAACGGCTCAAATCACCGCTCCGAGGCGACGTAACAATTTCGGCTGATTATTTGATTTCAAAAACAGTGCGGAAAATATCGATCCATTTTCATGAGTTCTCTTCACAAATTGACACACAAACTGGCCGATCTATTCTCGAAAATTTTCCACGTAATTTTCTTACAGTTTGCATTAAAGACTCACTTCTTTGGAAGTAAGTTTAGCGTCCCTGAAAATAAAAATAAAAATGAATGTTATTCCACCTTTCAAAGTCAAAGTTCAAATTTTAAATGGCTCTCCCTGTAAAGGCTTTAGCTTTTCATAGATTAGGGTAATTTCTGGAAGAGGTGTGACGAAACGTCTATTTTTATATGCTTAAAATAATTATAAAACGTTATCACATTTAAAAATCTAATTGATTTCCAGTACCCATGTGGGAGTTACATTAGTTTTAATTTCAATAAGGCATGTCGAATACTTTAAAAAATTCTCATGTCTATCAATATACTCTTATAATCGAAGTACAGGCCGCTATTATTATCCGATCATAACAAATATGTTTAAAAGAGCTTCCTCAAAAGCGGGAAATATACACATTTGGATTTTGAGAAGCGATTAAAATGTGCTTCCGACGGAAGTACTTCCTATTTGCTGGGTAATATTTAGTTCATTTAATATCATTTTAGTGTTAATATTTTCTGATTTTAGGATGGTAATAACAAACTTTTTATGGAATAGAAAGTAGAGAGTAGTCGTTCCCGCCCGACTTTAACTTTTTTACTAGTACAATTATGTGCGAATATTATTATACCCTACACCACTTCGTGGTCTAGGGTATTATAAGTTAGTTTCGCGCCAAATGTTTGTAACACCAAGAAATAATCGAGCTAGACCCACCTTTAAGTAGACCGATCGTCTTAGAATCACCAGCTGAGTCGATTTGACGATGTCTGTCTGTCCGTCTGCTGTCCATCTAAGATTGTTCGCACTCTACAGGTCGCAATTGTTGTCCGATTGTCATGAAACTTGGCAGAATTTATTTTTTCTGGCCAAGGACCATCGGTATTGAATTTGGAGGAAATCGGTTCAGATTTAGATATAGCCCCCATACAAATGTCGCTGCCGATTTGACATTTTCCGCTCTAGAAACGTCATATTGTACCCAATTTTCTTTAAATTCTGCAGAACATCTTATAATCCAACTAGAAACACGTATGCAAAAATTGGCACAACATTTTATAATCGAACTAAAAACACCTATGCTGAAAGTGGGTATGATCGGTTCAGATTTAGATATAGCCCCCATACAAATGTCGCTCCCGATTTGACATTTTCCGCTCTAGAAACCACATATTGTACCCGTTTTTCTTTAAAATAGGCACAACATCTTATAATCCAACTAAAAAACCTATGGTGAAAGTGAGTAAGATCGGTTCAGATTTAGATAAAGCCCTCATACAAATGTTGCTCCCGAATGTTTAACCGATTTTGGCCAAATTTTACATATTATATTTCACCAATAAACATACATGGTGAAAGCGGGTCACATCGTTCCAGGTTTCAATATACCCCCATACAAATGTCCTTTCCGATTTAACATTTTTTGTCAAACACATACATTTACAGGATGCAAAAATCCTTCCCGATTTCAATTTTTTACCGAATTGAATTGCAATGAGAATTGTTTGGGTGATGCCCATATTTCCATACTTTGAAATGACTTTGGTATACTACTGTATAATTTGTATTTGTCTGTCGGACAATTGGATCAATTACCATATTATTTACTATATTCGTTAAATTTGACTAAAGATGAATTTATAGCATATAAATTATATGAATATAATTTGTATGAACTACATAAAATTGCTCCCATGAAATACCTGGGTTTAGTAATCAAAGCGAGGTACATACGCAGGGAGTGGTGTAGGGTATTATATAGTCGGCCCCGCCCGACTTTAGCCTTTCCTTACTTGTACCCGATTTTCTTTAAAATTGGCACAACATCTTATAATCCAACTAAAAAACCTATGGTGAAAGTGGGTAAGATCGGTTCAGATTTAGTTATAGCCCCCATACAAATGTCGCTCCCGATTTGACATTTTCCGCTATAGAAACGACATATTGTACCCGATTTTCTTTAAAATTTGCACAAGATTTTATAATTGAACTTGAAACACCTGTGGGTAAGATCGGTTCAGATTTAGATATAGCCCCCATACAAATGTCGCTCCCGATTTGACATTTTCCGCTATAGAAACGACATATTGTACCCGTTTTTCTTTAAAATTGGCTCAACATCTTATAATCCAACTAAAAAACCTATGGTGAAAGTGGGTAAGATCGGTTCAGATTTAGATATAGCCCTCATACAAATGTTGCTCCGAATGTTTAACCGATTTTGGCCAAATTGTACATATTATATTTCACCAATAAACAGACATGGTGAAAGCGGGTCACATCGTTCCTGGTTTCAATATACCCCCATACAAATGTCCTTTCCGATGTAATATTTTTTGTCATACATACATTTACAATCCTTCCCGATTTCAATTTTTTACCGAATTGAACTGCAATGAGAATTGTTTGGGTGATGCCCATATGTCCATATGTCCATACTTTGGTATGACTTTGGTATACTACTGTATAATTTGTATTTGTCTGTCGGATAATTGGATCAATTACCACATTATTTACCATATTCGTTAAATTTGACTAAAGATGAATTTATAGCATATAAATTATATTCATATAATTTGTATGAACTACATAAAATTGCTCCCATGAAATACCTGGGTTTAGTAATCAAAGCGAGGTACATACGCAGGGAGTGGTGTAGGGTATTATATAGTCGGCCCCGCCCGACTTTAGCCTTTCCTTACTTGTTTTTTATCGTAGCGACCCAAGTCAATATCGTTTTCTTCGTCAACTTTCTAATTTAGTTTTAAGCGAGACGAAAAAATTAGCTTATCTTTGATTTTTAAAATATCTCCATTTAGTGATTCCTTTTAAAGAAGTAGTTTTTTTAAGATTCGTTAAAATTTTACATAAATACTTATCGAGCAAAACACATAATGGAGCCCGAAAATGCAAGTAAATGTGATAGAAAACGTTTTATCCCAAATTTTGAATTTGTTATTAATTTACAAAGTATATAGGATAACTGGTTGTCAATAGTTGTCAAAAAACATTAGACTTCAAAAATATCTGAAAATATCAATTCTGATCTTCAAAGAGTGAATTTGTTTTCACGTCGTATTGATACATACATTTTACACACACAGTTTATTCCACAATATAATAATTATTCCACTTTGTGGACAGATTATTTAGTAGTATGCCTTGAATCATTCTCATATTAGTGCCAAAGTACTTAAGTAGAGGGAAATGGAAATGCTCTGGAAATTTGTCAAAGTTTTAATAGAAACATATCGTCGCCGTCGCAGCAAAAGTAGCTATGTGTAATTTTTCAAAAAATTTTCAAAAAAATATTGTTGCATTTGAAATCTAATTCCACTATACGTTTACCCACCAAAGCATTTTTCGATATTTCAAAGTAGCAAAAGTAGCTATGTTATAGTTATATATGTGTTGTATAGTTATGTCTTCTCCAGCACATAGCTAATTTTTTTCGAACAATTTTTTTACGAGTAGTGCGTGTTCTCTGATAAATTCCTACTTGTCAGGAAGGAGTCAGTTTGTTTGTGTTGAGGGGAGATGTGTGTTACCTGTAAATAGCGGTGTACCACAAGGATCAGTTCTTGGTCCACTTCTGTTTATTCTTTTTATTAATGATTTATTCTTGAAGTTAGATGTGTGGTGTACTCCGTATGCATTTGCAGATAACATCCAGTTGCTCCTCATAGGTGACAGTCGTCACCGAGTAGTTTTTCAATCGAAGATTGATCTTGTTTTGGAAAAGTTGCGTGTGTGGACGTCCCAAAACAGTCTCGCTTCAAAAACGAAAGCTCTTTTTTTCTCTGCAGGGGTTTTAAATAATTTTAATTTGTGTTATGATGGGTCTAATGTTGATTTTGTGAGTGATATGCACTGTCTAGGCGTTCAGATTGATGACAAACTCTCTTTTGTCATCATGTTAATATTGTAGTGTCAAGAATTAATTTCTCTCTCAGAAGTCTATATAATACCGATTTATCACTGTCCCTATTTGTAAGAATTCGGTTAGTACATAGTTTAATTTTGTCAAGTATACTATATTGCTTGGAGGTTTACTCTGGCACCAACCAACACATCTTAAATTTACTGCTGGTGGCGTCTAATAGAGCAATAAGGTATGTTTATGCTTTAAGAGGTCGTGGACATATAACACCTTATGTTGTTAAATTTCTAGGTTGTAATTTTACCACTTTTATGAATTTTCGTTTGCTGATATTTCTCTTTAAGTTGATAAAAAAACAATGTCCACTTTTTTTTGTTAGACTCATTTCAATTTTGCCACTCATCTCGTAGAAACCAATTAGTTATACCTAGGGTGTTTCACTTAATGGATCGATCATTCCAGGTTAGAGTAGCTCGGTTATATAATGCTATGCCTAGTGAATTGAAGGTTTATAATGTGTCCGTTACCACTCATTCAAATAGGCTTCTTCGCTATCTCCAATAAGTATTCATTGCAATTTTTTATAGCGCACCGCTAAAGACGTTGAAACGTATATTCTTATTGACACATTCATTGTAATTTATTTGGTTGTGTAAAAACACATATACCGGTTATAAATCGTAATGAATGTGATCTTTTTATTTTTTATAATTGGAATTACCACTGTTCTATTGCTACATCTTAGGTCTTTTTTATACCCTACACCACTACGTGGTCTAGGGTATTATAAGTTAGTTTCGCGCCAAATGTTTGTAACACCAAGAAATAATCGAGCTAGACCCACCTTTAAGTATACCGATCGGCTTAGAATCACCAGCTGAGTCGATTTAACGATGTCTGTCTGTCCGTCTGTCCGTCTGTCCGTCTGTCCGTCTGTCCGTCCGTCCGTCCGTCTGCTGTCCATCTAAGCTTGTTCGCACTCTACAGGTCGCAATTGTTGTCCGATTGTCATGAAACTTGGCTGAAGTTATTTTTTCTGGCCAAGGACCATTGGTATTGAATTTGGAGGAAATCGGTTCAGATTTAGATATAGCCCCCATACAAATGTCGCTCCCGATTTGACATTTTCCACTTTAGAAACCACATATTGTACCCGATTTTCTTTACATATGGTACAACATCTTATAATCCAACTAGAAACACCTATGCTGAAATTGGGTAAGATCGGTTCAGATTTAGATATAGCCCCCATACAAATGTCGCTCCCGATTTCACTTTTTCCGCTCTAGAAACGACATATTGTACCCGATTTTCTTTAAATTTTGCAGAACATCTTATAATCGAACTAGAAACACGTATGTAAAAATTGGGTAAGATCGGTTCAGATTTAGATATAGCCCCCATACATATGTCGCTCCCGATTTGACATTTTCCGCTCTAGAAACGACATATTGTACCCGATTTTCTTTAAATTTTGCAGAACATCTTATAATCCAACTAGAAACACGTATGCAAAAATTGGGTAAGATCGGTTCAGATTTAGATATATCCCCCATACAAATGTCGCTCCCGATTTGACATTTTCCGCTCTAAAATCCACATATTGTGCCCGATTTTCTTTAAAATTGGCACAACATCTTATAATCGAACTAGAAACACGTATGCAAAAATTGGGTAAGATCGGTTCAGATTAAGATATAGCCCCCATACATATGTCGCTCCCGATTTAACATTTTCCGCTCTAGAAACGACATATTGTACCCGATTTTCTTTAAATTTTGCAGAACATCTTATAATCGAACTAGAAACACGTATGTAAAAATAGGGTAAGATCGGTTCAGATTTAGATATAGCCCCCATACATATGTCGCTCCCGATTTGACATTTTCCGCTCTAGAAACGACATATTGTACCCGATTTTCTTTAAATTTTGCAGAACATCTTATAATCCAACTAGAAACACGTATGCAAAAATTGGGTAAGATCGGTTCAGATTTAGATATATCCCCCATACAAATGTCGCTCCCGATTTGACATTTTCCGCTCTAAAATCCACATATTGTGCCCGATTTTCTTTAAAATTGGCACAACATCTTATAATCGAACTAGAAACACGTATGCAAAAATTGGGTAAGATCGGTTCAGATTAAGATATAGCCCCCATACATATGTCGCTCCCGATTTAACATTTTCCGCTCTAGAAACGACATATTGTACCCGATTTTCTTTAAATTTTGCAGAAGATCTTATAATCCAACTAGAAACACGTATGCAAAAATTGGGTAAGATCGGTTCAGATTTAGATATATCCCCCATACAAATGTCGCTCCCGATTTGACATTTTCCGCTCTAAAATCCACATATTGTGCCCGATTTTCTTTAAAATTGGCACAACATCTTATAATCGAACTAGAAACACGTATGCAAAAATTGGGTAAGATCGGTTCAGATTAAGATATAGCCCCCATACATATGTCGCTCCCGATTTAACATTTTCCGCTCTAGAAACGACATATTGTACCCGATTTTCTTTAAATTTTGCAGAAGATCTTATAATCCAACTAGAAACACGTATGCAAAAATTGGGTAAGATCGGTTCAGATTTAGATATAGCCCCCATAAATATGTCGCTCCGGAATGTTTAACCGATTTTGGCCAAATTTTACATATTATATTTCACAAATAAACAGACATGGTGAAAGCGGGTCACATCGTTCCAGGTTTCAATATACCCCCATACAAATGTCCTTTCCGATTTAACATTTTTTGTCAAACCATACATTTACAGGATGCAAAAATCCTTCCCGATTTCAATTTTTTACCGAATTGAATTGTAATGTGATAGAAAGTCCGTCCGTCTTTAGCCTTTCCTTACTTGTTTGGGAGATGCCCATATGTCCATACTTTGGTATAACCCATATGGGGCCCAATCTGATCTATTACAGCTCTAGAAACTACATCTTACATCGTATCTTCATCAAATTTTGCAGATCATGATATTTTTCAACTAGGAATACCTACCGTGAATGAGAAATATATAGGCCCATGTTTTGGACCAGGCCCAAAATGTTGTTATCGGCCCCTTTTGAAATGTCGGTCCGATTCATCCTATCACTACTGTATAATTTGTATTTTTCTGTACAATATACGTTAAATATGACTAAAGATGAATTTATAGTAACTGTATAATTTTTATGAACTACATAAAATTGCTTCCATGAAATACGTGGTTTTAGTAATCAAAGCGAGATACATGCGAGGGAGTGGTGTAGGGTATTATATAGTCGGCCCCGCCCGACTTTAGCCTTTCCTTACTTGTTCTATAATTATTTAATTTATTTTATTTTTAAGTTCTTATTACCATACTACATTTTGTTGAGTACTTTTTTTAACACTGTTAGAAATAATTTTTACTATGCATTTTGTAATTTATATTATATCGGCCAATAGGCTTAGAATTACAAGTCGTGAAGAAATAAATGAAATGAAATGAAATGAAATTTCAAATGAAAAAAACATTTTTGGAATGAAATCGAAGGATACAACGATTTAATAGTGTTTTACGACACATTTTAACATGGACAACTAGTTTAGAGTCGAAAAAGTTATTATAAATTAAAAAGCTGGGACCTAATCACGGCATTCGTTAACGTCAGTATTCACTTTCTAATCGGTGCTTTCCAATTTGAGAATTTTTGCAAATATTTTTTAATGAATATTTTGGAGAGGACTTACAGGGGTGGTCAGCTCACAGAATGATTCAAGAAGGAAATTAAATATATCTAAATTATGATTTTTACTTAAAAATAAAATAAATTTACACCTGCGAAATAATGTTGTCGCCTTTTTGGAAACGATTTAAAATGGTACATTTCTAGGAAGTTTTTTTAGAATCGTGTAAATTCTAATTGAAGTAAAAAATTGACACAAATCTTTTAATAGTTTAGTTAAAATTTTATAAGCAATCTAGTCTATATAATTTGAACAATAGGGCTAATAATGCGATCGGAAGGTTAAAAATACCAAACCAACCTCGCCAAAAAATATGACGATTTTTCCTATAATTCACATATCTCTTAAGCTATATATTGATATATTTACGAGCACTATCATTGATGGTCTATGCTCCGCAATGAGTCAAATGAAAATTATGATGGTGATGATATCTTTGCAATCGGTGCATTATTGTAGTTTTTGCACTCATTTCAAAATTTGGCACGACCATGCAATACGCACTAGAGAATCAAAATTTTGCAAAAAAAGTTTTCATCTGGAAAATACTTCTACTATGGACATGTATCCGTTTAGAACTTGCTGAATAAACTCCAAAAATCAATTTGGAACCTGTGTGTTGGAACGATTTTATCTCATATCAAAACTTGGACCCAAATTGTATGTTCTACTTTTTCCATTTTGCTATTATGGATAATTTGATCAAGATCCAATTTAAAATGTGGATTCTGGATCATTAAATCGAAAAAAACAAATCTGGTCCGAAATTTAATAGAAAAAATATCCGGTCAAATTTCACGGTAATCGCATAACAATTGCTATCTGTTCTTTGATCATGAGCTTAAGGGTATAGCTTGATTATGTTTTGGTGTTGCAAACATTTGACGTGGAACTAGGGTATTATACCCTATTCCATGCTGCGTTTTAGGGTATAACAATTAAACAATTATGGACCTAATTTTTTTAAATTAGTTTACTAGATAATATTTAGTCCATCTAAATCTATATTTGTCCATTTGAAGTAACTTATATTCCAGCATCTCATCTTAAAACGCTAAAACTCATGAATATTATATCAAAGATATTTTAATTAATGATATTATTAAAGACTTTTTTAAACCTCCATGTCTAACGATCTCCTAGATTCACAAAATCTCTTTCACCAAAAATAGCTGTGTGTATGAAATATTCAAATTTCAATAAATAAATTCCGTAATGCTATGTGTAGTTTTTAGGCAAACATTTAACCACACTAAAACGGTAAAAATTAATGAATTTTTGTTGATAAATTCATGAGAAATGGCTGGAATGGAAAAACCCAAAAATCAATCATATCAAAATTATCGCGAAATGAAACAAGTAAAAACGGCGTTAAGTTCGGCCGGGGCGATCTTTATATACCCTCCACCATGGATTGCATTCCACAGAGGTTGTCGGTTTTCGTAGAAGTGCAGTAATATTACAGGAAAATATAATTTTTTTAATATAGCCAAACCAAAACAAATACAAATATTGAAAAAATAATTTCATAAATAAATATAATATTTAAATTATTTCAAACCATTATTTATTTGAAATCAAAAAATAAATATTCTTATATTTATATTTTCAAAAAGCTTTAATACCATAAATATTGGTAGATAGTGGGTGCTACAGTTGGTTGTATTTCCATTCTATTTCAATTCCAAAAGTACAAATTTTGAAGCTCCATTATCAGACGTACATTGTGCAAAATAACCTAACTTCATGATTCAACCAATTTTTGCCGTAAAAGAAAAAGTACGAATTTGGAAAAAACTTTTTATTTTGCGTGTCTATGCAGTCAGAGGAATGTATACACTGAATTCCATGATTCCAGCTGCGCCCATTTGGTTGGTACCATTTTTACCCCCTTGACGCAATTAGAATTTCATCATTCTAGGTGTAGTCGTTTAGTTGGTACTATGTTTATCCCTCTGTACCATTGTATACCTTGAAAGTACTAATTTCGAAAAATTCGTCTATTTTCCGTGTCTACGCAGTCAGAGGAATGTATACTCTGAATTTTATGACTCTAGCTGCGGTCATTTGATTGGTACTATTTTTATCTACTTTTTCATTTTAGCCCCAAAAAGTACGAATTTCGAAAAATCATGACTCTAGCTGCGGTCATTAGATTGGTACTACTTTTATCCCTTTTTTCATTTTAACCCCAAAAAGTACGAATTTTGAAAAATCCGTGTATTTTACTTATCTATGCAATCAGAGGAATGTATACACCGAATTTCATTATTCTAGGTACAGCCGTTTGGTTGGTACCATTTGTATCCCTCTATTCCTATTTTACCCCATAAAAGTGTGAATTTGGAAAAAATACTTTTATATTATGTATCTACTCAATTAGATTAATGTACACACCGAATTTCGTGCATCTGGCTGTTGTCGTTTACTATGTACCATTTTTATCCCTTTTTTGCCCCATTTCACCCCCTACAAATAAGAATCACTTTATGGTGCACGTTTTTGCGGGGAATGCGCATACCAAATATCAAGCAAATATAAACAGACATATTCAAAAAACATGCTTAAATACGCTAAAATATTAGGGATTGTTATGGGTATTTTTAGTCCTTGGGAGGGAAACATTTTTCCTTTTGGGCCGATTTCGTCCCATTTCAATCCCAACCGATTTACGACTATAAGACGCATTTATGGAAAATTTGAACGTTCTAGCTCCTTTCGTTTAGATGCTAGCGTGCTTTCAACAGACGGACAGACGGAATTTTATGACGATGAAGAATATATATACTTTATTGGGTCTCAGGTCGATATTTCAAGGTGTTACAAACGGAATGACAAAGTTAGTATACCCTCATCCTGGAGGTGGAGTGTATAAAAAGTAGACAGTTGTTATGCTCTCCTGAACAATTGGGAAAAACACATAGCTACTTTTGCTACGACGGCGATGTTATGGTGTTAAAGCTATTTAAAAAATAAAAATTAGAACAAATTTAAATAAATAAAAACAAAAAAAAAAACAAATTAAATAAATAAATATAACAAGTTTAGACTTTAAATTGCATTCTTGACGCATGCCCGTACACATCCAATGTTCTTCTTGTGCAAATTCATGCGATAAGGTTTTTTATTTCATGACCCAGAAATCGCACAGAATTTATTTATGTTCCCTACATATGGGAATCATAACTGTCTCCCCCAGAGATGCATCACCCTATCAGTTTCCTGGGAAAACAAGGCAACAAATAATCTTATGCAAAGTCATGATTTGCTAAAAAAAACGAATAAGAACAACTATTTAGTTCAGGCAAATGTGGTTCTTCTTCGAACATTACCCACTAGAACAACCACATGAGACAGAGAAAAAAAGTTGAAAAAAAAAGAATGCAAAATATTTGATATTAAGTATGAATATAAAAATGCTATAACAATATGTTAAAGTCAACAAAATCCTAAAAGATTGACAGGAAAATAGATAACTTCCTACCACAAAAAAGAAGAATGATGAATATTAATGTACTCTGTACTCTGTTTGATTACAGTCAGAGAAAAAAGACTAGGCAAACATGTGTATTTATTATTTAATCACAGGTTTCATGTAGCTCCGTTAAGAAAAGTTACAGCTAGCTGGTTCATCCTGGAGATGGAGGGTATAATAATTGTGTGCGAGACCTAAAAAAATATTTTTTGTGCGATTCATAAAATCAACACAATTTTTTTAATGGATTAATTTGATCATCAAACTGTTCGTTTACAACTGAAATATGCAATAATGTTTGTTTATGAATATACATATATAGTGGAAACTCTTATAAAAAGAAGCTACAAATTAATTAAGCAGGGTTATTCGGTCTTTATACTACTTTTGTATGTAAAGTTCGTTATGTTTATAGAGATAACATTCGATCAGATATTGTTCACTTACCGTTCCAATCAAACGTTGTGTCAAAAAACTAATTTCTTTACTTTCTGATAATCATATTCATGCAGTTTATCAAAATGTTAGAGGATTAAATTCTAAATTATCTAAACTTTATACTGATAGTTATAATTTCAATTACCACTTAATTGTCTTTACTGAAACCTGGCTTCAGGATAAAATTTATAATTCAGAAATCTTATGTGAAAAATATCAGATATTCAGGTGTGATCGTTCTGATAAAATTAAAAAAACAGGCGGTGGGGTTTTAATCGCAGTCTCCATCGGGTTTCCTTCTGAACAAATTATACTGCCTTCCGTCGTTGATATTGAATTTATTGCAATTAAAGTAAGGTTTAAGAATATAAATTTATTCATTTCATGTTCATACATTCCTCCCGGCTCTGATGTTGCACTTTACTCTAAACATTATGGTCTCTTTCAGGTGAATAATAATATATAATGTATATGGCAGGCTTTTGGATTTGATTTTTGTTAATCAGCCGTTGGAGGTTTCGCCGAACTCTTCTATTCCAGTTACATATCCCGATGACCGCTTTCATCCTACCATAGATTTAAAAATCTTGCTTCCTTCTATTGCATCTTCTCAAACTTCACAAAATGTTAGATATGAAAAAGTTTACTGCTATTCTAGAACAGATTATTCAAAACTTAATTTATTTTATCATCTATTAATTGGTATGATATTTTGTCGTCCAAAGTTTTAGATGATGTGATAAATAATTTCTACAGTGTGTTACATGATTGCATCTCAAAATCAGTTCCTAAAATTTTTAAACATGATACTATTGGCCCACCTTGGAACAATTTTCATTTAGCTAAATCGAAGAATAAGAAAAATAAATTTTTTAAAAATTACAAAAAACTGGTTCCTCTGCTGATTTTTCTAAATATTCGATTGCAAGATCTGAATACAACATTGCGAACAGAAGTGCATACAAGAATTACATAATCACCATGAAAAATCAATTGAGAAATAACCCTAAATCTTTCTATAAGTTTGTAAATTCCAAACGCCGATCACGTAGTTTCCCTAACTCTTTAAAATTTGGTTCCATTTTAGCAGATGATGATTTATCAATTAGCAACTTATTTGCAGACTTTTTCTCATCGACCTACTCAAATAAATAATTTGATCGTTCTATTCCTTATCCTTATAATATTGTTGAAGCTTCACCTATAAATGTTTCAATTATAAGCAGATTTACGGTTTTGGAAAATTTGAAGGCATTAAATATCACATTTAATCCTGGTCCAGACGGGATCCCTAATAATTTACTTAAATACTGTGCTGATACTTTATCATACCCTCTTTCAATAATCTTTAATAAATCAATAAGTTTTGGATATTTACCACCTTTATGGAAGGAATCATATATAATCCCCCTTTTTAAATCAGGTAGCAAAATTGAAGTAACAAATTACAGAGGCATTGCAAAATTAAGTGCCATTCCGAAGTTATTAGAAAAAATTATGACTGATATGTTATCGCACCAAGTTTCCTCATTGTTGTCGCCCTGCCAACATGGATTCCGTAAATATCGATCAACTATAACGAATGTTTTGGAACCTTCTGCTAATGAAAATAGATATGATGGGCTTTAGTAAAACATTATTATCGTGGTTAAAATGTTATTTAGATGGTCGACTTCAAAGAGTAAAATTTGGTAAAGCTCTCTCACGAAATATAGTTGTATCATCCGGTGTACCTCAAGGAAGTCATCTTGGTCCGATTCTATTTAAAATATTTATTAATGATCTTCCCTCTGTAGTTCGTCATTCTGATATTCTATTGTATGCTGATGATGTAAAAATATTTCGATCCTTTAAAGATCCCACTGAACAATGTTTTCTATAGTCTGATCTTAATAGTTTTCATGAGTGGTGTAAAATTAATTTAATGGAACTAAATATGTTGAAATGCAAACATATGTCATTTTCTAGAGCTAGAAATTTAGAAATTAATTATTTTTTGGTGATCATAAACTCGAGTCTGTAGTTTCCTTTTTGGATCTTGGAATTCTATTGGATCAACGTTTGAACTTCAGGTCTCACATTTCTATGGTAGTAAACAAAGCTTATGGTGCTCTTGGCTTTATGAAACGTTGGAGTAAGGATTTTTCCGATCCTTCTGTCACTAAACACTTATATACCTCTTTGGTTAGGTGCATTCTTGAATATGGTTCAGTAATATGGGACCCATCCTATACTATTCATAGTAATCTTTTGGAATCTGTCCAGAAACAATTCCTTTTATTTTGTCTGCGTGGGCGAGGATGGAACTTCCGTACACTGCCTTCATATGCATTTAGGCTTGGTCTTATCAAGTTGCCTTCTTTGAAGAGTCGCCGTACTATGTTGAACATTACTTTCCTTATGCATGTTATCCAGGGCAACATCCATTCCGAGCGTATTCTGAGTAGAATGATGATAAATATTCCGACAAGACCAACTAGATATTTTCAGTTGACCCACTATAATTATTTCCGTTCAAACTATGCCAATAATGATCCTTTGCGCCGCCTGTTTGTTCAATTTAATAAATTCTATCACATTATTGAATTATCAGAAAACAAAAACTCTATTAAAAGAAAAATTATCCTGTATTTAAATACTTAATTTGTAGTATCTATGTGTATATATGTATAAGTTTTTAGTCTGTAAGGATATTTGTATCTATAGACTTAATAATAAAAAAAGTGACTTTTACATGGGATCTGGGATACGAAACAAAGCCAGAAATCTGATTGACTATGGCTTAGTTCGCGTGTCAGCTGGATAGCAAACAATTCACACAACACGGTGTTGGCCTGGAGGAAATATGTTTTAAAGTTGCTGCCATTGATCTTTTTCTCGAGTGTACGTGTACATGAGTTGGATGTGTTTTATTTGTAAAACATACTAACATACTAGGGTTGATGCATAAATTCTAGAGAAAATTTTAGTAAACATCATGTGGTATTCCTTCGGCGAGTTTAGCTAAAAATATATAAAATATATATAAAAAATATTTTCCATTTTAAGTTCTTTAATGGGGGATCTCATTAAAATAATAAAATTTATATTTTTCAACAGAGAAAAGTACTAAAGCAATTAATTTGGGACAGAAAAAAAGTGCAACGCATTGAAAGAGTGACTTAAGATCCCAACAAAGTTTGGACCAAATCTGTTTCACAACTTACACGATAACTCTCGAAAGGAGTTAAGGAATCAATTCAAACTTTGCACATGGTAATATTTTTCCCAAACTTAGTTTAAGTTCGAAGATCGACGAAATTGGTACGGCCCTGGTATCTCCCACACAAAAGACCCATATTCCTATGTTAAATTAAAACCACTATATCTTCCACACTGATACAGTGAGCGAAATTTGCTTAGCCGCATGCTATTTTTTTTAAATTAACTGCTGTTCGTATTATATTTTTTAAAGAAAACATCGAAGAAAAACAAACCAAAGAGAAAATGCAAACAAATATTAATGGCCTTTCAAATAGACATTTCAAAAGGTAGTCCATAACAACATTTTGGGCCTGGTCCAAAACATGGGCCTATATATTACTCATTCACGGTAGGTATTCCTAGTTGAAAAATATCATGATCTGCAAATTTGAAGATCCGATGTAAGATGTAGTTTCTAGAGCTGTAATAAATCAGAATGGTACCCCATTTGGGTTATACCAAATTATGGACATATGGACATCTCCCAAACAAATAAGGAAAGGCTAAAGACGGTCGGACTTTCTATCTCCTTACAATTCAATTCGGTAAAAAAGTGAAATCGGGAACGATTTTTGCATCCTGTAAATGTATGTGTTTGACAAAAAATGTTAAATCGGAAAGGACATTTGTATGGGGATATATTGAAACCTGGAACGATGTGACCCGCTTTCTCCATGTATGTTTATTGACGAAATATAATATGTAAAGTTTGGCCAAAATCGGTTTAACATTCGGGAGCAACATTTGTATGAGGGCTATATCTAAATCTGAACAGATCTTACCCACTTTCATCAAATGTGTTTTAACTTAGGTTATAAGATGTTGTGCCAATTTTAACGAAAAACGGGTACAATATGTGGTTTCTAGAGCGGAAAAAGTGAAATCGGGAGCGACATTTGTATGGGGACTATATCTAAATCTGAACCGATCTTACCCACTTTCATCAAAGGTGTTTTAAGTTATATTATAAGATGTTGTGCCAATTTTAACGAAAACCGGGTACAATATGCGGTTTCTACAGCAGAAAAAGTGAAATCGGGAGCTATATTTGCATGGGGACTATATCTAAATCTGAACCGATCTTACCCACTTTCAGCATAGGTGTTTTTAGTTAGATTATAAGATGTAGTGCAAATTTTAAAGAAAATCGGGTAAAATATGTGGTTTCTGAGCGGAAAAAGTCAAATCGGGAGCGACATTTGTATGGGGGCTATATCTAAATCTGAACCGATCTTTCAGCATATGTGTTTCTAGTTCAAAAATAAAAATAACTTCTGCCAAGTTTCATCACAATCGGACAACAATTGCGACCTGTAGAGTGCGAACAAGCTTAGATGGACAGCAGACGGACGGACAGACAGACATCGTTAAATCGACACAGCTGGTGATTCTAAGCCGATCGGTATACTTAAAGGTGGGTCTAGCTCGATTATTTCTTGGTGTTACAAACATTAAAATAAACTAGCTTAAAGTACCCTAGTCCACGAAGTGGTGTAGGGTATAAAAACTATTCGCGGCTAAGCAAATTTCGCTCACTGTATTCGGAATCAGCTATATTTTGGTATTTGATAATGTTTTTATAATCACTTTATGTGTAATAAATATTGCTAGTTTTGCCACACCCCTTCCAATACTTCTCACACAAGACACCCCTCCGTATAGCCCTCTATAAAGTGTGGGTATAATTAAAGCTGTTATATACAAATTTTTTTTTTTTTCACTGAACCAACACTCAAAGGATGTCCCCTATAAATGCAGTGCATTGCGTTGGTGGAAGGAAGATCAGGTATGGGAAGGAGGAAAGAGGGAGTAGTGTCTGTTGACATCTGTTTTGAATCTCTGAATGTCGTAATTGGAGGGAAAGATATTTGCCGGAAGTCGATTCCACATACCGATAGTACGGGCGAAGAACGAATTTATTCTGTAATGTGTAGTGCGGCCGGTTGATCGAAATACTGTGAAATTGGATATTTGACAATGCTTTTACAGAAGTTACATTCGCATGAAATATGGGCGATATTGAAACACCCCCTCTGGTACCTCCCACAGAAAGTGACATAAACTTTGGTTACAATAAAACCGACATAACATTCACGCGGGTAGTCATAATAAATTGCAATTTGATATTGTTCGATAATGTGCTGGGACCATGTGACACGAACCTCATAGTACCTGCCACACTAATTATCCTACCCTACGTAAAATTTAATTCCTTATAATTTCCGCATATGGGCATCTCCCAAAAAAGGTTTTAACTTTATTTTTTCTTTATTTCAACAACTTTTTTATACCCTCCACCTCCAGGATGGGGGTATACTAACTTTGTCATTCCGTTTGTAACACCTTGAAATATCGACCTTAGACCCTATAAAGTATATAAATTCTTGAACGTCATAAAATTCTATGACGATCTAGCTACGTCCGTCCGTCCTTCAGTTGAAAGCACGCTAACATCTAAATGGATGGTGCTGGGTCCAAAGGGAAAAATTTTCCCTCTCAAGGACTAAAACTACCCATAATAATCACTAATATTTTGCGTATTGAAGCATGTTTTTTGAATATGTCTGTTTATATTTGCTTGACATTTGTTATTCGCATTCCCCTTATAGCAAAAACGTACACCATAAAGTGATTCTTATTTGTAGGGGGTGAAATGGGGCAAAAAAAGGGATAAAAGGGATAGTACATATTAAACGACAACAGCTAGAAACACGAAATTCGGTGTGTACATTCCTCTAATTGAGTAGATACATAATATAAAAGTATTTTTTCGAAATTCGTACTTTTAAGGGATAAAATAGGAATAGAGGGATAAAAATGGTACCAACCAAACGGCTGTACCTAGAATGATGAAATTCGGTGTATACATTCCTCTGATTGCATAGATAAGTAAAATACACGGATTTTTCAAAATTCGTACTTTTTGGGGTTAAAATGAATAAAGGGGATAAAATAGTACCAATCTAATGACCGCAGCTAGAGTCATGAAATTCGGAGTATACATTCCTCTCACTGCGTAGGCACGGAAAATAGACGAATTTTTCGAAATTAGTACTTTCAAGGGATACAATAGTACAGAGGGATAAAAATAGTACCAACTAAACGACTACAGCTAGAATGATGAAATTCTAATTGCGTAGA
The DNA here is from genome assembly GCA_947397865.1 of Polietes domitor. Taxonomy (NCBI): domain Eukaryota; kingdom Metazoa; phylum Arthropoda; class Insecta; order Diptera; family Muscidae; genus Polietes; species Polietes domitor. The sequence goes on from OX377620.1 coordinate 121,817,403, forward strand.
AACGTCAAGGGGGTAAAATGGTACCAACCAAATGGGCGCAGCTGGAATCATGGAATTCGATGTATACATTCCTCTGACTGCATAGACACGCAAAATAAAAAGGTTTTTTTCCAAATTCGTACTTTTTCTTTTACGGCAAAAATTGGTTGAATCATGAAGTTAGGTTATTTTGCACTATGTACGTCTGATAAATGATTTTCAAAATTTGTACTTTTGGAATTAAAATAGAATGGAAAAACAACCAACTGTAGCACCCACTATCTACCAATATTTATGGCTTTGAAAATATTTTTGAAAATATTTATTTTTTTTTGAATTGACGTATTGGTAGCATTACCTTATAAGCGTGGTTTTAAATAATTAAAATATTATATTTATTTATAAAATTAATTTTTCAATATTTATATTTGTTTTGGTTTGGCTATATAAAAAAAATATATTTTCCTGTAATATTACTGCACTTCTACGAAACCGTGGAATGCAATCCATGGTGGAGGGTATATAATGATCGGCCCGGCCGAACTTAACGCCGTTTTTACTTGTTTAATATGAAACTTGAAGTTAACTTGTTCTCATTTATTTTTATTAAAAGTTGAATTGTTATAACGAAAATTACAAATTTTTTTTACTACTTTAAGATATAATTCTCATATTTCATAAATGTACAAACAAAATATATCCCCTGACCTTCATTATATACATGTATATAAGGAAAAACAATTGTATATTTCTTTATTTTTTGTCGCGTCCCTTTCGAATGTAGTACTCTTTAAGCGCTTTAGAACACTAAAAAGGCTGATCGACTTTTTCAGTTTCTTTCTTGTTTTTGGTGTAGTTTAAGGCGTGCGAATGTCGTGTCCGGGCCACTGGGAGATGCCCATATATGTGTTCTCTGATAGTGAGCTTACTTATTTGTTTTTATACACTCCACGAGAGTATTATGTCTTTGTGCATTTGTTTGCAACACCCAAAAGGAAGCGAGATAGACCCATTGTTAGGTATACCGATCGACTTAGAATCACTTTCTGGGCCGATTTAGCAATGTCCGTCTGTCTGTCTGTCCATCTATTGTTGTAATCAAATTACAGGTCGCAATTATATTCCGATCTTAACAAAAATTGACACAAAAAAGTTTTGTGTATCAAGGACGAACGCCGTTTAATTTGAGGCAAATCGGTTCAGATTTAGATATAGCCCCCATACAAATGTCGCTCCCGATTTGACATTTTCCGCTGTAGAAACTACATATTGTACTCGATTTTCTTTAAATTTTGCACAACATCTTATAATCCAACTAGAAACATATTTGCAGAAATGAGGTAAGATCGGTTCAGATTCAGATATAGCCCCCATACAAATCTCGCTCCCGATTTGACATTTTTCGCTCTAGAAACCACATATTGTACTCGATTTTCTTTAAATTCCACACAACATCTTATAATCCAACTAGAAACCTCTATGCAGAAACTAGGTAAGATAGGTTCAGATTCAGATATAGCCCCCATACAAATCTCGCTCCCGATTTGACATTTTCAGCTCTAGAAACCACATTGTACCCGATTTTCTTTAAATTTCACACAACATCTTATAATCCAACTAGAAACATCTATGCAGAAACTGGGTAAGATCGGTTCAGATTCAGATATAGCCCCCATACAAATCTCGCTCCCGATTTGACATTTCAGCTCTAGAAACCACATATTGTACCCGATTTTCTTTAAATTTCACACAACTTATAATCTTATAATCCAACTAGAAACATCTATGCAGCAACTGGGTAAGATCGGTTCAGATTTAGATATAGCCCTCATACAAATGTCTCTCCCGATTTGACATTTTCCGCTCTAGAAACCCCATGTTGTACTCGATTTTCTTTAAATTTTGCACAACATCTTATAATCCATCTAGAAACATATTTGCAGAAATTAGGTAAGATCGGTTCAGATTCAGATATAGCCCCCATACAAATCTCGCTCCCGATTTGACATTTTCCGCTCTAGAAACCACATATTGTATTAGATTTTCTTTAAATTTGGCACAACATCTTATAATCCAACTAGAAACATCTATGCATAAATTGGGGAAGATCGGTTCAGATTCAGATATAGCCCCCATACAAATCTCGCTCCCGATTTGACATTTTCCGCTCTAGAAACCACATATTGTATTAGATTTTCTTTAAATTTCACACAACATCTTATAATCCAACTAGAAACATCTATGCAGAAACTAGGTAAGATCGGTTCAGATTCAGATATAGCCCCTATACAAATCTCGCTCCCGATTTGACATTTTCCGCTCTAGAAACCACATATTGTACCCGATTTTCTTTACATTTCACACAACATCTTATAATCCAACTAGAAACATCTATGCAGAAACTAGGTAAGATCGGTTCAGATTCAGATATAGCCCCCATACAAATCTCGCTCCCGATTTGACATTTTCCGCTCTAGAAACCACATATTGTACTCGATTTTCTTTAAATTTGGCGTAACAGCTTATAATTCAAGTATGTATGTAAGTAAGTACTATGGTGAAAGAGGGTAAAATCGGTTCAGATTTAGATATAGCCCAAATACAAATGTTACTTCCAAATGTTAGCCAAACTATACATATTATATTTCGTTCCAGATTTCAATATACTCCCATACAAATGTCCTTTCCGATTTAACATTTTTTGTGAAACACATACATTTACAGGATACAAATATTCTTCCCGTTTTCACTTTTTCACCGAATTAAATTGTATTCGGATAGAAAGTGGAGTGTATCATAGAGTCGGCCCCGCCCGACTGTAGCCTTTCCTTACTTGTTTAATATACTTTGATTCGGCTCAGGCAAGGTTTTAGCGACCTGTATTTTTTCTCCATAACATTCACGCCCTGTATTTTTCAAGTTGAGATTTTTAGAGTTTTTTTTTGAAAGAGCCTAGCTTCAATTTTGGTCGGGAACATAACATTTTTAATAAAGTTCCATAACTATATTTAGCCGTTTTGACTAATAATACTCCGGTGTAAATTATATTGACACCATAACATTTCACAAGTCTTTAAGTGGTTTTCATCCATAGAAAATAGTGACTACAAAATGAATTACCAAGCCTTGATCCACCCTTGTATTGATGTTATGCATATGAAACATGTCCATATGCGTCCACATATACCAATATATATATTTACATACATATTGTATGTACGAGTATATCGATGGATATGAGTTTACAACAAATATGCTATTGGAGAAAAAAATAAACTAAAACTACAAAATCTAAATGAAAGAACTTCTGATGTCAAAAGTGATTTATGAGTTAGAGTCTCCAGTAATAGAAATTCAATATGAATAAATCTATACGGGCAACCAATAAAAATCGCCAATCACATCGAAAGTTCATCTTCGTGTGCAAATAAATTTCTCATTGGTAATTGAATCAAATAAAATGGATAATTATCCTTCGTTGGCAAATATTTGGGTTGAGCATAAAGAATCCTTTGCATGATCATAAATAATGAAATTAAATGTCATTCATATGTGTTTGGTGTGTGTGTGTGTGTGTGTAGAAAATATCAGACAACGAGCAAATGCAAAGAGCATCATTGCTAACACACGCATACATAAATGCTGTTGTGTATGGGTGCGTGTGGCTGCACGGCAGTTCAAGGACGACATTTGAAAGATGCAAATGTGTGTGTGTACACACTATGTGAGAGATATTTACAAAATTTGAAATCATAACTAAAATAACATCAATAAATAAATGAATATGAGCAGAAACTTCACATTTGTCCACCGAAAAAATGGTATTTTTAAAGTTACATACCACACAAAGTATATATATAAGTTTTTCCTTTTACTGAATTTGTATGAACTAATTGTACGATTCAAAAAGACCGCTTCGAAGCCTTCCGCAGACGGTTGTCACAGGCCAAAATTCGTGATGTAATAAATATCACCATGTCATTTGTAAATAATTTTCCATTCTATAAAATATAGACGCAAAAAGATCTTGAGCCAGGCCAATATTTCAGTTCAAATCAAATGAAAATAAAACCATTATAACTTCTATAGCGGCGTTGGAAGTCTTCTATAACTTTCACAGTTCTTTTGTACATATGGATGTTGTTAAAACTTCTATACGGATACTCCAAATACTTGGGTATTATTTTTTTTTATACAGAAATGACCCGAATACATACCATTTTTTATTCCGCTACCTTCTTCGGCAAATACTTTTGCAGTTTGGACACTGAGAGTGAGAACATGTGCCTAAGATCACAACACCAACAATGTGTCTAAGATCACAATAAACAACTTTCTAGAACATATGAACTTCTTAATACCGTTTAGGTAGGATAAATATATCTTGCACGACTGTTTCTGTTAATGGTCAGTCCGACTACAGTGCGTATGAGTGATATTATCATTAATCAACAGCACGTATACGCTACCTTCACACACTACAGCCTATACGATTGTTTTGACGGCATTTGCGATTTTGACCTTGAAAATGAAGTTTTTTTTGATTTTATTTGTTCTTTATGACAAGAGCTACAACTTTGCTTCAGTGAGTAAATCAAAATTTCAATCGGTTTGCAAGATATGATCCTGACAAAATGATCACTTTTTTGCAAAAATGACAAATTTTTGGGGGCCCATAAAAAAGTGCATGACTTTGGGCAAAACTGGGAGACACTGATTATGTTTTGGTTTTTCTCTCACGTAGTGGTGTCCGTACTTGGTTATATTTCCATGAATTAAAAAATTACACACAGTGTTATTAGAATTATAAACGGAAAAATTATAATTTTAAGAACATATTTTTCTTCCACTAAAATTTATTCCACTTACTATTTACGACAAGGAAAAATTTGAGTTGGCATATAAAACACACAGGACAGTCAGCCAACTATTTAGTTGCACAAAATCAAAAATCAAGAAAGAGGAGAAACCAAACGTCGTGTACAAGATAAAATGCAATGGTGACAAGTCCGACATATGCCAAAAGGTATATGTCGGCACTACGAAAAATAAATTGAAAACCAGACTTTCATCACATAAAACCGAACACAAATCTCTTGACAAACCCATTCAGCAAAAAACTGCCCTTGCAACCCACTGTACCTTGACGGGACATAAACTAAACTTTAATGACGTCGAAATATTAGCGGAAGAGAATAATTATACAAGGAGATACACATTGGAAATGCTAAATATAATTGACGTCTCCCCTGGAAAAAGGCTTAATTATAAGAGAGACACAGACGGTTGTGCTCAAATATATAGGAACACGGTGGAAAAACATAGACGACAAATTAGACAGTAGTTGACAAAAGCTTGCAGAGAGCGGCAGGAGAATTTCCTAGTGTGAAAAACTTTGTTAAAAATGTAAATATAAATATTGTGATATTTTTTGATTGTTAATGCTTGTAATTGAATAATTTGTGTTTTTTGTACTAGACCCCTGAAGATGACCAACGGAGTTGGTCGAAATATTGGGAAATAAAAAACAAGAAAATAATAAAATAGTAATTTTTGTTTTATTATTTGAAAAAACTGACCTCAAGCCGAACAAAATACAAAACGCAACATTCCATTAAAACCTTAAGCGGCCCCTCTTATTACACGCTAAGCGGCATAGACTTAGTTCTAAAAATTTTACATTAAAAAAATTATTGTTTCTGGTCAATTAGTTAGCACTTTTCTGCAATATGCAATAAAATCTTAATATTTTATCTTAACAAATACTGTTAAGTGGGAAATCGGCTTGTGGCAAATAAAACAGACCTAATGTTAGTATTCCTGATATTCCTTCCTCACTCAAAACATATTGGGCATTAATTTTTATACCCTCCACCTCCATTTGTGAGGGTATAACACCTTGAAACATTGACCTGAGACCTGAGTCGATAGCTGATTGAAAGTTTGTGTATGTATTCTACTCATAAAAATATTGTATTCGCATTTTTGAAAAAAAAAAGAATTTTTTCTTACGAATTATGGTCAATTTAAGAGTGAAAAAATAAATTTTTTCATATAGGTGTGTTCATTCAATCGTCTGTAACTCCTGAAATACTTTTTATGCACTATACCTTGTTTTGAAGGCAATTTCAATTACTTTTAGAATATTGGAATTATATTTTTAAAGTTTTTACAATTTTATTTATTTTATTTAGATTTTCGAAATTATTACATTAATCCTATTTATGAAACTTTAAAGTAGTGTTTTTAGATGTCTAGTTTAGTGACTGTGTGAGTTTGGATGTGGTGAAATGATGGCATTTGCTTTTTACCATTTTTATACCCTACACCACTTCGTGGGCTAGGGTATTATTTTTCTATATTTTTCTTGCAAGATCAACCAGAATTTAATTTAAAAATATTCAGATTGATTTTTTTCAGTATATAATTAACACAAGATTTAAAAACATTGAATGAACACACCTTTATTAAAAAATTGTATTTTTTCGCTCTTAAATTGGCCATAATTCGTGAAAAAAACTCTTATTGTTTTCCAAAAATACATATACAATTTTTTATGAGAAGAATACATACACAAACTTTCAAAGCAATCATGGAAAACATGGAATAGCTCCTATATATTCATGATCATCATAAAATTCTAAATAAATGGTACCAACCAAATGGCCGGAGCTAGAATCTTGGAATTCGGTGTATACATTCCTCTGACTACATAGACTCGCAAAATAAAAAGATTTTTAAAAATTCGTACTTTATTACTTTTTTTAATTTTTACGGCAAAAATGGGTAGAATCATGAAGTTGGGTTATATTGCATTGTGTATATGAGAGATAATGGATTATCAAAATTTTTACTTTTGGTATTAAAACCAAACGGCTGTAGCTGAAAATGCACCCATTATCCCCCAATATTTATGGTATTTAATCTCTTTGAAGATTGCTGCCTTATAGTTACTTTTTGAATTGACTTGAAGTATTATTTCGATATATATAGTAAAACATACTGGTATTCTTGGCTTATAAGTGTGGTTTGAAATGATACAAAAATTATATTTAATTATAAAATTATTTTTTCAATATTTTTATTTGTTTTAGTTAGGTCATATTAAACAAGTAAAAAACGGCGTTAAGTTCGGCCGGGCCGATCTTTATATACCCTCCATCATGGATTGCATTCCACAGAGGTTGTCGGTTTTCGTAGAAGTGCAGTAATATTACAGGAAAATATAATTTTTTTTAATATAACCAAACCAAAACAAATACAAATATTGAAAAATTAATTTTATAAATAAATATAATATTTTAATTATTTAACACCACGCTTATAAGATAATGCTACTAATACGTCAATTCAAAAAAAAATATTTTCAAAAATATTTTCAAAGCCATACATATTGGTAGATAGTGGGTGCTACAGTTGGTTGTATTTCCATTCTATTTTAATTCCAAAAATAAAAATTTTGAAAATCCATTATCAGACGTACACAGTGCAAAATAACCTAACTTCATGATTCAACCAATATTTGCCGTAAAAGGAAAAGTACGAATTTGGAAAAAACTTTTTATTTTGCGTGTCTATGCAGTCAGAGGAATGTATACACCGAATTCCATGATTCCAGCTGCGCCCATTTGGTTGGTACCATTTTTACCCCCTTGACGTTTCTACGCAATTAGAATATCAGCATTCCAGCTGCAGTCGTTTAGTTGGTACTATTTTTATCCCTCTGTACCATTGTATCCCTTGAAAGTACTAATTTCGAAAAATAAGTTTATATTCACTCACATATACACACTCAGAGGAATGTATACTCCGAATTTCATGACTCTAGCTGCGGTCATTAGATTTGTACTATTTGTATCCCCTTTTTTTCATTTTAACCCCAAAAAGTACGAATTCTCTCTTAAGTTCGAAAAATTGGATAGAAATATTGTTACAGTAAAAGCTCTTGTTGAATCCATTGCCAGCCAGTCTTACGTGAAATGTCCCACCAGGGTAGGTATGAACAAACGAATAAACATGCATTCGGCATGTCAACTCAATGAATTACGTATTCCATGCAGAAAGCAAAATAATAGGCATTCTATGTTCAGACCAAACCGAAAACAAACCGAGAAGCGCATTGGCGGCACATAAAAATGAAAGAATTCGCCATTTTACAACCAGCCGAGCAACCATTCTGGAGCATCGGCATCCAACGCAATAACACCAGTACATGTTACAAAACAGCAGCCTTCTGTCAGACACAAACACATAGAGATACAGATAAAAGAGATATTTAGGACCGCCAGCCAGCCCAAGGAAACTGTTTAACGACTCGTAATGGTGCACTAATACTTTGCGTCTGCACAGGCATTGCCCGAATAGCAGTTGTATCTGGCACTTGGTGTAGGTTGCATTGGATGGTTGGTTGACTGGTTTAGTGCGTCTGTTTCTGATATTGGATTACTAACCCAGATTCAAAGGCACCAGTCGCCGTAGTAACACACACACACACACAAACATACTTACGGCTGACAATACCCAGCAGCGGAAAGAGGGAAGCCTGCCACTGCAAAGGCAATGGTAGGCAAATGTCTACCATACAAATGTAAACTATATAGCAAGTTAACACATGATCAGGCCTTCTTGGTGGACTGTTTTTAAAGGTTTTCTGATTTCCAAAATGATTTATAGGGCAAGGTTACGGTTCGATCCATTTACGATCGCCCTAAAAGTATAAATTTCGAAAAAACACCTGTATGTTGCATTAACACACCGAATTTTATAATTCTAGCTGGAGGAATATGGTTGATACAAATGTTGTCCCTAAAAGTACGACTATCCAAATATCTCTTTATTCTTCGCGTCTAAAAAGTCAGATTATCGTATATACCGAACTTAATTATTGTAGCCACTGCTGTTTGTCTGGTTAATTCCTAGTTAATATCCATGGCAAGCTTGAGTGATTTCAACAGACAGACAAAAGGATGGACGGACGGACATGGCTAAATCATCTTAGAATTTTATCACGACCTAGAATATATCATCCCCTCGATATAATAATAATAGCCTATAAATTTTTGGGAGTTTTAAGTTTTGTGTCAAATCGAGAGATGAATAATATTGCGATAATATTGAATAATGTTCAGATACAGATTAATTTATAAATTTATTATGACCTCATCCTCTAAGAATGAGAATTTTTGAATCAGGAATTATACGATATTTTTTTCAATGACTTTTTGACACACTTTGTGTGGAATTATCGACGATATCGTCCCCTCAATATGACAATAGCTTTTTTGCTTTTTTTCGAATATTCTGGTTATTCTTTTCACTTATAATCTCTTTATTTTGCGTGTCTACGCATTTTGAGGGATGTACACACTGAATTTCATCATTCTAGTTGTAGCCGTTGAGTTGGTACCATTTTTACCCCTCTGTTCCCAGTGTATCCCTTAAAAGTACGAATTTGGAAAAACCTTTATTTTTCGTGTCAACGCAGTCAGAGGAATGTATACTCCGAATTTCAGCTAGCTGCGCTCCCTTGGTTGGTACAATTGTTATCCCCTTTTTCCGTTTTAACCCCAAAAAATACGAATTTCGAAAAATCCATTTATTTTACGTGTCTATGCAGTCAGAGGAATGTATACTAAGAATTTCATGACTCTGCGGCCTTTTGGTTGGTACAATTTTTATCCCCTTTTTCCATTTTAACCCCAAAAAGTAAGAATTTCGAACAATTTACTTATTTTACGTGTCTACACAATCGGAGGAATGTATACCGAATTTCATTATTCTAAATGCAGCCGTTTGGTTGGTACCATTTTTATCCCTCTATTCCCATTTACCCCTTAAAAGTATAAATTTGGAAAAAAATAGTTTTATATTATGTATCTATTCAATTAGAGGAATGTGCACACCAAATTTCGTGCACAAATTTTCTAGCTGTTGTCATTTGATAGGTACCATTTTTATCCCTTTTTGCCCCATTTCACACCCTACGAATAAGAAGCACTTTATGTTGCGCTTACAAGCAAGATGACAAGCGGGCATGCCTAAATGCTGTAAAATATAAGGGATTATTATGGATATTATCAGTCCTTGTGAGGGAAAAAAATTTCCCTTTGGACCGATTTCGCCCAGACATATTTATGGACAATTTGGACGTCCTAGCTCCTTTCGTTTAGATGCGAGCGTGCTTTAAACAGACAGACAGACGGATGGACATGGCTAGATCGTCTCAGAATTTTATCACGATCAAGAATATATATACCATATAGGGTCTCAGGTCAATATTTCAAGGTGTTACAAACGGAATGACAAAGTTAGTATACACCCATCCTGGAGGTGAAGGGTATAAAAACATGCTTAAATACTCTAAAATATTAGGGGTTATTATGGGTATTTTCAGTCCTTGTGAGGGAAAAAATTTTCCCTTTGGACCGATTTCGCTCTGTTGCAATCCCAACCGATCTACGGTTATAAGACGCATTTATGGAAATTTTTGACGTCCTAGCTCCTTTCGTTTAGATGCTAGCGTGCTTTAAACAGACAGATAGACGGGCAGATGGACGGACGGACGAACATGGCTAGATCGTCTTAGAATTTTATGAAGATCAAGAATATATATACTTTATAGGGTCTCAGATCGATATTTTGAAGGTATTACAAACGGAATGACAAAGTTAGTATACCCCAGTGGTGGAAGGTATAATAAAACTAAATGTACTCATAAATATGTTTTTATGTTGATTTTATATATGGCTCAGTGCAAAAATTGGATTGCAAAATTTTGTATGGCATAGCGTTAGGGAATGTTTGCTGATTTTCTCAATGGGCTGAGAGAAGGCCTAGTGTATTTCTAGAAGGAGGCCTCTTTAATGAAGGCCTACCAACTTCGGTAGCTGGGCGATTACACACAATTCTACGGTCAGACCGTGTAGCAGAAACAGCAACTCATAATGAGTAAGAATGTGACACACATAAACACAGTGGTTTCGGAACAGTATCCAAAAATGATTTTTTTTTTGAAAATAAATCTTTGGCTGGCACGAACAACATATAAAAATAGAAAGAATTCTACAAAATCTTAACTATATTTATCTATAGATTTTTTTCTCAATAAAAACCAGCTATTAAAAAATAAAACAAAACATTCTGTAATTATAAGAAAAATAAAAAAATAATTTAAAAAACCCTTTGGCTGTACACCTATTCATAGATATTTTAAATATAGACTTTGGTTGCTATAAAATATAATAATGATAATATAATATTTGCTATAAAAAATACAATAACAATATTTTTTTCGATTTTATTTCTATTTTGTAAAGGATATTTTTCGTGCCAGCCAAAAATATTGTTTTTGAGAAAAAATCAATTTGCTCTAACTTTGTTTGTTCCTAAGCCACTGCTTCTATGTGAAAGTAAAATTCACAGCATTTTATATATATTTCCAAATTGAAAGTACAAATATTAAAGGTACCTTCGACGAGAATTTGAATTTTTTGTAAAAAAAAAATAGAAAGAAAATTATCCATTAAAAATTAATATTATTTTAGTTTTTTCGTTTGTATTTTTTTAGTCTGTAATCAATATTTGATGTGAACTGGGATATTGTCCTGGCTCAAGACCATTTTGCATCTATGTTTAATAGAATGCAAATTTATTCACAAATGGCATGATGACATTTATTACTTGGCTGCGGACTACCACGATCATGATTTCGACCATGTCAAAAGTCTTTTCAAGTGGCTTCGCAGCGACTTTTCAACATCAAACCCGGCCTCTATAAGGAGATGATTCTCACAAACGAACGAGAAGCACAACTCACTTGCCGAATTTGCGTTTAAAAAATCGCACCAAGTAATAAAGTACAAGCATCTCATCTAGTTTCATATGTAAGTATGTGTATATGCAGGTATAGTTACCCAGCAATACTTATGCCGTACCAACGCTCATTTGTTTTAGTTTTTTAGTTTTTGGTCTGTAATCAATATTTGATTTGAACTGGGATATTGTCCTGGCTGAAGACCATTTTGCATCTATATTTAATAGAATGCAAATTTATTTTTCAAATGACATGGTGACATTTATTACTTGGCTGCAGACTACCTAGATCATGATTTCGAATGTTGGAAGGAATTAACAGAAAGAATCAATACCCCCGAAATGTTCAAATTATTTTTTTACCAAAACGAATATTCATTTGTGGAAAAAATCTTTTTAGGGCTTTTTCAAGAGCTTGACTCAGAGACGAAATATTTTGCAAATCATTATTAAACAATGCAAACTTTATTTCTTGGGAGGTGACTGGAAATAGTTTTTTAATTTTATTTTATGATCCGTGACCCGTATTATTTTAATGGGCTCAGTTAATTTTGACATATGGAACCACTGTGCAATTCTATAAAATGTTACTTGGCATGCCATCTTTTTTGGCATCATCATCGTCATGCCAAGGAGACTTGTGGAATGAATGGATGTATGTGTCATTGTTGAAATCATTTACACCAGAAAAGTGGCAGAAACCTGAAACCAGCCAGTGAGTCAGTCAGTAACTTGTAACTTGCAAATCTCGTATCAAATTGATGCAGACTGCAGTTTGTCACCATGCGAGTGGATACGAGTAGAACAGCACTCTATGCCGTACAGTCCCAGCAAAAAGAGAGTAGACGAAGAAGTGAAAAAAGATCCTAATTATAACCTCCACCTCCAGGATGGGGGTATACTAACTTTGACATTCCGTTTGTAACACCTTGAAATATAATAATTATAACCTCCACCTCCAGGATGGGGGTATACTAACTTTGACATTCCGTTTGTAACACCTTGAAATATCGATCTGGGACCCTATAAAGTATATATTGTTGATCGTGATAAAATTCTAAGATGATCTGTTGAAGCAGGTCAGCATCTAAACTAAATGAGCTAGGACGTCCAAATTTGCCATAAATGTGTCTTATAGTTATAGGTCGGTTGGGATTGAAAGTGGGCCAAATCGGTCCACAGGGAAAAATGTTTCCCTCACAAGGACTAAAAATACCCCAATAATCCTTAATATTTAGATTTATTTACTTGATATTTAGAATGCGCATTCCCCTGATAGCATAAACGTTCACCATAACGTGATTCTTATTTGTAGGGGGTGAAATAGGACAAAAAGCGATAAAAATGGTACCTATCAAACGTCAACAGCTAGAGACACGAAATTCGGTGTGTGGATTCATCTAATGGAGTAGATATATAATATAGAAGATTTTTTCTAAATTCGTACCTTTAAGGTGTAAAATGGACATAGAGGGATAAAAATAGTACAAAAAAAAACGGCTGCACCTAGAATAATGAAATTCGGTATACATTCATCTGACTGTATAGATACGCAAAATGAAATGATTTTTCCAAATTTCGTGCTTTCAAGGGATAAAATGGATTTGTATCTCATTTTATCCCTTGAAAGCACGAAATTTGGAAAAATCATTTTATTTTGCGTATCTATACAGTCAGATGAATGTATATACCGAATTTCATTATTCTAGGTACAAGCTTAAAGGCTATAGCTAGAATGATGAAATTTAGTGTGTACATCCCTCTAATTACGTAGACACGTACAGCGATACAAGCCGACAAACCGCCGCCGCCGCATCTTTCTCCACGAGCCGCGCAGGGCCACCGCACTTGGCTCACATCGACTTCAACCACGCCGCCGATATTTTTTAGATCTGACGGAGTTCTAACTCTGTCAAATCTTACTATCAAAATAGACAACCTACTTAAAATTACTGTCGAGAAAATATAACTGTCGACATAGACAACCTACTACTCTGAAATATATGGATCTTTGTCTTGCATTTTTGTGAAAGTTCACTAATTATTATTCTGCACAGTTTTGACAAAAATGGGCGGTAATGGAAAAGTGGGCGTGGCACCTGCAATACGAAGTTAAAACCCAATTTTGAATATTGCTAGTTCTAGGACACCTAGAGTGCTGCAATTTCGTGTAAGTGCATCTAACATCAATATGCGTAGATGTGCCAAAAATGGGCGGTATAGGGAATGTGGGTGTGGCACCTCCCATACAAAGTTATAACCCATTTTTGAATATATTCAGTTGTATGACAAATACAATACTGAACTTTCGTGTGAGTGCATCTAGCATAAACTTGCGTAGTTGTGCCAAAAATGGGCGGTATTGGAAAAGTGGGCGTGGTACCTCCTATACGATGTTAAAACCTATTATCGAATATATTCAGTTCTATAACAGCTACAAAGCTGAACTTTCGTGAGAGTGCATCTAGCATAAACCTGTGTAGTTGTGCCAAAAATGGGCGGTATTGGAAAAGTGGGTGTGGTATCTCACTCTCTCTGGTTAAAACCTATTATCGAATATTGTCATTTCTATAACACCTAGAGTACTGAAAATTTGTGTTAGTAGATCTAGTGTAAATAGCTGTGAAAAGATGGGCGGAAAGTGACCGTGTCCCTTCCCATTCGAAATTAAAACCTGTTTTAGAGTATATTCGACACCGAGATTCCTATATTGTTGTGTGAGTTAATTTATTTGCAACCTTCTTAGACTATATACAAATGGGCGGGATTTGAAAGATGGGGGATTTTTTATTTGAATTTTGTAAAATTACACGTTTTCTTTGGAATTTTTAGCACAATAGTAAAGAAAGCCGACTTAAGTCAAGAAAATGGTGTAAACATATAAACAACGGCTACTCTAAGCAAAGTGGATGACTGGAAGACTTTATCGTCATGGTTCACTTGTGCTTACTTTCATGGTTATATTTAAAGTGAAGAAAATGTAACCACCATCTCCCAATATTTAGGATATTTAAGCTATTTTGAAGATTGCTGCTTTATATATTTTTTGCGTGGTATACAAAATTAATGTTTTATATTTATTTATAAAATTATTTTTTCAACATTTTTATTCGCTTTAGTTTGGCTATATTAAAAAATAACATTTTCCTGTAATGTTACTGCACTTGTACGAAAATAGACAGCCTCTGTGGAATGCAACCCATGGTGGAGGGTATATAAAGTTCGGACCGTCTCAACTTAACGCCGTTTTTAATTGTTTTTATTTTTTGATTTGTGTTTGACATTGGCAAAATTCGATGCTATACGCACGAACAAAATTAAAAACTTACTTTCAAACTAGAAAGTCTTTAAAGCAAACTATAAGAAATTTACGTGAACATTTTTCGTTTTTTCAGATGTAGCTCATTTTCATCTCGGTGGCTATGTCAATAAGCAAAATTGCCGCATATGGGGTTCAGAGAACCCACACGTGACTTTTGAGAATCCAATGCATCCACAACGAGTCACTGTTTGGTATGGATTTTGGGCTGTACTGAAAAATTGGGTTGATCGGATGAGGTACTGCCGAGCCTGTTTGGAAGTCATTTGGATGATATTGTGTTTCATAATTAAACGACAAAGTTCAACCTTTCCAAAAAACCAGAATTAAAAAAAAAATAAATCAATACTTCTTTATAGCCGATTCTAATTAATACCTCTGGCGCAATATGGGCGGAAATCGGAAAATGTGGCCAAAAGTCTGTAAAATCTCCAAAAATGCTTGGATCTGGGTGAAATTTGGAATGAATACAAATAGCATGTCCTTGATTCATTCTCTAAGAACAATGTAACGGGTTTTCAATAAAAAGTTGTGTGGGGTCAAATCTCACATAATTGAATTTTGGAGTATGTATGTAAACATGGATATGTATTTTTACGTACTGCGATGCCCTGATTGGCAAAAACAGTTCTTCCCTAGATAATTTAATACTTCTATATGCATGTAATGTAAGTCTCTCAAATATGGCACTGCACTTTGTGATTTTTTCGGTCAATTTAATCGTCCAAATGTGCGTACAATAGGAAAAATCGTGCAAAAATTTGAGCAAACCGGGTCTGTAGGAGATGTGAAAACACCAGTGCATGCTCGTACTACAGAAAATATTGCTGCTGTTCGGGATAGTGTGGCTGAAGACCCATTATTTTGTGACTGCCTCGGCAATTTTGCTAATTTGTGTTTTACTCAAAATCAACATCGGCCCTTACTATACAAATACTTTACTATATTAAATTATCTACAATATTTAAGAGTTTTTTTTTTGGTGATAAGTATTTGACTTTATTTCTCCATCTGCAGACGTATGTAGCTGATTTCTGGGTCAGATGTTACCAAAAGTAGGTGAGTTATGTCCTCGTTGCTAGCCTTTAGTGAAAACTTTCGGTTTTTCTCAGCTCTTACGTGCACTACGACCTTATGTACAGTGAGAGACATAGTCTCGTTGAAATATTCCTCAAAAGGAGTACGTAAGTCGTTACACTTGAACCGTATGATATAGGTAGCAAAGTATAGACAAATTTGAGTTACTTGGCTTTTTAGTTTTTCATTTTCTCATCCTGTTGCCCATTCGTATGACTGCAAAATTCCAAAGGATATCATTGTTAACAAAATTATACTAAATACTTATTCGAACCCTCTGATACCGGTATTAGTGTCAAATTAAAGAGGAGAATATCTGTTAAAAAGCATGCTTCTATCTGTATTGGTTCGGCATTAACGACTATTTCAAGTTCCCCCTTAATAACTAAATAAACTAGTTTATTCATATTTTACTTTTTCAGAGGGAAACATGAAATGGTTGTTTATGCTAACCCAATTTTAACGAAAATAGGGTACAATATGTGGATTCACGAGCGGAAAAAATCAAATCGGTTGCGACATTTGTATGGGGGTTATATCTAAATCTCAACCGATCTTGCTCACTTTCAGCATAGGTGTTTCCAGTTCGATTATAAAATGTTGTGCCAATTTTAAAGAAAAGGGTAGAATATATGGATTCTAGTGCGGAAAAAGTCACATCGGGAGCGACATTTGTATGGGGGCTATAGTTAAATCTGAACCGATCTAACCCGCATTCGCCACAGGTGTTTCTAGTTCGATTATAAGATTTTCAGCCAAATTTGAAGAAAATCGGGTACTATATGTGCTTTATAGGGCGGAAAAAGTCAAGTCGGGAGTGACATTTGTAAGGGGGCTATATGCAAATCTGAACCGATTTCCTCCAAATTCAATACCGATCGTCCTTGGCCAAAAAAGTATCTTATGCTAATTTTCATGATAATCGAACGGCAATTGCGACCTGTAGAGTGCGAACAAGAATTGATGGACAGCAGCTGGTGATTCTAAGCTGATCCGTATACCTAAAGGTGGGTCTAGCTCGATTATTTATTGGTGTTACAAATATTTGGCGGAAATCTAACTTATAATACCCTAGTCCACGCAGTGGTGTAGGGTATAATAAATATGGAAGCTAACAATTTGAAGTAATTATACACTCCACGAGAGTATTATGTCTTTGTGCATTTGTTTGTAACGCCCAAAAGGAAGCGAGATATACCCATTGTTAAGTATACCGATCGACTTAGAATCACTTTCTGAGTCGATTTAGCAATGTCCGTCTGTCTGTCCGTCTGTCCATCTATTGTTCAATTGTTGTAATCAAATTACAGGTCGCAATTATAGTCCGATCTTAAGAAAAATTGGCATAACTAAGTTTTGTGCCTCAAGGACGAACGCTATTTAATTTGAGGCAAATTGGTTCAGATTTAGATATAGCCCCCATACAAATGTCGCTCCTGATGACATTTTCCACTCTAGAAACCACATATTGTACACAATTTTCTTTAAATTTGGCACAACATCTTATAATCCAACTAAAAGCACCTATGCAGAAATTGCGTAAGATCGGTTCAGATTTAGATGTAGCCCCCATACAAATGTTGCTCCCGAATTTCATTTTCCGCTCTAGAAACCACATATTGTACCCTTTTTTCTTTAAATTTGGCACAACATCTTATACTCTTACTAGAAACACCTATGCAAAAATTGGGTAAGATCGGTTCAGATTTAGATATAGCCCCCATACAAATGTCGCTCCCCATTTAACACTTTCCGCTCTAGAAACCCCATATTGTACTCGATTTTCTTTAAGTTTGACACAACATCTTATAATCCAACTAGAAACACATATGCAGAAATTAGGTAATATCGGTTCAGATTTAGATATAGCCCCCATACAAATGTCGCTCCCGATTTGACATTTTCAGCTCTAGAAACGACATATTATACCCGATTTTCTTTAAATTTGATACAACATTTTATAATCCAACTAGAAACACCTATGCAGAAATTCGGTAAGATCGGTTCAGATTTAGATATAGCCCCCATACAAATGTCGCTCCCCATTTAACATTTTCCGCTCTAGAAACCCCATATTGTACTCGATTTTCTTTAAATTTGACACAACATCTTATAATCCAACTAGAAACACATATGCAGAAATTAGGTAATATCGGTTCAGATTTAGATATAGCCCCCATACAAATGTCGCTCCCCATTTAACATTTTCCGCTCTAGAAACCCCATATTGTACTCGATTTTCTTTAAATTTGACACAACATCTTATAATCAAACTAGAAACACATATGCAGAAATTAGGTAATATCGGTTCAGATTTTGATATAGCCCCCATACAAATGTCGCTCCCGATTTGACATTTTCCGCTCTAGAAACGACATATTATACCCGATTTTCTTTAAATTAGATACAACATTTTATAATCCAACTAGAAACACCTATGCAGAAATTCGGTAAGATCGGTTCAGATTTAGATATAGACCCCATACAAATGTCGCTCCCGATTTGACTTTTGCCGCTTTAGAAACCACATATTGTACTCGATTTTCTTTAAATTTGGCACAACATCTTATAATCCAACTAGAAACACATATGCAGAAATTAGGTAATATCGGTTCAGATTTAGATATAGCCCCCATACAAATGTCGCTCCCGATTTGACATTTTCCGCTCTAGAAACGACATATTATACCCGATTTGCTTTAAATTTGATACAACATTTTATAATCCAACTAGAAACACCTATGCAGAAATTCGGTAAGATCGGTTCATATTTAGATATAGCCCCCATACAAATGTCGCTCCCGATTTGACTTTTGACGCTTTAGAAACCACATATTGTACTCGATTTTCTTTAAATTTGGCACAACATCTTATAATCCAACTAAAAGCACCTGTGCAGAAATTGGGTAAGATCGGTTCAGATTTAGATATAGCCCCCATACAAATGTCGCTGCCGATTTGACATTTTCCGCTGTAGAAGCGACATATTGTACCCGATTTTCTTTAAATTTGGCACAACAGCTTATAATCCAAGTACAAAAACCTATGGTGAAAGTGTGTAATATCGGTTCAGATTTAGATATAGCCCAAATACAAATGTTGCTCCCAAATATTTAACCGATTTTGGCCAAACTATACATATTATATTTCACCTATTTCGTTCCAGATTTCAATATACCCTCATACATATGTTCTTTCCGATTTAACATTTTTTGTCAAACACATACCTTTACAGGATACAAAAATCCTTCCCGTTTTCGCTTTTTCACCGAATTAAATTGTATACGGATAGAAAGTGGAGTGTATCATAGAGTCGGCCCCGCCCGACTTTAGCATTTCCTTACTTGTTTTTTCTTCTGTTATTTGGCACGTATACCGGTATCATAGGGTGCAAATAAGTATTTAAAATAAATTTTGAAAAATTGTTTCCTTTGTAACTTTGTAGTGCTTTTAGAGAGCCAAAGAACGAGGAACTGAAAAACTAAAAACAACAATTAACTCCATTTCACCTATAGTTTCAAGGATAGTGTACTTCTATTTCCAAAATTCCAAAAGTCAATCCCTTATATTCGGAAATATGTTGTAGCGTCCAAAGTGTAATGAAGGTGCAGACGAAATTTGCACTTGTGTTGTTAATTTTGTAGTAACAACTGCCGACTTTTCTTAGATGTAAGAAACGTAATTTATAAAAAATCAATATTTTATGCCAAAAAGGACTGTATTACAATTCAAGTTTTAACCACGAAAACAAATGAATAATTGAAACACCTATACATATATTCTTTTATTCTATACAGAAAATGCATTAATCCTACAAACATAGTGGTCATCTTTTTTCTCCATTCTATCCATAGAACAGTTTAAAATTTTTTCCAACTGTTCTCTAAATATAGGTTAACTTTCGACAGGCTTATGATCGTCTGGATATTCATATTTAGTCTTTATAGTTTGGATATAAAATGTTGGATATGTGCTGAACAGATAGGCATAATCATTACATTCAATATTACATGTGTCATCAAATTTGACTTTTGGCCGTTTTTTTTTTTAATTTCCGTCCATAGCGTCGCTTTCCTTATAAATGCATTGTATTTCTTAGTTGTGAATGTATGCCCTATGTATGTCGTAATGAAATAATAAGAATATCACACATATCTCTAAGTTTACTATTTATTAAATATCTGTATACATATATATATTTTCATATGCTCATTTACTTTATCCGAGGGGAATTATAATCTTGGAATTTGCTGCACAGCAACTACAACAAAAATGATCATATTTCATACTGGAATACTTACCATTATGTATGAGATACACTTGCAAGATTCCTATTGCCTCGTTCATAATTAGATAAGTGCCATGTTGATTGTACGCAATTTGATTAGCACAAATTATTATATTTGCATCTGCAAACTGATTTACTATGTTAAGCATCCAACAGTATTTTAATTTATTCATCTCTTGGTAGCTGTTCAAAGTAATAAGAAAGTTACTAACTTTGCTTTAATATATTTAGTATTATTTAATTTCCAATTTCCGTCGCAAAGTAGTTTGATATTATGCTGCACAGTGGAGGATTTCGAATAAGGTGGCCAAACGAATGGCTAAACCGAATTTTTAAAACTTTACAAAGCCTTTGCTGAAGTGCTGGGATCACAGCACACAAATTGGAAAACCTTGTCACTATGAATATAGGAGATTTTCACGGGGATGTTAAAGCTAAATCATTTGGAAATTGAAATATTTTATTTATTGTTACAATTTTTGTACATTTTATATGTATATGTATGTTTCGTTCAGTGTATGACAGGCATAGGAAAAATAATTTAAATAAAATTTCAAATTTACTTGGTATTTTCATAAAATAATACTTAAATAAAACCCATAAACACTATCGTGAATATCAAGACAACATAACAGGGTTGCCACACACTTTGGGCGCCATTTCTTCTTCCATGAAATATGTGAACAGTTTGTGGTTGCGTTGCCACATGAACAACGGGAACGGGAACACCAGCTGCGGCAGCAACATTAACATGTGGTGTTGCGAAATGCTGAGTTGGAACATTGGCTGCCAGAGGCGCCGGAGGAAAAGCGCCAAAACCCACAGACTGTTGTTGTGGAGGAGCAGGAGAAAGGGGCATAACAGCTAAACTCACGGGATGTTGTGGAACAGGAACAATTGGCGTCGGGGCAAAAGCTTCATGTTGCTGTTGGAAAGAAAAGTTAGTAGCAAGCGCAGAGCCGAACGGTATAGGCACCGGAGCAACAATGTTGTTGTTAACATGCTGGTGTTGGAATCCAGAGGGCGCTATTTGAGAAGTGAACGGTGTGGGAATAGCAGCAAAGCCTATAGGTTGTTGTGGGACAGAAACGGGAACAAAAGCTGAAGATTGCTGTTGGGAAGACATGTTAGTAGGTAACAAAGACATGGGAGCTACATGTTGCGGTTGGAATCCAGAAGGTGCCATTTGACCCATCGACATCATAGGGTGTTGTGGAACAGAAGATTGGGCAAAAACTGTAGTTTGCTGTTGGAGAGACATGTTAGTAGGTAACTGAAACATAGGTGCTACTGGCACGGGAGAATCAGTGATATTAACCGGTTGCTGTTGGAGTCCAGAAGGCGCTATTTGCGCCACCGGGACTAAAGGTGCGTGTGGGAGAGGAGCGAGGGCAAAAACTGCAGGTTGCTGTTGGAGAGATATGTTAGTAGGTAATGGCACCAGAGGAACAGTGATATTAACCGGATGTGGTTGGTATCCAGGCGGCGCTATTTGTACCACAGGCATAGCCACCGGGACTATAGGTTGTTGTGGGACAGGAGAGGGAGCAAATGCTGCAGGTTGTTGGTGGAAAGGCATTGTAGTAGGTGACGGGAACATGGGAGCTATTGGCGCCGGTGGAACAGCGATATTAACTGGATGCTGTTGGTATCCCAATGGCGCAGAAGCGGTAGCAAACACTGCGGGTTGCTGTTGGAAAGGCATATTAGTAGGTGAGGGGAACATAGGAACTACTGGCACCGGAGGGACAGCGTTGTTAATCGGTTGCTGTTGGTATCCGGAATGCGCCACGGGTTCTTGTGGGACAGGAGCGGCAGCAAATGCTGCAGGTTGCAGTGTGAAAGGCATGTTAGTAGGGACTACTGGCACCGGAGGGGCAGCGTTGTTAATCGGTTGCTGTTGGTATCCGGAATGCGCCACGGATTCTTGTGGGACAGGAGCGGGAGCAAACGCTGCAGGTTGCTGTGTGAAAGGCATGTTAGTAGGTGACGGGAACATAGGAACTACTGGCACCGGAGGGACAGCGTTGTTAATCGGTTGCTGTTGGTATCCAGAAGGCGCCACGGGTTCTTGTGGGACAGGAGCGGGAGCAAACGCTGCAGGTTGCTGTGTGAAAGGCATGTTAGTAGGTGACGGGAACATAGGAACTACTGGCACGGGAGGAACAGCGTTATTAATAGGTTGCTGTTGGTATCCAGAAGTCGCCACGGACATAGCCACCGGGACGACCGGCACAGTCATGGTTGGCTGAGCATTTGGCGGACACATCCATTGTTCAGTTTCCGCGAATCGACTTGGATCGTAGGTATCATGTGTCCTGACAACTTGTTTGTAACAACCGTTGGGCAACGTTTCTCGTCTATCAATGGTGCTGGTTGGTGGATTTACATGATAGTGATGATGTTGCTCTGCGATGGGTTTGCTGTGGTGTGTCAGTAAACTGCCGAGGGCAACACCAGCTAAACCACCGGCAAACGCGCCTAGAAAAAGATGTACAAGAGGGTAAATTAGGGAGTAAACTTATGTCTGGATTATACAAATTTAAATTATCCACCACAAATTGAACAAGACGAAATAAAAAACCCGGTCCGAATCTTACATACCCTCCTACAACATGAAGATTTCGAATCATAATTCCATTGAAATCGAAAGCTTTTCGGTCTAAATTAATTTTGATGATACCAACGTTATTCAAAGTCTTTAGGGTATTTCAATATAAATCGTACCTTTTACTATCAAAATTGAATTGGAGTAAAATAATCAAAAACTATCGAAAACAACAAATTGACTAGAATCTTGGGGAAAGTGGGCACTGTGGCTGGCTAGGAAAATGTGCACATCCATAAATCGCTTTATGCTGAGCGTCTATGCAGTACGATGAATGTATTCATTCGTTTGAACAATACTTTGTTTGATTATTCATTTTCGATTCAAACCACTGGATTCATGTTTTTAAATTTGGACATTTTTCTTCTTAAACTGGATTATTCTTATATGAATCAAATTAAGATATTTGCCGATATGCAGCAGGCAATCGCTTCTTTTAATAGCACACTTTTGTATACCCTCCACCTCCAGGATAGGGGTATACTAACTTTTTCAATCCGTTTGTAACACCTTGAAATATCGACCTGAGACCCTATAAAGTATATATATTCTTGGTCGTCATAAAAATCTAAGACGATCTAGCCATGTCCGTCCGTCTGTCTGTCTGTTGAAAGCACGCTAGCATCTAAACGAAAGGAGCTAGAACGTTCAAATTTTCCATAAATGCGTCTTATAGTCGTAGATCGGTTGGGATTGAAACGGGGCGAAATCGGCCCAAAGGGAAAAAATTTTCCCTCACAACGACTAAAAATACCCATAATAATGCCTAATATTTTAGCGTATTAAGCATGTTTTTTGAATATGTCTGTTTATATTTGCTTGATATTTGGTATGAGCATTCCCCTTAAAGCAGAAACGTGCACCATAAAGTGATTCTTATTTGTAGTCACCCCCTAAATGGGACAAAAAAGGGATAAAAATGGTACATATTAAACGACAACAGCTAGAAACAAGAAATTCGGTGTGTACATTCATCTAATTGAGTAGATACATAATATAAAAGTATTTTTTTCCAAATTCGTACTTTTAAGGGGTAAAATAGGAATAGAGGGATAAAAATGGTACCAACCAAACGGCTGTACCTAGAATAATGAAATTCGGTGTATACATTCCTCTGATTGCATAGACACGTAAAATACACTGATTTTTCAAAATTCCTCTGACTGCGTAGACACGAAAGTTTTGTTTACAAATTCTTACTTTTTCTTTTACGGCAAAAATTGGTTGAATCGTGAAGTTAGGTTATTTTGCATTTTGTACGTCTGTTAATTGATTTTCAAAATCTGTACTTTTGGAATTAAAATAGAATGGAAATACAACCAACTGTAGCACCCACTATCTACCAATATTTATGGCTTTGAAAATATATTTGAAAATATTTTTGAAAATATAAATATAAGAATATTTATTTTTTGAATTGACGTATTGGTAGCATTATAAGCGTGGTTTGAAATAATTAAAATATTATATTTATTTATAAAATTAATTTTTCAATATTTGTATTTGTTTTGGTTTGGCTATATTAAAAAAATTATATTTTCCTGTAATATTACTGCACTTCTACGAAAACCGTCAACCTCTGTGGAATGCAATCCATGGTGGAGGGTATATAAAGATCGGCCCGGCCGAACATAACTTCGTTTTTACTTGTTTTTAAGTGTACGCTTCTAGACAAAACTTTAAAAAGGTGACAACATTGTCTCGCTTGCAATATTTTTCTTTCATTTTACGTGAAGAAGACTTAATTCAGCTTGTGAAATTCCGTCATGATATATTCTTTTCCGTATAAATTTAACAAAATTAATTCTATTAAAAATCGATATGGAACCACAGTGACCCGTTTAATCGTTTCCTCCTTTTTTCCCTTATTTTCAAAAAATTCATTCCTCGGTAAAATAAAGTGATTTTTCGAATTTCGAATTTTTCGTACTGTACCAACCAAATGACCGCAACTAGAGTCATGAAATTCGATGAATACAATCCTCTAACTGCGTAGACACAAAAAATATATTTTTCCAAATTTGTACTTTCTGGAGATACAATGGGAACAGAGGGATAAAAACGGTACCAACTAAACGGCTACAGCTAGATTTGCGTATACTCGCAAAATAAAGAGATTTACGAAAGTCGTACTTTTAAGGGGCTAAACTGAGAAAAAGGGTATACAAATGGTACCAACTAAATGTCCGTAGATAGAATCATGGAATTCGGTATATACATTCCTCTGACTGTATAGACAAGCAAAATAAAACAAGTAATGAAAGGCTAAAGTCGGGCGGGGACGACTCTATGATACACTCCACTTTCTATCCGAATACAATTCAATTCAGTGAAAACGGGAAGGATTTTTGTATCCTGTGAATGTATGTGTTTGAAAAAAAAATGTTAATTCAGAAAGGACATTTGTATAGGGGTATATTGAAACATTTGTTGGAGGCTATATATAAATCTGAACCGATCTTATCCATTTTTTGCATAGGTGTTTCTAGTTGGATTATAAGGTGTTGTGCAAAATTTAAAGAAAATCGGGTACAATATGTGGTTTCTAGAGCGGAAAATGTCAAATCGGGAGTAAGATTTGTATAGGGGCAATATCTAAATCTGAACCGATCTTACCCAATTTCTGCATAGGAGTTTCTTGTTGGAGTATAGGATGTTGTGCCAAATTTAAAGAAAATCGTATTTAAGCTTTTTTGAAGATTGTTGTCTTATATTTACTTTCTGAGTTGACCTGAAGTATTATTTCGATATATATAGTACAAACATATTTGTAACCTTGCCTTATAATATAGGTTTGAAATAATAAAAATTATAAGATTCGACCCTGTCGAACCTAACGCCCTTTGTAATGGACTGTCAAAATGACAAAAGACATTTTATATAAAATCGTTACTTGCTCCGAGTTTGTAAAAGATATAGCCGAAATATTTAGGGGGCATGTATAAAAGAAACCAAGGTTTTATTTTAGGACTACAACAACCTGTTTGTGTATATTCACCGATCTCCTAGTATTTTCAGGGGTTACAACTAAGGCAAACAATGTGGACTAAGAACACTCTATAACTTACCTAAGGCTTTCTTTCGGTGTTTGGGTTGTGGTTCGGGATCGGGATCGCACAGAACAATAGAGACTTGAATTATTAAAAAGGCAAAAAATAATATTTTATTTTTGCCCCTGCCCATGTCGTCTTTGCACTAAACTCGACAACAATGTAATTTGACTCCAAAAAATATGTAACGAAGCGAATTAACTTGTTCACACACGTGAGACTAGCCAATTTCACCTCCAAGTCAATGGAACTATAATATCAGACAAATTTGAAAGTTAATCTTTAATTGTCTTCTAGAACGTCGTAATATGTTCTTGGGTATTTTTTCGGTCTTAAATTAAATGATTATTTGCCTAATTCGTTGTTTTGTTTGCTCAAGAAACATATGTGTCGTTGTACACACAAAAATATTCACATGATGGGGAATTATCAAGAATATAGCCAATATCTCTCTCTTATAATCCACAATATAAGAGTGGGAATATGTATATATTAATGTGTTCTTTTATTTTGTTGAAATTAGATGCTTGAATTCCTATAACAAATGGTTAACAATTTTTCGAACTACAATGACTCATCATTGTCGAATTTTTTCAATTTTTCAAATCTCTAAAAATAAATGGTTGCACATTTTAATTGGGATATTCAGAAAGTACGTATCATATTTATTTTCTCATATTTTCGTATATACGACTTCCAAACAAATATGTGAAGAGACCATTGCTAATCCAAGGTCGCTTTAAACTTCGAACTGAACAAATTGGAAAAATAGAAATAAAACAAGTAAGGAAAGGCAAAATTCGGGCGGGGCCGACTATATAATACCCTACACCACTCCCTGCGTATGTACCTCGCTTTGATTACTAAACCCAGGTATTTCATGGGAGCAATTTTATGTAGTTCATACAAATTATATAAATTATATTCATATAATTTATATGCTATAAATTCATCTTCAGTCAAATTTAACGAGTATGGTAAATAATATGGTAATTGATCTAATTGTCCGACAGACAAATACAAATTATACAGTAGTATACCAAAGTCATTTCAAAGTATGGACATATGGACATCACCCAAACAATTCTCATTGCAATTCAATTCGGTAAAAAAGTGAAATCGGGAAGGATTTTTGCATCCTGTAAATGACTGTGTTTGACAAAAAATGTTAAATCGGAAAAGACATTTGTATGGGGGTATATTGAAACCTGGAACGATGTGACCCGCTTTCACCATGGCTGTTTATTGGTGAAATATAATATGTAAAATTTGGCCAAAATCGGTTAAACATTCGGGAGCAACATTTGTATGAGGGCTCTATCTAAATCTGAACCTATCTTACCCACTTTCACCATAGATGTTTTTTTAGTTCAATTATAAGATGTTGTGCCAATTTTAAAGAAATACGGGTACAATGTGTGGATTTTAGAGCGGAAAAAGTGAAATCGGGAGCGACATTTGTATGGGGGCTATATCTAAATCTGAACCGATCTTACCCAATTTTTGCATACGTATTTCTAGTTGGATTATAAATCTGAAATCTGAACCGATCTCACCCAATTTTTGCATACGTGTTTCTAGTTGCATTATAAGATGTTCTGCCAAATTTAAAGAAAATCGGGTACAATAAGTCGTTTCTAGAGCGGAAAATGTCAAATCGGGAGCGACATTTGTATGGGGTCTATATCTAACTCTGAACCGATTTCTTCCAAATTCATTGGCCAGAAAAAATAACTTCTGCCAAGTTTCATGACAATCGGACAACAATTGCGACCTGTAGAGTGCGAACAAGCTTAGATGGACAGCAGACGGACAGACTGACGGACGGACGGACAGACAGACATCGTTAAATCGACTCAGCTGGTGATTCTAAGCCGATCGGTATACTTAAAGGTGGGTCTAGCTCGATTATTTCTTGGTGTTACAAACATTTGGGGCGAAACTAACTTATAATACCCTAGCCTACGAAGTGGTGTAGGGTATAAAAATATAAATAAGACCCGACTATGCGATACCCTTCACCACTCTCCAAATAATTTCGGGGTTTTAAATAACTAATCATGATGAGAACTCGCACGAAAAATGTTTTTTTTTTCAAAAATCGAAATGGGACAAATAGGGTTAAGCGTGGCTTGACTCTTTGTTTTGCGTACATCCCGAAATATGGATAGAAGCGCAAAAGAAAGGAGTTTTCGAAATTCGTAATTTTAGGAGTAAACTAAGAAAAATGGATAAACATAGTTCAGATGCGACTGAAGCTGGAATTTTAAATTTGAACTACCGATTACTTTGACTTTGATAGGTAGAACAACATTCATTTTTATACCCTCCACCTCCAGAATGGGGGTATACTAACTTTGTCATTCCATTTATAACACATTGAAATATCGACTGAGACCCTATAAAGTATATATATTCTTGAGCGCCCCGGTAGTCGAGTTGGTAGCGTGCTCGGCTATCAGAGTGGGGGTCGTGGGTTCGATTCCCACCAGAGGCTCTGGTCTGTCGCTGCAATAACTGAACCCAAAATTAGAATATAAATTTACTTTGTATTGTAATTCATAATAAATAAAAAATATATATATTCTTGATCGTCATAAAATTCTATGACGATCTAGCCATATCCGTAAGTCCGT
Organism: Polietes domitor; assembly: GCA_947397865.1. NCBI lineage: Eukaryota > Metazoa > Arthropoda > Insecta > Diptera > Muscidae > Polietes > Polietes domitor. The sequence goes on from OX377620.1 coordinate 121,846,171, forward strand.
CTGTTGAAAGCACGCTAGCATCTAAATGAAAGGTGCCAAGACGTCCAAATTTTCCCAGAATACGTCTAATAGTTGTAGATCAGTTGGGATTGAAAGTGGGCGAAATCGGTCCAGAGGGAAAAGTTTTTCCCTCACATACTAATCCCTAATATTTTGAGTATTTAAGCATGATTTTTTAATATTAATGCTTATATTTGCTTGATATTTGGTATGCACATTTCACTTATACCAAAAACGCGCACAATAAAGTGACTCTTATTTGTAGGGGGTGAAATGGTACAAAAGGGATAAAAATGGTACCTAGAAAATGTGCACTTTAGGAATCAAAATAGTTTGGAAATACAACCAATCAGTTGAATTGATCTGAAGTATTATTTCGATATATATAGTATAAACATATTGGTTGCCTTGCTTTATACGCGTGGTTTAAATTAATTAAAATTTTATATTTATTTATTTAAATTTATTATTATTATTTTTTTTTTCAATATTTTTATTTGTTTTAGTTTGGCTATATTAAAAAGAAATAACATTTTCCATTTTACTTTCACGAAAATCCGCAGCATCTGTGGAATGGAATCCATGATGGAGATTATATAAAATTCGGCCCGGCCGCACTTAACGCCGTTTTTACTCGTTATTTTTATTTTGGGACGTTATACGCTCGAAATTAGGAAACATTAAAAACTTACTTCCAAAGTAGTGAGTCTTTAATGCAAACTGTAAGAAATTTACGTGAAAATTTTTTGAAAAGAGATTGTACAATGCAACCTTCATGAAGCTCATTTTCATCTCGGTGGCAATAAGAAAAATTTTCGCATATGGGGTTCAGAGAACCCACACGTGACTATTGAGAAGCCAATGCATCCACAACGATTCACACTTTGGTGTGGAGTTTGGGCTGTACTGAAAAATTGGGTTGATCGGATAAGGTACTGTCGAGCCAGTCGTGGTAGTCCTATGAATTTATTAAATGACAAAGTTCAAACTTTGTCATTTGAAATTTGAAAAAGTAACACGTCGTAACACAAAACACAAAAAAGTCGTTACAGTTGAACCGGATGATATACGTCTGAAACTATGGGCAAAATTGAGGTTCTAGGGGTTTTTAGTTTTTTTCATTTTCTCCTCGGAAGAAAGTCCTTTGGATTTAAAAATTCCAAAGGATACGATTTTTTCAAAAATTATTTTACTCTACATTGCCGGTATATACGCCAAATTTCAATTACACTGTGTGTAATTTTTTAAATCATTAAATTTAACCATATACGGACACCACCACGTGATAAAAGACCAAAAAAGACCCTTGTCTCCCAGTTGACCCAAAGTCATGCACATTTTTAATGGGCCCCCCAAGAAGTGATCATTTTCTCATGCTCATATCATGCAAAACGTTTGGAATTTTGAATTACTCTCTTAGGCAAAGTTGTGGATCTTGTCATAAAGAACAAAAATTGTCAACAAAAAAATCATATTCAAGGTGAAAATCGCAAATGTCGTCGAACAACTCTTATAGGATGTAGTGTGTGTAGGTAGCGTATACGTGCTGTCCATTAAGGATAATATCACTCATACGCACTGTAGTCGGACTGACCATTAACAGAAACAGTCCTGCAAGATATATTTTTCCTACCTAAACAGTGTTAAGAATCTTTCCTAGAAAGTTCATATGTTCCAGAAAGTTGTTTATTGCGATCTTAGGTACATTTTTGTAGTTTATTGTTTCCTTGGACTTTGCTACCTATGGACCTGAAGAGGGGAAAAAGTTTAATTTTTTTGCGATTTTGACCTTGTCAACTTTGCCTCAGAGAGTAAATCAAAATTCTTAGTGTAGATTTTCCAGAGTATATCACGGAGTTCGTTTTTCCCAAAAACTTTTATTTCACTAAATACCCAAAGAAATGTTAAACAAGTAAAAAAGGCGTCAAGTTCTTAAATACCATAAATATTGGTAGATAGTGGTTGTTACAGCTGGTTGTATTTCCATTCTATTTTAATTCCAAAAGTAAAAATTTTATAAAATCCATTATCTTACGTACTCTGTGCAAAATAACCTAACTTCATGATTCAACAATTTTTTGCCGTAAAAGTAAAAAGTACGAATTTGAAAAAATCTTTAAGTTTGCGTGTCTATGCAGTTAGAGGAATGCATATAACGAAATCCATGATTCTAGCTGCGGCCATTTGGTTGGTACCATTTTTATCCCCTTTTCCCTATTTTACTCCCTTTCTAAAATATCTTTATTTTACGTGTCTACGCAATTAGAGGGATGTACACACCGAATTTTATCATTCTAGCTGTAGTCGTTTAGTTGGTGCTATTTTTATCCCTCTGTACCCATTGTATCCCTTGAGTGTACGAATTTGGAAAAAAAATATTTTTTATGTCTACGCAGTCCGGGGAATGTATACCCCGAATTTCATGACTCTAGCTGCGGTCATTTGGTTGGTACTATTTTTATCCCATTTTAACCCCAAAAAGTACGAATTTAAAAAAAATCGTTTTTTACGAGTCTACGTAATCAGAGGAATGTATGCACCGAATATCATTATTCTAAGTGCAACCGTTTGGTTGGTACCATTTTTATCCCTCTATTCCAATTTTATCCCTTAAAAGTACGATTTTTAAAGTACGAATTTGGAAAAAAAAACTTCTATTTTTTTGTCTACGCAGTCAGGGGAATGTATACTCCGAATTTCATGACTCTAGCTGCGGTCATTTGGTTGGTACTATTTTTATCCCTCTATCCCCATTTTACCCCTGAAAACTACGATTTTGGAAAAATTAATTAATTAATTTTATATTATGTCTCTACTCAGTTAGAGGAATGTACACTCCGATTTTCGTGTTTCTGACTGTTGTCGTTTAATAGGTACCATTTTTATTCCTTTTTGTCCCATTTCACCCCCTACGAATAAAAATCACTTTATGGTGCACGTTTTTGTTATAGGGGGAATGCGCATACCCGATATCAAGTAAGAACAAGCAGACATATTGAAAAAATGTGCTTAAATACTCTAAAATATTAGGGGTTATTATGGGTATTTTTAGTCCTTGTGAGGGAAAATTTGTTCCGATTTGGGCCGATTTCGCCGAGTTTCAATACCAATACAACTATAAGATGTACTTATGGAAGATTTGGACATCCTAGCTCCTTTCGTTTAGATGCTGGTGTGCTTTCAACAGACGGACGGATGAAAGTGGCTAGAATTCGAATTTTATGACGATCAAGAATATATATACTTCATAGGGTCTCAGGTCGATATTTCAAGGTGTTACAAACGGAGGTGGAGGGTATAAAACCAAACATCAAACTATATCAGAATAAAGGTTTAATAAATAATCAAATCATCCGTAAAAATAAAATATTTATAATCTCGTTTATATTTTTCTGATCTGTAATAAATATTTGATGTGAACTAGGTATTATGTTGGCTCAATACCTTTTTGCGTCTATTTTTTTATATAGATACAAAAGAAATGGATATGTTCCATGGAAAATATTGAAGTACGGCGAATAATGGAAGAAATGTCAAAAATCAAATAGATTTTAGGTTGAGTGTGCTTCTCCTCCTTTCCATTACCCAAACAAAAAACTTCCTACGTAAGAAGAACTTACTAAATCGAATAGCTGGAATTCGAATGTACTATATTCAAAACACATAGAAAGTCAATCAAATTGTTCACTAATCAAACAACACAAAAACTAAAAAATTAATATAATTTCCGTTTTCTTGACTTAAGTCGGATTTTGGCGATATTTCTTTTTAGTAAACTTTCTTTGCTATTATGCTAAGAAAATCCAAAGAAAATGAGTAATTTTACAAAATTCAAATCAAAAATTCCCCATCTTTCAAATCTCGGCCATTAGTATAACAATATAGGAATCACGGTGTCGAATATACTCTAAAACAGGTTTTAATTTCGTATGGGAAGGGTCACGGATACTTTCCGCCCATATTTGCACAACTATTTACACTGGATCTATTCAGAAAAATTTTTAGCAATCTAGGTTTTATAGAACTGATAACATTCAATAATAGGTTTTAACTTCGTATGTGAAGTACCACGCCCACTACCGCCCATTTTTGGTACAACTACGAAGGTTTATGCTAGATGCACTCACAAAAAATTCAGTATTGTAGCTGTTATAAAACTGAATATATTCAATTATATGTTTTAAGTTTGTATGTGAGGTAACACTTTTCCAATACCGCAAATTTTTGACACAACTACCCATATTGATGCTAGATTTCAGATTTTAATACTGAAATCTGTCATAGAACTGAATATATTCGAAAATGGGTTATAACTTTGTATGGGAGGTGCCACACACACTTTTCCAATACTGTCCATTTTAGGCACAACTACGAACATTTATGACAAATGCACTTACACAAAATTTCAGCACTATAGGTGTCATAGAACTAACAATATTCAATAATAGGTTTTAACTTCGTCTGGGAGGTGCCACGTCCATTTGTCCAATCCCGACCATTTTTGGCACAACTACGTACATTGATGCTAGATGCACTTACATAAAATTTCAGTACTCTAGGTGTCATAAAACTGACAATATTCAATAATAGGTTTAAACTTTGTGTTGGAGGTGCCACGCCCACTTTTCCAATACCGCCCATTTTTGGCACAACTACGCAAATTGATGCTATATGCACTTACACAAAATTTCAGCACTCTAGGTGTCATAGAACTGACAATATTCAATAATAGGTTTTAACTTCGTATGGGAGGTGCACAACTACGCACATTGATGCTAGATGCACTTACATACAATTTCAGCACTCTAGGTGTCATAGAACTGACAATATTCAATAATAGATTTTAACTTTGTGTGGGAGGTGCCACGCCCACTTTTCCAATACCGCCCATTTTTGGCACAACTACGCAAATTGATGCTATATGCACTTACACAAAATTTCAGCACTCTAGGTGTCATAGAACTGACAATATTCAATAATAGGTTTTAACTTCGTATGGGAGGTGCCACGCCCATTTGTCCAATCCCGCCCATTTTTGGCACAACTACGTACATTGATGCTAGATGCACTTATACAAAATTCCAGCACTATAGGTGTCATAGAACTGACAATATTCAATAATAGGTGTTAGCTTCGTATGGGAGGTGCCACGCCCACGTTTCCAATACCGCCCCTTTTTGACACAGCTGTGCAGACTAATAATTAGTGAACCTTCACAAAAATTCAAGACTCTAGCTGCAACAGTACTCCGAATATGCTAACTTATAAAAAAAACGAATAAATCCCCAATTTGTGTGGGAGGTGCCACGCCCACTGAAAATATCAAAAAATTATATAGCCTATTTTCACCACCGGTTCAACATGAACATTCTGTGAAAATTTCAAGAAGATCGGTTCAGTAGTTTAGACTGCTATAAGGAACAAACAAACAAACAAACAAACAAACTTACAAACACAGATTCATTTTTATATATATAGATGAAATTTATTTACAAATGGCAATTGAAGATGCTACAAACAGAAAGCTGATCTTAACATACCACCCGTCTTATAGTGCATGATATTTAAACAAATGCAAAATTTGTTGGTTCATTTAGAAATGCGTAATGCACATCAAACAATGAAATTCCCCCAAAAAAATGGCTAGCATTCTAAAATACTCATACTCCATATTTAGCTAAGTAAACGATGATTATAAAACTTATACGATAGTATAATTCGGAACACTTTCAAGAGTAGTGCAAGTGGCAAACGAGACAAGTTAATACAATTTCATTTCGAAAAGATACATTCAAATTTATTTCAAAATGTCCCTCTACTGCGGACAAATATTCTATATTGCGTTGGCAGTGCAAATATTAATATACGCAACACTAATCGAGGGTAGACCTGAACCAGAACCCAAACATGGATTCCGTAAGAGATAAAGAGTTGCCACAGTTACTCAAAAAAACGTATTGTTTTCTAAATATTCCACCATAAGATGGATGGAATCTATATCCATATTCGTTAGACCGTCTGTCCATTTCTCAATATGTTCATAACCTGTCCGTCTGTCTATCTATCCATATATTTATTCGTTTAACAGTAAGTCTGCGCCTCCGCAAGTCTGTCCGCTCGTCTGCCATCTATCAGTCTATATGTCCATTTGTCCATCTACTTACCTTTCTGTCTGATGAAGGCAGGCTATCATTCCCTATAAGTGGACGTGTTAATTAACAATAATGAGAAAACATCATTATAATTTCCCTGGTATCCATATCGAATCTCATCTGCTATATAACTATATGTATAATGAACTCCACGATGGAGGCTTTGGGATTCGTTTATAAAGTACGACCAGATCGAATTTAAGAACCTTCCAATTTGTTTTTCTTTCAGTCGGTGGTCTTTTGGGTGGTGTTGCGGGGGGCGTAATCGGTAAAATGATAAAAGGTAAAAAATCCCATGAACATCATCATCACTATTATCCAGGGGTGATGACAGTACCCATTCAAGGATATATTCCACAACCCATGCCACAACCTATGCCGGGAGTGATGACACAAGGAATGATGCCACAACCTATGCCACAACCCATGCCACAACCTATGCCACAACCCATGCCACAACCTATGCCGGGAATGATGACACAAGGAATGATGCCACAACCCATGCCGCCAGCATCCGTACCTGTAATGATGCCACCTTCATATCAGTCCAACACACCACCTCATGTTTTCGTTACGGGATCATATCGGAATAGTGGCAATAGCTTAATGCAAACAACGTTTGTGGCACTGTTGGCGCTGTTAATGCATTTTATATAGAAACATTATTATTTTATTGAAATTTTATTATTTTATATATTTTTTAATTATTATATTAGCGAAAACCTGAACTATTATTTGTTAAATATTCAAATTCAATAAAGATAACGAAACAGATCGAAATCATACAATTTTAAGGCTCATTCTTACGGGTTGTCTAATCATCTGTTCACAAGAAAAACGCAGCCTCGAAAATAAAAAGCTGCGGTGTAAATTAGCCTTTACTCAAATGTAATCCTCATGAAATATTGGAATAGATCTTTAGCTACAGAAAACTCCGCCAACGGCTAATTGCATGCTGCGATTCGTTATTTTTATTTTCCTAAAATTTTATAAAAAACGAAATCGAATGTGAAACTTGCCTGGCGTCTATATCAAGACATTGACTGATTTCAATATAGATATTTCTAAGTGAAATATAATGGTAGGCAGCAAATCTTACTAATATATTTTTCTCCTATAGACTGGGACATTAAAAATTGACTTTTGAATTGAATTGAATGACTACCACGACTGGCTCAGCAGTACCTCATCCGATCAAACCATTTTTTCAGTACAGTACAAAATCCACATCAAACACTGACTCGTTGTGGCCAATCCAGGTCACGTGTGGGTTCTCTGAACCCCATATGCGGCAATTTTGCTTATTGACATAGCCACCGATATGAAAAGAGCTTCCTCTGAAAACACGTAAATTTCTTACAGTTAGCGTTAAAGACTCTCTAATGAGAAATGTAAATTCATAATAGGAACATGTTCATTCATAATCAGCACTGTAAATTCATAATGAGAAATGTAAATTTATATTGAGATATATAAATTCATAATAAGAACACGATGAGAAAATCCAAACTGATAATGCGAAAATATAAATTCATATTCAGGACACAATCAGAAAATGTATAATCGAAGCTTTGTATGTACCTTCTTTTATGGATATTTTCATTGAAACTCATATTTTATCAATATTCTCATTATAAACTAATATTTTCTCAATATGATATTATATTTTCTCATTATGAATTCATATTTTCTGAATATGAAAACATATTTTCTGATTATGAATTTAAATTTTCTGATTACGAACTTTTATTTCTCATTATGAAATGGTATGTTCCTATTATGAATTATTTAGTTATCAATAAATTAACAATTCTCATTATGAATTTATATTTCTCATTATGAATTAACATGTTCCTATTATAAATTAACATTACCCATTAGGAATATTATATATTTCTGATATGAATTTACATTTCTCAATATAAATTTGTAAATTTTAGAAATAATCTTGAAAAAGTGTAGTTGAAATATAACGTGTTGAAGAAAATTTGTTTAAATATGTGGCTTCTAGAGCGGAAATATTCAAATCGGACTATACTTGCGTTGCAATCAAGAATAAATGGACAGACAGATGGATTGGCATATGGATATGACTAAATCGATTCAGAAAGTGATTCTAACTCAATCGGTATAGGATGTTACAAATATGTAAATGGAGAACACAAAAACACAATACCCCAGTGGGTACCTAAGGGTAGTTTGGAACCCACTGTGGGTCCCAAATCAATTGTTTTATAGAAATAACTCTTTGCTTTTAGTTTTGGCGAAGAAAGCCTAATTCTACTTTAGTATATTTATACACTCCACGAGAGTATTATGTCTTTGTGCATTTGTTTGTAACACCCAAAAGGAAGAGAGGTAGACCCATTGTTAATTAAACCGATCGACTTAGAATCAATTTTTGAATCGATTTAGCAATGTCCGTCTGTCTGTCTGTGCGTCCATCTATTCTTGTAATCACGATCGCAATTGCAGACAGAACCAAATGAAACTTTGCACAACGAAGTTTTTCGGGATAAGAACGAACGCTATTTAATTTGAAGAAAATCGGTTCAGATTTAGATATAGCACTCTAGATACCACATATAATTCTTATATTCTTCAAAATTGGCAAAAAATATATATTCCATCCATATATTCTTCAAAATTGGCAAAAAATCTTATATTTCAACTAGAAACAACTGTGGCAAAAATGAATCACATCGGTTCAGATTTATATATAGCTCCCATACAAATTTCGCTCCCGATTTGACTTTTGCCGCTCTAGAAACCACATATTGTATCAGATTGTCTTCAGATTTGGCAAAACATCTTATATTTAAACTAGGACCACCTATGGTGAAAATAGATCAGATCGGTGCAGATTTACATATAGCTCTCATACAAATTTCACTCCCGATTTGACTCTTTTCACTCTAGATACCACATATTACAACATATTTTCTTCAAACAAAACACCTGCGGTAAAAATGTGTTAGATCGGTTCAGATTTATATATAGCTCCCATAAGAATTTCACTCCCGATTTGACTCTTTTCACTCTAGATACCACATATTACAACAGATTGTCTTCAGATTTGGCAAAACATCTTATATTTAAATTAGGACCACCTATGGTGAAAATAGATCAGATCGGTTCAGATTTATATATAGCTGCCATACAAATTTCGCTCCCGATTTGACTTTTTCCACTCTAGAAACCACATATTTTAACAGATCCTCTTCAAATTAGGCGAAATATATTATATTTGTCCTAGAAACACCCATGGTGAAAATGGGTCAGATCGGTTCAGATTTACATATAGCTCTCATACAAATTTCACTCCCGATTTGACTCTTTTCACTCTAGATACCACATATTACAACATATTTTCTTCAAACAAAACACCTGCGGTAAAAATGTGTTAGATCGGTTCAGATTTATATATAGCTCCCATAAGAATTTCACTCCCGATTTGACTCTTTTCACTCTAGATACCGCATATTACAACAGATGTTCTTCAAAATTGCCAAAACATCTTATATTTCAACTAGAAACACCTGCGGTAAAAATGTGTTACATCTGTTCAGATTTATATATAGCTCCCATACAAATTTTGCTCCCGATTTAACTTTTCCGCCCCAGAAACCACGAATTTTCACCGAATTTCTTCAAAGTGAGCATAACACGTTATATTTGAACTGGAAGACTTATTGAGACAGTTTGTCACATTTTTCCATGTTTGGATATAGCCCCGATACAAATATTTTTATCGATTTGACAAATCGAACCAGGTCATATTAGCCTATGATTAGGAAACATACAAACATTCTTCCCGTTTTCACTTTTTTACCGAGTTGAATTGTATTCGGTTGGAAAGTGGAGTGTATCATATAGTCGGCCCCGCCCGACTTTAGCCTTTCCTTACTTGTTTTTAGTATAATTTTTGGAAAGTATTAACACATCCATGCGGTAAATGTAGAAATGTAGATAAATTTTCCTAAAAATCACTTATTGTGGAACATATTTTCGCCCACCTTGGGAAACACTTGTAAATCATTATTTTCGGAGTTTTTTCTACATAATTCCAAAATTTCATATATTGCATAAATTTATTACATTTTGGAAAGACGACTTCATGTAAATAAGCGCAAAAGAATCCCGAAATGGACAACTACAATAATTCGCTCATATTCGCTAGAATTTTCGTAGAAAATAATTTATTCATAAAATTAATTCTCAAACCCCATAGCATGGATTATAAAAGTTATAATTAAAATTTATCCACAGACATAGCTGCTAAAAATATTTCTTCTGATCCTCTTTCGAAATTAAGGAGTCGCGGATATTTTTCTAAAAAATCACATTTTTCCGCAGGGGTGTATTTTTATACCCTCCACCTCCAGGATGGGGGTATACTAACTTTGTCATTCCGTTCGTAACACCTTGAAATATCGACCTAAGACCCTATGAAGTATATATATTCTTGATAGTCATAAAATACTAAGACGATCTAGCCATGTCCGTCCGTCCGTCATTATATAAGCCACTATACCCTTTGATGTATGGTATAAAAATAATTTTTGTGTGGGAGCCCCCCTAATGAGTGGAGATGAGGATATGTGTGTTCGAAAAAAATGTTGGGGAGGGAAAATTAATGGGGGCCGGTCTCCGAGACAGTTTTGGAGTTTTTTGTGTATTTATACATTTTTCCACACCTTTGACCCCGATGACCGCCCTCATACACTCTCCACCACCCCCATTTTTCGGCTCATGCTCATGCAATCTCACAAAGTAGGGGGTTGTAGCATATACAAATCGAACTCATACAACGAACTCATGCAGAATCATAAAGTTAACTGGTTGAACTATATTGGAATTAACAAATGTTTTATTTTATTGTTAAAATGGTATTATAACACTGTCTTACCAACACAACAACAACAAGAAGAAAGTAAGACACATTCACTATTCTTCTTATTGTTCTGTTCCTTTTCTTACAACAACAAAACTGTACTTTTTATACCCTCCGCCTCCAGGATGGGGGTATATTCACTTTGTCATTCCGTTTGTAACACCTATATATATTCTGAGTCGTGGTAAAATTCTAAGACGATATAGCCATGTCCGTCTGTCCGCCTGTCTGTTGAAAGCACGATAGCGGCCGAACGAAATGAGCTAGGAGGTTCAAATTTTTCCTAAATGTGTCTTATGGTTGTAGATCGGTTGGGCTTGAAAGTGGACGAAATCGGCCCAGAGGGAAAAATTTTTCCCTCACAAGGACTGAAAATACCCCTAATATTTAGAATATTTCAGCATGTTTTTGAACATATTAGCTTGTATTTAGTTGATATTTGCAATGCGCATTCCCTCTATAGCATAAAAGGGCACCATAGAGTGATTTTTATTTGTAGGGGGCGAAATGGGACAAAAAGGGATACAAATGGTACCTATCAAATGACAACAGATAGAAACACGAAATTTGGCGTGTACATTCCTTTTTTCTAAATTCATACTTTTAAGGGGTTAAATGGGGATAGAGGGATAAAAAGAGTACCAACCTAACGGCTGCACCTAGAATAATGAAATTCGATATATACATTCCTCTGATTGCGTGGACACGTAAAATAAAAGAACTTTCCAAAATTCGTACTTTTTGGGGTTCAAATGGAAAAAGGGGATAAAAATAGTACCTACCAAATGACAGCAGCTAGAATCATGAAATTCGGAGTATACATTCCTCTGACTGCGTAGACACGAAAAATAAAACGTTTTTTCCAAATTCGTACTTTCAAGGGATACAATGGCTACTGGGGATAAAAAATAGTACCAATTAAACGAATACAGCTATAAAGACGAAATTCAGTAATTTTAGATAGTCGTACTCTTGAGGAGGCAAAATTGGAAAGAGGGGATAAAAATGGTACCAACAAAATGGCGCTGATAGAATCATGGAATTCGGTGTATACATTCCTCTGACTACATAGCCACGTAAAATATTTTTTTCTAAATTCGTACTTTATTTTGTTGCTTTTACGACTGCGTACGTGAGAGATAAGGTATTTTCAAAATTTATACTTTTGGAATACATGGATGGAAATACAACCAATCAAACGACTGTAGCAGAAAAAACACTCTCTATCCCCCAATATTTAGGGTATTTATGATTGCTCCCTTATATTTATCCCTTTATGAATTGGAGTATTATATCCATTATATATATATAGTATACAAATATTTGTAGCCTTGGCTTATTAATTAAATTTCTTATTTTCATACAGTTAAAATTTGTGGCGGACATTCCTCTTGTAGCTTGGAAGCACCACAAAGAAAATAAAAGTTTTAGCGGGCGAAATGGGACAAAAAGGGATAAAATATGGTACCAATGATACGACAACAGCTAGAATCATGAAATTCGGTGTGTACATCCCTCTAATTGCATAGACACGTAAAATAGAGGGGTTTTTCGAAAATCGTACTTTTAAGGGATATAATTGAAAAAGAGGGATAAAAATGGGACCTACCAAACCGCTGAAGTTGAAATCATGAAATTCGGTGTATACATTCTGACTATGAACACTAGAAAAAGGTTTTTTTCGAAATTTGTACATTTGGGCGTAGAATGGGGCGAATGGGGATATCTTTAAAATTTATACTTTTCTTATCACTTTGTCTGTATCTGAAAATGCTTCTTTCTAAATTGCCTAATATTTAGGCATGTTCACTTTCACAATTTCAGCATTTTTAAACAGATTTTAAACAGTGCGCATAAGTATACATTATAGTTTGAAATAGTAAACAATTATAGTAATGTGCATAAAAATATCACAATTTTCGTAATACGGTACTGTGCTTCTATGTAAAGTCGACATCCTTTAATCAGCTGGTAATACTGTGGAATGCACTCCGTGGTGGAGGGTATATAAGATTCGTTCCGGCCGAACTTAACGCCTTCTTACTTGTTTTTTCTGAATTACACTTGGAAATGGTGTAAACGAATGGAAAAGTTTTCCCGGGAAATGAAAAAGTCCGGGAATCCCGGCTAGGGCGTTACTTGGTTTTATAAGCGTAGTGACTAAGACTACCAAGAATTTAAACGAATGTAGTACACTTGACACTTTGTAGCTCATCCTATATTACAGCATGATGTCCTAAAAATCCAACGCAACAAAGACTTCAATTCCAAATTTGAAGTTGAACTTGAACCCAAAATTCAAAAAATAAAATGAAAAAGGATTCGATGGGTTTCGTTTATTTTATTCAATTTCAATTTCAATTATGATTATTAACTTGAATAATTGATTACTCATTGTAACGCAAAGATTTCTTCAAGATGTTGAATGAATTCTTGGTCGTAAAATCACAAAATTCTACATAAAATATACAAATAATACCACGGCCGTTAATGCGGCACATCCGGTTTGTAGCTTGTTCTTGGCACTCCCACTTGAATATGTAGTCTTGGATATAATGTAGACCTGTGGCTGGGCGGCGACTCCCGGTATTAATTGTTGCGGTTGAAATTGTTGTGGCACCACTCCGGGAATTCCCACTGGTGGTGGGACATTTGGTGGACATACTAATTGTTCGGTTGCGGTCATCATACGATGATTAAATGTATCAGGTTCCTTGATGACCTGCTTATAGCAACCATTGGGAAATGTTTCCCGCCTTTCGATAGTGGTTTTGGGATGTTCATCTTTGTGTTTATTTTTGCCGCCAATCATTTTTCCAATATAGCTTCCGGCTAAACTGCCGGCCAAACTGCTGCCTGAAAGTAAATAAATAAATAAATAGTAAATTTTAATTTGTTGAGAATATTGATCGATTAATTGAAATTTCTAGGTTTTCGAATAATGTAAAGCTGCGTATAATTCGATACCCTATGCTGGCAGAAAATCGTACTTTCATTGAGCGGCGTCATCTTCGTTCGTGCAACAATAATTTATTTGCTGATGGTGAGAGTTTTTGGATTTTCTTTGAATAAATGTTGTAATTCTCATTCAAGTGATTGAATTTCTACCTTAAGTGTTTTTGGGGTATTGTTCTAAAGATTCACCTCTAATTTCGGCACCTTTTTTGACCTTTCTGTTCGTTTTCCCGACGAAATTTAGGTTTAACCATGCCCTTTTGCCTAGCTTTCAGTCCTCTTTCAGTCGTCTTTTCCTTTTTCTATATCACCAAGTTATATTTTAGATTTCTCAATATTTATTTTCCTCTATTTCGATCATTTTTACCCCAAGATATTGTACGGATTTTTGCCACGTTCGGACAGTTCTCACTTAATTTAATTTCATTGCTCTACTTACCAAATCCACATTCAACCACCGTGGCTTGAATTAATATTTGCAAGGCCAACATTAGAAAAGCTAATTTTCTTGTCTGGATCCCCATTTTCAATCTTTTTGGAATTTTCCTTGCAATGAATGTAATTTTTGCTGGCTTGTCTCGCCAAGGGAGTATTATGCTTTCAAGTGTCTTTAACTATACTACCGTTCGAGCTTTAAAACATCGTTTTAATTATCAAAAAATATTCACGAAATATTTTTTTCGGGGGAATTTACTGAATGTGCTACGCATTATTCATTGCTAAATAAAGAAAAACACACATTTGTACTTGTATCGTTTATTTGTCGTTCAAAGTCATTGTTTCAAAAAAAAAAAAAATAAAGCACACACCCTATTTGGTAGTATGGGATCCAGTAGATGCGTTCGTCGCACTCACCACATATTCAAATATGTATTTGAACAATGTAGGGTATCACAATAGGGTGTGTTGATTTTAGACAATTTTTGATTTTCTAAAACGTGTAATTAAAAAAAAGTGGTGGGATGTTTTGCCTAGAGCTAGAGGCTTAAGATCTTCCACAAAAATGATCCTCATAAAATTCCACAATATAGTTCTGATAATAAGAATTCTCTCAGACATTAACTTCACTTAGTCTATGTTTACTGCGCTTCTACATGATCCGAGGAATTTACATAACAAATTTCACGGTTCTAGCTGCAATACTTTAGTTGGAACCATTTGTATCCCTTTTGCATTCATATTTCGCTTCAATGTGGTGGGAGGAATTTACATACCAAATTTCAAATTTCGATTCTAGCTGTAATACTTTAGTTGGTAGCATTTGCATCCCTTTTGTCCCGATCTCAAATATCGAAAAATCCATTTAGATTTGCACTTCTATGCGATGAGAGGAATTTACGTACCAAATTTCGCGATTCTAGCTGTAATACATTAGTTGCTATAATTTTAATCCCTTTTTGTCCCGTGCATACCTTAAATGTACAAATTTCAAAAATCCATTTATGTTGCGCATCTACATGGCCAGGGGAATTTACATATCAAATTCCACGATTCTAGCTGCAATAATTTAGTTGGTACCATTTTCATCCCTTTCTGTGCCGCCCGACCCTTAAAATTACAAAAATTCATTTATATTGCGATGAGAGGAATTTAAGTTCCAAATTTCACGATTCCAGCTGTAATACTATAATCGGTACCATTTTTATCCCGCTCACTTCTTAAAAGAACACATTTCAAAAAATTCGGAGGAATGTACACGCCGAATTTCACGATTATAGCTACAATACTTTAGTTGGTACCAGTTGGTATCTCTTTCCTCCCTTAAATGTACAAATTTCGAAAAATCCCTTCTTGTAGCACTTCTGCAAGGCACACACCGAATTTCATGTTGCTACTGCCGTGTAGTCAGGGCTAGGTTCAATGTTTATCCCTTTTTGTCCCATTTAACACCCTCAAAGTACGAATTTCGTAAAATTTCAAAAAATCCCTTTATTTTACGTATCTACGCAACCAGAGAAATGTTTTATTATTATAAGTGCAACCGTTTGGTGGGTACCAATTGTTATCCCTCTAAAAAGTACGAATTGAATGAAATACTATAAATATTAGGGGTATTTTCAGTCCTTTTGAGGGAAAAAATTTCCCTGTGGACAGATTTCGCCTTCTTGCAATCTCAATCGATCTACAACTATAAAACTTATTCATGCATGAGCTGGACGTCCTAGCTCCTTTCGTTTATATGCTAGCGACCTTTCAACAGACGGATGGACTTTGCAAATCATCATTAAACAAACAAAACTTTATTTTCGAGGACCGACTGGAGGTTGTTTTTCGATTTGTATGGACCGCGGCCCAGCCTAATGTTTAATATTTGCAGATAGTTTGATATAGAAAATGGTCCAGAGGAAAAAAAAATTCCTAACAAGTTCATATCATAGCTTTAGGGGGTGAAATAGGACAAAAAAACATAGAAATGGTACCAATCTGACGACAACAGGTAGAAATACGATATTCGATTTATACATCCCCCAATTGCGTGCACGCAGCGAAGACATATGATTGTTGCAATATATTACTGAGGCATCGTATTATGATTGCTTTTGGGCAATCAAAACATAGGTTTAGCTAAACATGACACGGCCATAATTATTATATTATGATTAGCTACAGCTATAGTATCAGAATATGATGTCCTTCGAATATGGTTGAAGTAATTATATCTCTTCTCTGCATGTAGACTTGTCAAATTAGTGGATGTTTCGAAATGCACATTTTTAAGGGTTAAAGATGCCTGCGTAGACTCGTAAAATAAAACAATTTTAGAAAATAGTTCTTTAGCACGGAAATGGTCTTAAGTCGATAAAAATGGTACCAATCGAACGGCTATAGGTAGAATAATGAAATATAGATGTACTATGGAATGCACTCAGTGGTGTAGTGCATATATGATTCGGACCGACCGAACTTGACACCTTCTTGCCTGTACTCGAAAAAATATGCTGTAAACATAGCCGGCTACATAAGTACATTACATTCAAATAAAAGTGATTATCCCTAAAACCGCAGACTGTTTATCTGCAACCAAAATTAACAAAACCTACACCTCCAGTGATAAATTATCCTACAAAGGTTGCATGCAGCGTGGCGCATGCAAATGCAAACACGAATCTATTTAAACTTGTCCCACAAAAACACCGGAATTCATGTAGTGCACAGGGCCAAAATACAGACTCGTTTTAAGATGCGGCTAACCCTAACAGCAATTGGCAATTAAATTACTACCGCAATTACTATTCGGGCTGGCGGAGAAGCAAGATGGCAATGCGTAGGTGTTTGCTGTTGGATGTGATGGCAGTATTTGGTGGACCTTGCTAAAGTGGAGGAGTGACCACCACCACCATTTTTGATGGCTTCATGTGGCGGGTGGTGCTAATAGTTCAGCGGAAGACGATGAGGTAAATAACGGTTGCATCATTTGCTGTGATTTAACAACGATGCGGAGGAGGTGTCTGTCGATGGCGTTATTATATCGACGGCGACTGCTGTTGCATACATTATCGAAATCGAGTCTGCGACAATTGAAGCGATGAGTCGCATGTCAGGCTAGTCAAAGTTCCAGAGCTATTATTGATATTATTAGTATTATTTTTTTTGATTGCCCACCGCTCTTGGTCCTACCAAGAGTGTTCCTGCAACTCCTCTAAAAATTTCAAAATTTCGTAAAATTCCGCCATCTTAGTCGGCGTCTCCATCATATTTGGGAACTACCCTGAACATTTCATGACTCTGGCTTCAGCCATTTGGCTTGAGCGCAACTCTTTTATGTATAGATTAAAGCTGGATAAGTGGAAATCCTCTATTAGTGGAACATGATTCCCATAGAAAACATCTATTAGTGGGAATTTGACCTCTTTAAGTGGGATTATTATTTTTATTTACCTCTATAAGGCGGACACTATTTACAGGAATGCTTTACAGATTGCTACATCTTTAGACATCTAGCTTTACCGCTTTAAGTGGGACAACAGACAGATTACTTTGGTAATTGGGAAACTGGGATAGTGCAAAACCTCTGTAAGTGACAGTAAATAGCCTGTCCCTTGAGCTCCCTCTTATCCAGGTTCGACTGTAATCTCTGTCTGAACAACAACAACATTAACAATCATTAGCAAATGTGTAAAGAAGTAGCGTATCAGCACTATTCGTTTTGACTGGCATTGCGAACTGAGTAATGTTTTTAGTTCGTTTTTTTTTCATTGTTTACCAACGAAAAACACTTGTTTCATTGAACATACTCGTACACCAGCCAGAATAGATGAGGTACGTACTCGAGTTCATAACTATGCAGATAGACAGATCAGCAAGGGCGGGCGTCAGTAATACTTTTCTAACATTGTTCACATGTTTCACACATTTCTCTTATACATATTATTTTATGCATCGGAGCAGTTGGTGTGTGGAAACTCTTTATGTGGATGTGTTTGACTAAATGAAGCTATTGTCTGATTGAAAGACAATTGAAATTAGTTCATGTCGTTATGAGTCACAGAAAAATTGCCACAGTCCAATAATCAACCAATCAAACTTAACTGATATTGGACTGTAGAAAAGTTTAAGATCAATATTTTTCATATGACTCATCGACGTCTTTTTTTGTTGGGGATTTACGCACGGCATTGTTTTATATCATCAGTTTCATGCTAAATATATGATCCAGATCTACATCTCAGGCTCAGGTAAATAGGCTGTCAATTTCGTTGAAAAGTGATTAGAAATTATTGGAAATGTAATATATGAAAACAGCAGCACTGTTGTCACTGTAGTAAACTCAGAAATATATTGAATATTGCTTCATGAAATTTGATCTTAAACTCAGAAAAATATCATTCCTAAAGTTGAGTAAAATCCATACTCCAATTTAGTTCAACAATTTTACTCCAGTTTAGAAAAAATTTGTTTAAAAGTAGGAAAATTAACAAAGTACGAGTAAAGTTTCCTTATTTCAAAGCTATAGTAAATAGTTCATTAGAACTAGAAATAGGGTGGTAAATTTTCTTAAAAACATTTCATTCGATCTAATAAAAAAATCTTACAATTTAGTAAATTCATCCATCCATATTTAATCCAAAATATGGAGTTTTTTTTCTTAAATTTAATGTTAAAGTTAATGTGTTTTAATATCTGAAATTTATGTCGAGTTCTTCATACATACAAGTGTTAATGATCTTATAAAAAATCACTTGAAATTGTTTAGAAAAATTCTTGATTATTAATATAAGAAGCAATTCATGGAGTAATAGCTCAACTCTTTATGTATTTGTACATGAAAAGTATTGACTCACATTGAATTAATTTTTACTTTCCTATATGAACATCAAAGTGTTACAAAAAAAAAACAATGAAATAGAAACACATGGAAAGTGAAACAATTTTTCTTATGGGTCTTGTCGAGTAAAACAAGAATATGTTTGTGAAATTGTGAAGACAGCCCAGAATCTGGACTAACATAAAAACCCGATTTGACCCATTTTCACCAGAGATGTTTCTAGTTGAAATATAACGGTTGTGCCAAATTTCAAAAATCGGTTAAAATATATGGTTTCTAGAAGGGAAAATGTCACATCAAGAGGCCTTTGAAGCGGAAAAAATCAAACCGGAAGCGACATTGGCATGGGGAAATATCTAAATCTGAAACGATTTTCTTCAAATGAAATAGCGTCTTTTCTTGGACCGCAAACTTACTTCTACCAATTTTTGTTAGAATCGGAAAATAATTGCGACCTGTACTTTGATTACGAAAATAGATGGACGGACAGACAGACATTGCTAAATCGACTCAGGAAGTGATTCTAAGCCGATCTGTATAATAAGCGATATCTCGTTTCTTTTTGGATGTTACAAACAAATTCACAAAAACATACCGTAGTGGAGGATATAAAAACCATTGCCAATTGACTGAGTTATTAAAGTTATCAATAAAACAAAATTTTGTAAAAATACATCTCTCATTTCATCTTTTAGGAATTTGAGGTTCAACAAAAATCCCTAAAATTCTTGAAAACATATAACAATTATGAAAAAATTACTAGATTCACAGATTTAACACGTTTTCCCAAAAATAGCCGAATTCCTAAATTGGGGAAAAGGTGTCCCAAAATTTGGAATTTTTTACTAAATTGTTCACCATGTCTTATTTACCGTTTTTATTTGTTTTGGCGAATTTCAGAGATTTTTTTTGAACCGAAATTCGTAATATTTTGAGATTTCACACAGATTTCTCATCTTTTCTCCGACAGTCCATATTACACTTGTACCGAATGATATATTATAGGCGAAATGGGCTACAACGTTTTAAAGCATAATATTTTAAATATAAATAGTTCAACCTCAGTCATTTAATAACCCAGTGCAACACGAAAAAATATAACGATATACGGACACCACTACGTGCTCAAATACCAAAAAAAGACCCGTGTCTTCCAGTTTTGCCCAAAGTCATACACTCTTTTGATGGGCCCCCATAGATTTGGATCCTGGGTGTCATTTTTGGCAAAAGTGAAAATTTTCTCAGGCTCATATATTGCAAATCAAAAAAAAAAACTTCATTTTCAAGGTCAAAATCTCAAAAAAATTTATTTTCAAACCGTTCAAAATTCAAGGAAACTATCAACAAGTAAAAATTTATCTCAATAAACCACTTTATAGAACATGTGAACTTCCTAGGAATGATTCTTAACACCGTTTAGGAAGGAAAAATATATCTTGCAGGACTGTTTCTGTTTATGGTCAGTCCGACTACAGTGCGTATGAGTGATATTATTCTTAATCAACAGCACGTATACGCTACCTACACACACTACAGCCTATAAGATTTGTTCGACGACATTTACGATTTTAACCTTGAAGATGAAGTTGTTTTGATTTATATGCTCTTTACGGCAAGAGTTACAATTTTGCCTCGGACAGTAAATTAAAATTCGAAACAGTTTGCAAGATATGAGCCTGAGAAAATGATCACTTTTTTGCAAAAATGACACCGAGGCTTGGAACATGTCCTCCAATCCCTCGGATCACAGCTGAATGACCTCGAAAATGTAAGGAACTAGCACCCCTTATCACATTGTTTTTGTGAAGCACCTTAATTTATATGTGCTATGATGGTTTGTGTGTTGGAATTGAGGCAATTCACATTACAACACCTCGTGGTGCACACCAAATCCCACAATCAATCCTCTCTAATGCAGAGTCAACTAATTTGACTTGATTTTATGGTGACCAAGAGGATCTGACTTACATTATACACACAGAGAAATTGAAACCTTTAAAATTTTGTGATACTACCAATGCGATACCAAGTCTGTAAATGCAACTCGTGTATGTATATTAGGATCGGTCACGAAACACACACCACAGCCTATACGATTTGTTCGACGACATTTGCGATTTTGACCTTGAAGATGAATTTTTTTGATTTTATATGTTCACAATTTTTGTTCTTTATGATAAGAGCTACAACTCAGAGGGTAAATCAAATTACAAACGTTTTGCAAGATATGAGACTGAGGAAATGGTCACTTTTTTTGCAAAAGTGACATCGAGTCCCCAAATCTTGGGCAAACTGAGAGACACGGGCCTTTTTTGGTCTTTTATCACGTAGTGTTGTTAATATATGGTTATATTTCCATGACTTAAAAAAATACACACAGTCTAATGGAACACAGTATCATTCATATGACTAATACGACTGGCTCGGCTGTGCCTCATCCGATTAACCCAATTCAGTAGAGCCCAAAATCCACACCAAACATTGACTCGTTGTGGATGCATTGGCTTCTAAATAGTCACGTGTGGTTTCTCTGAAGCTCATATGCGGCAATTTTGCTTATTGACATAGCCACCGAGATGAAAATGAGTTTCAAGAAGGCTGAACTGAAGGACGATCTCTTCTCACCTTATCTTCGCGCGTCAACTAGATTGAGGCTATCGCTCACCCCAAACTTCCTCCCGCACCTGCTCTTCTATACAGCATTCTAACTTCTGAATTGGGCAGAAAAGAAGAAACGTTTTAATTTTTGCAGAGAATCCCACATATGTTAAATTTAAAGCGAGAAACTTCGTTTGTAACAAAAGAAAATATTCAACTTATGGCCATCGACTTAGAATTGCGAAATGAATAGATTTAAAATATTTCACAATCCGTCCATCTGCTGACTATCTAAAGATTGTTCATTCCATATCAAACCGACTCCGATTTTAACGATTTTTCGCAGACGTATTCTACTGTTAAAAATATTTTACACGTATTATTGTAAAAAAAAACCGAAATTTTTTTTCAAAAGATAGGACCATTTGAAAATTAGAAAAATCAAGAAAAACGTGCCGAGGTATGAACATTGAAAATGGTGTAGTGAGAAAACGCGTGGGACAAATTCAAAGAATGGTAGCTTATATTAAAGGTAATTATAAGTACTTTTCGCCGGCGTTCTTGTCTATTGACGGCTACTGACAAACAATTTTGTGTATTTCTGATTTTTCTTCTTCTTTTGTATTTTTCACTATGAAAACACCAACCTAAAAATGTAGTCGACCGAAAAAAATGTTTTCTGAACGATTGTTCATAAAATAACATACACAAAAGTTTTATTGATGCTTTGAGGAAATAAAAACACTGGTGTGAACAAAAATTATGTGATACATTTATCATCATTTAGCTCCCGGTAGTTCGCAATTCCGCGAACTTAGAGAAAAAAGACTGTGCTGAAATTGGAAATGAATCTATTCAAAAAAGACTGGTACTGTGCAACTTAAAGGAAGTCCATGTATTATTCAAAGAAAAACACCCAGAGGCGAAAATATAATTCTCTAAGTTTGCGGAATTGCGACTGTATTCTACCGGGAGCTACAGGAACCCATTCCGTTTGTTTGTGCTGTATACACCAAAACGTAAAACTTATGATTGACGGGTCATCTCTTTCAAGACTAACATCTAATAACCTCCAAATTGTAACTTATAACGACTGTCTCTCGAAAATAATTTGCAACCCCCCAATACATGATTGTTATCTTCGGCGATGTGAATTGTGCCCTGGATGCGACGATTTAATTAACAAAAAATTGTTACATGTATGTATGTATATTGAAATATTTATTAATTTTTTCCTGTTTTACCCACAGAGAAATAATTGTATCTCCCTGAATAAATGTATCACATAATTTTTGTTCTAATTTCTTCAAGATATCAAAAAAAAATTAATTTTCGAAGTTTTACCAACACCAAAAACTATTTTTGCGTGTATCTAGTGTACTCCCGTTAGATAAGCATAAACAAACTACGTGTGTGTATGTTATTTTATGAACAATCGTTCAGAAAATATTTTTTTCGGTCGACTACATTTAGTAAATGTTTTTTTTTTTTTAATACAACCCGTTATTTCTCTTAGCTGAAATTTTCAGTGTTTGTTTACAATCGATCAGGGAATATGCATATATTTTTTCTGAACTTTTAAATTGGTGTTTTCATAATGAAAAATACAAAAGAAGAAGAAAAATCAGAAATACACAAAATTGTTGTCAGTAGCCTTCAATAGTCAAGAACTTGTAATTACCTTTAAAATAAGCCATCATTCTTTGAATTGTGCCCACGCGTTTTCTCACTACACCATTTTCAATGTTCATACCTCGGCATGTTTTTCTTGATTTTCGCAATTTTCAATTGGTCATATATTTTGAAATAAAATTTTAATTTTTTTCGTCTTCTGCGAATCAAATATTTAATAAAGTTTAGTTATCGTACAAAGTTTCAACGAAATCGGAAATGGTGATGTAAAAAATGTGTTCGGTTTGACATGGAATGATCGATATGTAAAATTTAAAGCGAGAAACTTCGTTTGTAACAAAAGAAAATATTCAACTTATGGCCATCGCCAAATGAATAGATTTAAATATTTAAATTAAAGGTATTATGTGATATTAAAGGCAAAAATGGGATAAAAACCTTTATTTGAGTTAAACAAAATTCAAATATTTTTTGAAAATGTAAACGCATATAGTTAGATTATTTTGAAGAAATAATGGGCCATATAGCGTAAACTTTTCAATTTGATAAATTTCAGAGTTAAGTATTTACATAGTTATGTTAATCCTAAACAATCTCTTATTATATATAGCATAAGAAGAGTTTCTAATTTTAGTAAAATAATTAAAATTTTGTCTTTTAATGAATTCTTTATACATTTCATATCCCGTTTCATTATGTAGAGCTTGAGTGGAATATCTCCAGTTCTTGTTATATATCATCTTTAAACATTTGTTTTGTATAATTTGCATTTTATTTAAATGACATTTGGCAGCCTTATACCAGACAGGAGATGCATAGGATAAAATTGGCCTTATAACACTCTTGAATAATAGATTTTTGTTTTTAACATTGAGTTTTGAGCGTCTATTTAGGAGGGGCCATAAAGCTCTAAATGCTTTAACAGCCTTTTCGCAGGCATACTCAATATGCTGGCGAAATAATATTTTTTGATCAAATATAACCCCTAGATATTTGATTTGGTATTGTGTATCTATACGGTTTCCATTGATAACAAGCTGTCTACTTGGTGTCCTTTTGGGCGATTTATTATATGGAAAGATTATAGCCTGTGTTTTATGGTTATTGATTTTTATTTTCCATTTCGTGAAATATCTATTGCAAGCCAAAAGTCTTTTCTCCATATTTTTAAAAGAGCGCTTGTAAGTTTGCTTATTGTGATCAATGCCGTGTCATCCGCGTAATAGGCTACATCAATAAATTCTGGCGCCTTAAAATCTGATGTCTAAAGGGCATACAATAACGGAGAAAGTACTGAGCCTTGTGGTAAACCAGCTGGAATATTTTTGGTAGAGGAAATAGAATTGTTTACTGACACAGAGAAAGTCCGGATATCAAGGAAATCTGAAATGATTTTGCATAGGTACTTGGGAAGATTCATGTAGATAAGCTTAAAAATTAATCCTTGGTGCCAAATAGTGTCAAATGCCTTCTCGATGTCTAGAACTATAACACCAGTTGTTCTTTTGTTGCGTTTGTTAGACATAATTTTATTTTTTATTCTGCTCATTTGGTGAATGGTACTATGCTCTTTTTTGAAACCGAATTGTTCTTTAGCTAATAAATCGTGAGAAGAAACAAATTCAGTGATCCGATAATGGAGGAGTTTTTCGAATAGCTTCCCACAGGCTTGCCAAATAAAATGTCTCCTTGTCCCCAAAATTGTTATGAAAAATCCTCAATTGTCCCCAAAATATAAAAACAAAAACAACCGAAACAAAAACATTTTAGAAATGATTTGTTTATTCGTCAACAATCTGCGGATACTTTGATATTTCTTTCTCGTGAACAAGCGCCTTAAAATTGCAGTAATTTCGTTCTAGACAATGAAATAGTGGTCTACTATGGCAATTGGTGCATACGTACTTTTTAATTTTATTCTAAAATTTAGCCTAAAAATTTTACTGTTTTTTAGTTTAGTTAGTTTTGTAGTTTACATGAGTAAATAAAACTTTTTTTTGAGTAAGCACGTATAACTTTTGTAAATTTGAAAAATTTTTTGGATGTGTGTGTTTGGTTACACCATTGAACAGCACTTTTTGCACATCAACCAAACTATATTTTTATGAAAGTAGTGATCCACCATGCCAAAACCTCATACTCAGATTTTCATTCTCTGGTCGAATTTTCCTTTAAAAGGACTTCGACGTTGCAAAGGACATGTCCCTTTCCATGAATTTTCGTTTCATCAAAATCGATCAAACGGTTTCCAAATCCTTCACTGTTGTATAGCGTGGAGTACATTCCACTCTCAGTGATCCAGCAACTATTTAACAAGCATTGGAACAGATATACAATTCCTTGTTCACTCTTACATTGGATAACGCCGCCATTACCGAACCAGAATGCATCTTGTTGAAGACATCTTCTATACCCAGAAAGGCTACCAAGGTGACATTTTGAACTTTCTTGCTAGATTTTTTATTTTTACAATATGGACCAAAAAGGATAAAAAGTCTTTTCATATTGCTATCCTTTATTATCCTTGAAAATCCGTGGTAGAATATTCCAGGAAAAATATATTTTGTGGGTTCTTATTTTCTTTTACACTCTTCCAAAATCCATCGGTCTACTGCATATAGTTTAGTCTCCAGAAATATTTTTTTTTTTTTAATTCCTCACACAGTTTATTTATATTATGTTTCATAATTATTTCTTAGTTGTGTATTGAAGCAAACAATATTGTTATTAATTTTGATGTTTATTGGATTATTCCTCCACTGTTGTAAACGAGATCCTAACTCAGCACTAACTCATGGTATACCTGTATCTCGGACCAGTTCTTTAAAATCATCTTGGATTATCAGATGTGGCTGTGCCACATCGATTGCATTTTAAAAATTTGTATCGGAATAGTTACTAACAGCATCATCCGGGACACAGTATTCTTCCGCAGTCATATCAAGAATATCATCTCTGATTTCAGGAAGTGATGAGCGTAATACAACAGGTTTCATAGATTTGCAAGTTGGGTACGGGATTGTATCTCGGTTTTGATATTGAACCTTTATATGCGGAAGTGACAGACAAATATAACACGATTCCGCGGAATGTCCTTTGCGATGCAACCTAATAACTGGATGTGCGTATTTTATTGATGCATTGTTTTTACCATTCCTAGACCTTAGTATTCCAGTGTAACAAGAAATATACATACCATTTGATGTTTTCCAACTTAATTAAAACACAATTTTGATAACATTCAAATGGTCTTTTTGTAATTTTACGCGATTTAGTTTTAGGAACAAACAATCCACAAACTAAACAAAACTTATTGCGATTCGGACAAAGAACATTTTTTGTTTTCCGAAACATACTGTTGATCTGACACGAGGACTAAATATAAATCTATTTTGTAGAACATATGAAAGAAAACTAGATCAAAATATGTTCAAAATTCCAAATAATAACATGTGTGTAAAACAAATCTAAATGAAAATCCTCTAATACTGTAAAAACGAAACTCACGTTTCTATTATTTGTCGTTATCCAAACAATAACAAAATAAATAACTCGAGCATTCGGGACTCGATTAATAGAAAACGAGAATTAATATATCTGATAACATAAATTGTGTTAGGAATTTTGTGAAGAAAATTTTAAAATATTTCTGGAGACTAAACTGTGTGCAGTAGACCTATGAATTTTGGAAGAGTGTAAAAGAAGACAAGAGCCCATAAAATATATTTTTCCTGGAATTTACTACCACGGATTTTCATGGATAATAAAGGATAAAAATTTGAAAGGACTTTTTTATCCTTTTTTGGTCCATCTTTTTTGGTGATAATACGACTTGCACAAAAACGGCGAAAATTCATGGAAGGGGACATGTCCTTTGCAACTTCGAAGTCCTTTTAAAGGAAAATTCGACCAGAGAATAAAAACTGAGTATGAGGTTTTGTGCATACTTTCATAAAAATATAGTTTGGTTGATGTGCATTAAATTTTTTCATTTTTGTTCAAAGGTGTTATGAGTTCTTTAATTTTTGTATAAAATACTTTCGAATCATTGAAAATAGGAACAATATGTAAACAAGTAAGGAAAGGCTAAAGTCGGGCGGGGCTGATTCTATGATACACTCCACTTTCTATCCGAATACATTTCAAGTTGGTGAAAAGTGTCGGGAAGGTTTTTTGTATCCTGTAAATGTATGTGTTTGACAAAAAATGTTAAATCGGAAAGGACATTTGTATGAGGATATATTGAAACCTGGAACGAAATAGGTGAAATATAAAGTGTATAGTTTGGCCAAAATTGGTTAAACTTTTGGGAGCAACATTTGTATTTGGGCTATATTTAAATCTGAACCGATCTTACCCACTTTCACCATTGTTTTGTTTAATCGGGTACAATATGTGGTTTCTATAGCGCAGAAGTCAAATCAGGAGCGACATTTGTATGGGGGCTATATCTAAATCTGAACCGATTTTCTTCAAATTAAATAGCGTTCGTCCTTGTCCCGAAAAACTTAATTGTGCAAATTTTCATTTAGTTATGTCTACATTGCGACCTGTATCGTCATTACAAGAATAGATGGACAGACGGACGGACATTGCTAAATCGATTCAAAAAGTGATTCTAAGTCGATCGATATAATTAACAATGGGTCTATCTCGTTTCCTTTTGGGTGTTACACACAATTGCACAAAGACATAATACTCTCGTGGAGTATATAAAAACAAAATAAGAACACAAAATATTTCTTGTCGTGGTGTGTCGGATAATATTTTGTTAGATTAAAGCAAATGTTAATATGAGTTTATAACAAATTCATTTCAAAGTTCGTTTCTTGTCGATAACATTTTCTTTTTTCATATCTTATAATAACATCACATCATATCTTAATATTCTTATAAATTATTTTCTGAACAGCAGCAACAGGTCCATCTACCAAGCTCATTACTAAGATAGCGAACAGCAAAGTAATAAATTTACTGATAATTATAAATAAATGTGTATTCCCAGTTTAAATCAAATACTAAATATTTTTCAAAGTACAGGGTGGCCCAGAAAGACCTAAGTGGTGTGAATTCCTTATAACTTTTTTATTATAATTTTTTTTTCTTTTCTTTTCAGTATTTTGTAAAGAAGACTTGGATAATTTATAATGGAGCAATACACAATTGAACAACGTGCCCATATTGTTGAAATTTACTTTTCAAATCAACGGTCCATTGTGTTGACTCAGCGTGCATACCGTCGTCAATTTAATGTGCGGGGATTTAACCGCTCCAGACTGTTTTCTTTGGGGCTATTTAAAAGGAAAAGTTTATGTTAATAAGCCTAGGACTATTGAGGAGTTAAAAACCAATATTCGAGAAGAAATTAACAACATACCACCGGAAGTTTTGCGAAAGGTCATGGAAAATGTGTTGGAAAGAGCACATTTGTGCGAAGCAGAATATGGCCACCACTTGCGGGATATCATTTTTAATAACTAATCCAAAAATATTCCCCATAAATTTAATGTATTTAAAAAAAAAAAAAATTAAAAAAATATCTCTTAAATAAAAAGTTATAAACAAAACAATTCACACCACTTCGGTCTTTCTGGGCCACCCTGTACTTTGAATATCCCCACAAAATCTTCAAATATTTTATGAAATCCCACAAAAATCCCCTATCCCCATTGGAGACAAATCCCTAATGGTATATTTTGTTCCCGCCCAGAAACGGAAGTTAATTAATATGAAGATGACTCGTTTAGATCTACACCATTTCCAATTGAAATTGAGAAAATACAATTTGGAGTTCAGAAATGTAAATTGAAATTTGAAAAAATAAAAATTGAAATGCAATTGCTGTTTCTGATCTAGGGAAAGCTTGTGAAGTATTTCCTCTTAATTTCCTAATTATATGCACATTTCTTTACTCAACCTTTCGAAGTCATCCATTGTGTAGACCGCTTTACGTTACCGTGCGGCTGTACAAATACCTTTTGTTTGGAACTACATTTTATTTTCTTAATAGTTTTCAAATCCCAAAGATGTTATCATAACTTACCTTTCGAGTATGTCTTAAAAGAATACAATGGCGAATAATTTGAGTTGCAGTTACATTAAGAAATAGCCACCTAAATAAATATAGACATTGATGTCAATATGAAAAACATAAGCAAAAACTAATGTAAATTTATAACATTTGTAATATCATTTTAGTACAGTTTTAATCATTGGATAGTATAGATCAACTTTTTAAAAAGAGATCAATCAAAGGACGCAGACACTTTTTTAGAAGTTCATAATGCAGAAGTTTTATTATTTAATTCTTATATCGCAAATCCTGGTAAATGTTGGTTATATCGAATGTGGATTCATCAAAAAAGTCAGGAGAGCCGGCTATACTAAACAAGACTACAAAACTCTCCTCGATTTTAAATAGCCCACATCAAAACTTGTACTTATATTCTCCAGTATAGTATGAGTAGATCTTTAATTATTGTTTGTTAGTTATGTGGGTCAAGTATTTTAGGTCAATTTTTCACGAAGTAACCACTTTGCGAAAGCTATCATCATACCAATTTCACAATCCATTCACCAGAAAAATATTTCGGGGTGCTCTTATAACTGGGGTACTAATAATACTTTTGATGTTTTTCTATTTTAGGTGCAATCACTGGTGGCTTCACCGGAGCGGGTGTTTCTTCGTTAATAACTCCAAATGCAACCAACACCACACACCATCAAAATCATGCCAATGATGTTCTCCACATCATTATACCCGCCACTACAATCGAACGAAGCGAATCTATAGGAAATGGCTGTTACAAACAAACCATCAGAGAACCCGACTACTCCGATCCACAACGTTACGTTTCCACCGAACAACTGATATGTCCACCCGGTGTGAATATCACCGCAGTGAGCCACCAATTCAAAAAGCCATTGTACCCACCCGTTCTAATGACCAACTTATCAATGGCACCTGTTCTTATGCAACAAAAGCATCAACCTGATGTCTTTCATCCCCAGCAGCCTGTTATGGCCGAAATACCCAATATTGCCACAACCCAAGTTATGGTTCTCTCCAAGAACACGGGTAGTTATGCTACTGAAAGAAAATCCAATTCCGTCAATACTTTGCGGGCTCTTGACGCTCTCGTCCTCGTTCCAGTTTTGGCGTTATTGACTTTTAGTCTTATGTAATCCCATTTGGATCATGAAATTTTGAGCGAGTTCTGCATATTCATTCAATTTCTTAATATTTGAATAAATAATACCCATTTACGTATTTTTTTCTGATTGTAAAGTGCCTCTCCACCAATTGGGCCAAAAATGTGGAAGTTACTTGTAAATTGTAAAAAAAAACTGGCTAATAAAATGTTTTAACGACCATAAATTATTTAATAGGATTAAAGGCCTTTCAAACAAGATACTGAACTTTAAATTCGATTAAAACAATTGCATAAATACAAGGATTTCAATAACAACTTGTCAGCAGGATTTTCATTATTTGTGGAAATGAAATGCTTTACAAAAAAATTGATGTTTATACCCTCCACCATAAGTACTAAGTTTGTCCTTCAGTTTGTAACACCTAGAAATATCGATCTATATCGGCCCTATAATTCTCATAAAATTCCAAGACGATCTACACTCAGAAAAATAGCATTCCTCTCATTTAGTTCTACAATTTTACTCTAGTTTAGTAAAACTTTCCTTAAAAGTTGAAATATTAACAAGTATGAGTAGTATGAAGTTTCGCTATTTCAAAGTCATAGCAAATAGTTAATTTACAAGAAATCTAATAGAAAATTCTTACAATTGAGTAAATTCATACTTGTGCGGATTTCCGAGTTTTAAGTAAAAAATATTAAGATTTTTTTGTGTGGAAAAAATTCCATTTAACTAAAAAATTATTTTATTTGTTTAAATTAAGTTAATGTGATTACTGAAATTTATGGCGAGTTCTTCATACATTTAAGTATTATGAACTCATAAAAATTCACTTCAAATTGTTTAGAAATATTCTTGAATATTACTATGAGAAGCAATTCTCGTTCGTTTGCAGAGACTTATTTCTTAAATACTTCAAGTATTTTTCTAAACAACCAATGCGAAAGTGCCTATCTTGCTTTCGCAACAATCATGGAGTTTTAGCTCAACTATTTATGGCAGAGGTATCATGAAACTTTTGAGAAATATTTCATGTAGTCATTTTTATACACTCCACGAGAGTATTATGTCTTTGTGGATTTGTTTGTAACACCCAAAAGGAAACGAGTTAGACCTATGGTTTGGGGTTTCCCGGACTTTTTTCATTTCCCGGGAAAACGGGAATGAAAAATTGCATTCCCGGGAATCCCGGGAATTTCCGGGAAAAAGTAATTTATTTATAGGTACGTTCAATATGGTTTAAAATATCAACATTTAATTTAATAACTGGTGTGTTTTTTTAATACTGTCATATTAGAAATTAAAAACGAATGTTATTGTCAAAATATTTTACAAATAATTTTTCATTTTACAAATATTTTACTCTACACCTTTTCAAGATTATATTCGGAAAATACAAATTTATATTGAGAAATGTAAAATCATATTAGGTACATATAAATTCATAATGGGTAATGTAAATATATAATGAGATATATAAATCATAATTCATTGAGAACAATTAATTCATAATAGGAACATACCAATTCATAATGAAATATAAAATTTTTTAATCAGAAAATCCAAATTCATAATCGAAAAATACGTTTTCATATTCAGAAAATATGAATTCATAATGAGAAAATAAAAAATCATATTGAGAAAATGTAAATTTATAGTGAGAACATTGATAAAATATGTGTTTCTACGAAAATATCCACAGAAAAACGTACATACATAGCTTCGATTATAAATTTTAGAGTTCCTGATTATGAATTTATATTTTATGAATATACTAGCAGTAACCGCTGCTTCGCACGCGAAAAAGCCAGTTAATTGTTAATTTTATCCGTCTTTGTTTTTGGATAGTATTTATTTTATTTTCTTTTGGGGGATATAGATAAATCTAAAATAGTAATTTGGAAACCTCCTATTAGCTACCACTCACACACAGTCAGAGGAATGTGCTTTTCGATATGCACTATTTTAGCTGAACTACATCGTATGTATAATTTTTATAATAGTCTACCAAGATTTGAATAAAATATTGCAATCATTTATATCCTCGATCTCATGTTTCTGGATTCAGCCAGCCAGTTTATAACTTTTTGCACTTCTTTCCCAAAATGTACACATTTTGAAAAATTACTGTAGGTAACTTGTGTTTTTGCTTCCCCTAAAAATATGTACTTTTTTTGTAACCTTGTTGTCCCGTATCCCCCTTTTAAGTAAATTTTGAAATATCCATTTATGTTCCGTGCTTACTTAATTAAATGATTGTACAGCATTTTTATCCCTTTTCGTCCAAATTTTGAAAAATCAAACTACTGCGCTTCTATATGGTCAGAGGAATTTACACACTAAATATCACGATTCTAGCTGTAATACTAAAGTTGGTACCATTTTTATCCCTTTTTGTCCCGCTCGCAACTTAGAAGTACAAATTTCAAGAAATCCATTTATGTTTCAAGTCTACGTTGTCAGAGAAATTTAAACGCAAAATTTCACGACTATAGCTGAAATATTTTAGTTGGTACTATTTTTATCCCGCTCATTGTGTATATGTACAAAATTTGAAAAAATCGTTTAGATTTGCGCTTCTCGTTATCAGTGGAACTTACGCCACATTTCACGACTATAGCTCCAATACTTTAGATGGTACTACTTTTATCCCTTGTTGCTCACCCCCTATAAGAAAATTTCAAAAAATCCATTTAGATTGCGCTTTACAAACAGTTTACACTCCAAAATTCCCGACTATAGCTGCAATCCTTAAATTGGAACCCTTTTTGTCCCGCCTACCCCCTAATAAGTACAAATTTCGAAAAATCCAATTTTACTTCGTTTCTATATGGTCAGAGGAATTTACATACCAAATTTCACGATTCTAGTTGTAATACTTTAGTTGGTCCCATTTTTATCCCTTTTTGTCTCGCTCGCCCCGTAAAAATACAAATTTCGAAAAAATCTAATTTTATTTTGTTTCTATATGGTCAGAGGAATTTACATACCAAATTTCACGTTTCTAGATGTAATACTTTAGTTGGTACCATTTGTATCCCTTTTTGTCTTTTCTATATGGTCAGAGGAATTTACATATTAAATTTCACGATTCTAGTTGTAATACAATAGTTGGTACCATTTTTATCCCTTTTTGTTCCGCTCGCCCCTTAAAAGTGCAAATTTCGAAAAATCCAATTTTACTTCGTTTCTATATGGTCAGAGGAATTTACATACCAAATTTCACGTTTCTAGCTGTAATACTTTAGTTGGTACCATTTTTATCCCTTTTTGTCCCGCTCGTCCCTTAAAAGTACAAATTTCGAAAAATCCATTTTTACTTCGTTTCTATATGGTCAGAAGAATTTACATTCCAAATTTCACGATTCTAGCTGTAATACTTTAGTTGGTACCATTTTTATCCCTTTTTGTCCCGCTCGTCCCTTAAAAGTACAAATTTCGAAAAATCCAATTTTACTTCGTTTCTATATGGTCAGAGGAATTTACATTCCAAATTTCACGATTCTAGCTGTAATACATTAGTTGGTACCCTTTTTGTCCCGCTCGTCCCTTAAAAGTACAAATTTCGAAAAATCCAATTTTACTTCGTTTCTATATGGTCAGAGGAATTTACATACCAAATTTCACGTTTCTAGCTGTAATACTTTAGTTGGTACCATTTTTATCCCTTTTTGTCCCGCTCGTCCCTTAAAAGTACAAATTTCGAAAAATCCATTTTTACTTCGTTTCTATATGGTCAGAGGAAGCTACATACCAAATTTCACGTTTCTAGGTGTAATACTTTAGTTGGTACCATTTTTATCCCTTTTTGTCCCGCTCGTCCCTTAAAAGTACAAAAAAAAGTCAGAGGAATTTACATACCAAATTTCACGTTTCTAGCTGTAATACTTTAGTTGGTACCATTTTTATCCCTTTTTGTCCCGCTCGTCCCTTAAAAGTACAAATTTCGAAAAATCCATTTTTACTTCGTTTCTATATGGTCAGAGGAAGCTACATACCAAATTTCACGTTTCTAGGTGTAATACTTTAGTTGGTACCATTTTTATCCCTTTTTGTCCCGCTCGTCCCTTAAAAGTACAAAAAAAAGTCAGAGGAATTTACATACCAAATTTCACGTTTCTAGCTGTAATACTTTAGTTGGTACCATTTTTATCCCTTTTTGTCCCGCTCGTCCCTTAAAAGTACAAATTTCGAAAAATCCATTTTTACTTCGTTTCTATATGGTCAGAGGAAGCTACATACCAAATTTCACGTTTCTAGGTGTAATACTTTAGTTGGTACCATTTTTATCCCTTTTTGTCCCGCTCGTCCCTTAAAAGTACAAAAAAAAGTCAGAGGAATTTACATACCAAATTTCACGTTTCTAGCTGTAATACTTTAGTTGGTACCATTTTTATCCCTTTTTGTCCCGCTCGTCCCTTAAAAGTACAAATTTCGAAAAATCCATTTTTACTTCGTTTCTATATGGTCAGAGGAAGCTACATACCAAATTTCACGTTTATAGGTGTAATACTTTAGTTGGTACCATTTTTATCCCTTTTTGTCCCGCTCGTCCCTTAAAAGTACAAATTTCGAAAAATCCAATTTTACTTCGTTACTATATGGTCAGAGGAATTTACATACCAAAATTCACGTTTCTAGGTGTAATACTTTAGTTGGTACCATTTTTATCCCTTTTTGTCCCGCTCGTCCCTTAAAAGTACAAATTTCGAAAAATCCAATTTTACTTCGTTACTATATGGTCAGAGGAATTTACATACCAAAATTCACGTTTCTAGCTGTAATACTTTAGTTGGTACCATTTTTATCCCTTTTTGTCCCGCTCGTCCCTTAAAAGTACAAATTTCGAAAAATCCCTATTTGTAGCTCGTCTGCATGGTCATTGCAAGGAACTCACCGAATTTCATGTTTATAGCTACTGCCGTTTAGTCAGGACGAAGGTTCGATGTTTATCCCTTTTTGGGCCATTTTATCCCCTAAAAGTACGAATTTCGTAAAACCCTTTCTTCGTCGACGTCTACATCATATTTGGGAACTACCCTGAAAATTTCATGACCCTGGCTTCAGCCGTTTGGTCTGGGGGCTGGTCAATGATAAGTCAGTCAGTCAGTCAGTCAGTCAGTCAGTAACGCAACTCTTTTATATATATAGATAGACACAATTTTCCGGCTGACAAATGCAAATTATACAGTAGTAATAGGATGAATCGGACCGATATTTGAAAGAAGGCCTATAACAACACTTGGGCCTGGTCCAAAACATGGGCCTATATATTTCTCATTCACGGTTGGTATTCAAAGTTAAAATATATCATGATCCAATGTAAGACGTAGTTTCTGGAGCTGTATTAGAGTAGAATGGGGGCCCCATTTGGGTTATTCCAAAGTATGGACACATATATTTCACTTTGTGTTCTTAGTTGAAATATAATATAATCTGCAAAATTTGAAGAAAAAAGTCCGATGTAAAATTTGTTCTTGAGGGGTAAAAATTAAAATGGGGCCATTTGTAAGGGATCTACATTAAAAAGTGGTTCCTTATCACTTTCAAAGTAGGTATTCTTAGTTGAAATATGACATGATATACATAATTATATCGAGATCTAATGTACGATGTGGGTTCTAGAGATGTAATAGAGTAGAATGGGGGCCCAATTTGTATGGGGCTTATACCAAAATATGAACCCATATATTTGACTTTCATAATATGTCTTCTTAGTTGAAATATAATACAAAATGCAAAATTTGGTAAAATTCCGATTTAAATTGTGAGTCCTACAGGGGTAATAATAAAAAAGGGGGCCATGTGTAAGGGCGCTACATTAAAAAATGGGCCCATATAGATCACTTTTAAAGTAGGTATTCTTAGTATGAAATATAAATATAATATAATTTGCAAAATTTGAAAAACTTCCGATGTAAAATGTCGGTCCGGTAAAAAAGTGAAATCGGGAAGGATTTTTGCATCCTGTAAATGTATGTATTTCACAAAAAATGTTAAATCGGAAAGGACATTTGTATGAGGGTATATTAGTATATTGATACCTGAGGGTATATTAATACCCCCTTTCACCATGTATGTTTATTGGTGAAATATAATATGTAAAGTTTGGCCAAAATCGGTTAAACATTCGGGAGCAACATTTGTATGAGGGCTATATCTAAATCTGAACCGATCTTACCCACTTTCAGCATAGGTGTTTCTAGTTTGATTATAAAATGTTGTGTCAATTTTAAAGAAAATCGGGTACAATATGTCTTTTCTAGAGCGGAAAATGTCAAATCGGGAGCGACATTTGTATGGGGGCTATATCTAAATCTGAACCGATCTTACCTAATTTCTGCATATGTGTTTCTAGTTGGATTATATGATGTTGGGTCAATTTTAAAGAAAATCGGGTACAATACGTCGTTTCAAGAGCGGAAAATGTCAAATCGGGAGCGACATTTGTATGGGGGCTATATCTAAATCTGCACCGATCTTACCCAGTTTTTGCATACGTGTTTCTAGTTGGATTATAAGATGTTCTGCAAAATTTAAAGAAAATCGGGTACAATATGTCTTTTCTAGAGCGGAAAATTTCAAATCGGGAGCGACATTTGTATGGGGGCTATATCTAACTCTGAACCGATCTTACCCAATTTTTGCATACATGTTTCTAGTTCGTTTATAAGATGTTCTGCAAAATTTAAAGAAAATCGGGTACAATATGTGGTTTCTAAAGCGGAAAAAGTGAAATAGGGAGCGACATTTGTATGGGGGCTATATCTAAATCTGAACCGATTTCCTCCAAATTCAATACCGATGGTCCTTGGCCAGAAAAAATAACTTCTGCCAAGATTCATGACAATCGGACGACAATTGCGACCTGTAGAGTGCGAACAAGCTTAGATGGACAGCAGACGGACGGACGGACGGACGGACGGACGGACGGACGGACGGACGGACGGACGGACGGACGGACGGACGGACAGACAGACATCGTTAAATCGACTCAGCTGGTGATTCTAAGCCGATCCGTATACTTAAAGGTGGGTCTAGCTCGATTATTTCTTGGTGTTACAAACATTTGGCGCGAAACTAACTTATAATACCCTAGACCACGAAGTGGTGTAGGGTATAATAAAAATATTGAAATAGTCCAGTCATTAATTCTAACAAAGGGCCATTTAAATACACCGTAGCATATATTTATATTCCTATTAGATTTCTCTTGAAAGTTTCCATGCGAACAATTTTTATTGTATTCCTATTTTTAGACCATTCCTTTCTGGCTACATATGTAAAGTAAATTGTTCTTGAAGAAGATATTCGATTATTCTAGGAAAACATGAAAAATTACTTTATGTAAGCCATAGTATAGTCGGCATGATATTATATGGCTATTTAGCGAATTTAAAAAGTTTTGTTTGTAGTAATATAATATTAATAAATAGTCAACAAATACTCATTATTAACAGTAATGTAAATACATATATGAATTTGAAATACATTTAAAAATTCCAATTTATTTATATATAGTAACATTAAATTATTGATCAACATAATAAATAAATTATTTTTTTAATATTTCCCGTATTCCCGGGAAATTGAAATTTTTTCCCGGGAATTCCCGGGAAAAACGATTCGGGAATTCCCGGACCCCAAACCCTAGTTAGACCCATCATTTATTATACAGATCGGCTTAGCAATGTCTTTCTGTCCATCTATTGTTGTAATCAAATACAGGTCGCAATTATAGTACGATCTTAACAAAAATTGGCGCTAGTAAGTTTTGTGGATCATTCGATCGAACGCTATTTAATTTGAGGCAAATCGGTTCAGATTTAGATATAGACCCCATACAAATGTCGCTCCCGATTTGACTTTTTCCGCTTTAGAAACCAAATTTTCCCGATTTTCCTTAAATTTGGCACAACATCTTATAATCCAACTAGAAACACCTATGCTGAAAGTGGGTAAGATTTAGGTATGGACCCCATACAAATGTCGCTCCCGATTTTACTTTTACCGCTTTAGAAACCACATATTGTACCCGATTTTTTTTAAAATCTGGCGCAACATCTTATAATCCAACTAGAAACACCTATGCTGAAAATGAGTAAGAACGGTTCAGATTTAGATATAGCCCCCATATTGTAGATGATTTTGTATGAAGTTGGCACAATATCTTAAAATCAAACTAAAAACACCTATGGTGAAAGTGGGTAAGATCAAGGTTTAATTTAGATATAGCCCCAATATAAATGTTGCTCCCAAATGTTTAACCGATTTTGGCCACACTTTACATATTATATTTCACCTATAAACACACATGATGAAAGCGGGTCACATCGTTCCATGTTTCAATATACCCCCATAGGGGCATCTCCCAGTGGCCCGGACACGACATTCGCACGCCTTAAACTACACCAAAAAAAAGAAAGAAACTGGAAAAGTCGATCAGTCTTTTTAGTGTTCTAAAGCGCTTAAGAGATTTTTAAAATATAAATTAGTACAAAATTATAAACAATTTTACATTGTTATTATATTATAAATTGACATAAACTTTGGTTAAAATAAAACTAGCATAATTAAGCCTTTTGTTTTTAAATGATATCCTTTGAAACATCGGGGCCACATGATGAGAAAATGAAAAACTGAAAACGCCTATTAATTCAATTTTTTCTATAGTTTCAGACGTATTCAAGTGTAATATGGAATGCCGGACGGTTTATTCTCAGCAAATATGTAGTTCATATAACAGTGATACAAAATCGAACTTTCCGAATGGGAATGGAATGAGACCAATTGCAAAGTTGACATTACATAACAAAACCTTCACTGAATATTTGATAATAATAATGTTTACTTATTGTTTAATGTTTACTTATTATCCTGGAAACATTTAGTATCTCACTGTTTTTGGGGTCGAGGAGTTAATTTTTAATATTTATTTTTACCTAAAATTCACGCTAGATGGCGCTGTCATATAAATGGCGCTATTTCTTGTAGATTTTCATTTCAGACTGACATGACTATATCATCTTAGAATTTTACCAGGACACAGAATATATATACTTTATGGGGTCTCCGCAGAATATTTCAAGGATTTACAAACGGAATGTGAATATACCCCCATTCTTAGGTGGAGGGTATAAAAACAGTTCATTATATAGGAATATGTTATAGATAGTTTCGACTGTATGTTTGTTTATACATATTCATATATATTCATATACAAATTAATGTATATCGATGGCTCCTATTCAAAAGTGGCTATGAACCATTTTCTCGAAAATGAGTTTTTGATGTCAAACTATTCTCATATTTGGATGACATCTGTCATATAAATTTGGATTTGTTTTCTAAAGACATTTTTTTAATTTTTCTTATTTGGCTATCAACTCACACGTTAGTTTGTGACTGCATAAGTGGCTATCTATATATAAAAGAGTTGCGTGATTGAGTGACTGACTGATCACTCCCCAGACCAAACGGCTAGAGCTAGAATCATGAAATTTGGTGTGTACATTTCTCTTATAGTGTAGAGGTGTGATAAGAAAATTAGGTGTGATCGAAATTCGTACTTTTAAGGGGTAAAAAGGGATAAAAATGGTACCATCGCAATGACCAAACGGCTGGGCCTAGAATCTTGAAATTTGGTATGGATATTCCTCTTGCGGCATGAAGACAACCCAAAAAGTGACATTTTAAAAATTCGTACTTTTAGGGGGTAAATAGTACAAAAATTTTACCTATAAAATGGTTGAAGCTAGAATCATGAAATTTGGTATGTACATTTCCCTTACAGTGAAGAAATCAGATTTGAAGGGAGTTTTTCGTAATTCGTACTTTTAAGGGGTAAAATGGGGTAAAGATGGATAAAAATTGTACCACCGCAATGACCAAACGGCTGGGACAAGAATCTAGAAATTTGGTACAAAAATTTCTCTTATAGCTTCAACGCGCCCAAGAAAATATGAAGGAAAATGAAGGAATTTTTCGAAATTTGTACTTTTAAAGGGAAAAGGGGATAAAAAAGGTACCAACAACACGGATGTCACTACAATAATGAAGTTCGATATGTATATTCGTATTACAACCCAAATCACTGATAAGAAGACATTTTTCGAAATTTGTAATTTTAAAGGATTAAATGGGATAAAAATTGTACCATCATCCTGACCAAACGTCAGGGCCTAGAATCTTGAAATTTGGAACGGTCACTACTTTTATAGCACGAATGCGACCAAGAAAATATTTTTAAATTCGTACTTTTTGTGGGTGACATCGGGTAAAAAGGGATAAAAATGGTAACATTCAAACGGATGGAGCTGGAATCATGAAATTCGGCGTGTACATCCCTGAAAATTTTTTACAAAGGCAAATTGAAGGAATTTTTCGAAATTCGTACTTTTAAAGGGTAAACAAGAAAAGC
Organism: Polietes domitor; assembly: GCA_947397865.1. NCBI lineage: Eukaryota > Metazoa > Arthropoda > Insecta > Diptera > Muscidae > Polietes > Polietes domitor. Next base: position 121,887,243 of record OX377620.1, read on the forward strand.
GGGATAAAAAAGGTGTCAAGAACATGGATGACGCTACAATAATTAAATTCGGTACGCATATTCGACTTACAGTGTAGATGAGTAATAACAAGGAATTTGTACTTTTAAGGTATTAAATGGGTTAAAAATTGTACCACCGCCAAATTGTACCAAAATACTGTGCCTAGAATCTTGAAATTTTGAACGCATATTTCTCTTATAACGCGAATACGACCACGAAAATATTCTTCAATTATTTAAACTTTTAGGTGTGAAATTGGGTAAAAACGGATAACAGCGGTACCAATCATGAAATTTGGTTTGTACATGCATAGAAACACAAAATTAATATAGTTTTCTAAATTCGTACCTTTTTATATCCCTATGGTACCAACAACAGGGCTGAAACTAGAATCGTGAAATTCGGTGTGTATATTCCTCTGACAGTGTAGACGCGAAACATTAACTGATTTTCAATATTTATACTTTTGTATATGTACTTTAAAGGGGGAAGCGGATCAAAAGTGGTGCAAATGATACCAACCAAAATTGGGGATATGGGATAAAAACAGTACCAACCAAAGTTTTCAGCTAGAATATGAAAAGAAATTCGGTGTGCACATTTCTCCGAGTACGAGTTATGTGTGAACATTATAGTCATTATCTTTTTTTATTTTGACCAAAGCTTATGTCAATTTGCGTGGAAAGTATAGAAGTTATATTAGGTTTAATCTTACGTACTGGTCGTTTGTTTTGGAATATGGACTACACGTGTGTGGGTACCATAAGATGTATATCAATTTCTCTCATTTTCGAATTTAAACTAAGTTTGGGAAAATATTACTATGTGCAGAGTTTGAATAAATTCTTTAAGTCCCTTCCAGAGTCATCGTGTATACCAGCGAGCCAGACGGACGTGAAATGGACTTGGGACATACTTATGGTTTTAAATCTCTCCTTCAATGCGTTACACTTTTATTCTATCCCTAATGATATTTTCACAGCTTAAGAAAGAAATGTGCAAATAATTTTCTACTTTATATGATTTTTTGTAGAAAATCATTTTGTGCCTATAAATTAAACTATTGACTACGTATAAACGCTGAAAGTGATATCCTTAAAAAGAGTTTGAATACTGATACAAACTACTGGCTTACCATACCATTTTTCCGCGTACGAAGTAGCGGGTATTTGCTAGTGTGGCTATAATTCGATACAACGATTTTGTTTATCAAATTTTTCTAGATTTAGGGCATATCGTTCTATCAAATTCTATCATTTCGCGTTAATAGCATTTTTATTCACAAGTTATCAGGCAGGGTAAAGTCAAAAATTGTGAAAAGCATACTTAGAAAACCCCGCGTTACCTTTTTTATTAAATTGAGAATACCAAAATATTTATTTGGCATTTGGATACTGACTTCATGGGGAATATTTGTGTCAGAAAAGTTTCAGATTCCTGGATGAAGAAAGTTAAAATATAAGCAACTGAAACCGCAAATTTTGGATTTTGGAAACGAGAAAATCAAAAAAAAAGAAAAACAAAAATGTCATGCATGAATATTATTTTATCCATATTTCTCTCGAAAATGAAAAATTTCCAAAAATATGCAATTTGTATTTTTTCGTTTACCGTGCCCTACCGCCATAATTTGTAAAAAAATGGAAAAAGTGATAACAAATGATAGAGCTGAAATCTTTAAATTTGCTGTATACAACATTGCCAAGATTTCATGAAAAACGTTATCGAATTTACAATAAATCATATTTATAAATTTGTGCATAAATGGCTATGTGCTTATTTCAACATTCATAGTACTCAATTTTAAACATGCAAAAGTGGCTAAAACCGCGAATAATAGAAAATTTCGAAAAAATTTTAATGGTAATTTGTAATCCTTTTTTGATTAAACTGTGGAAGAATGATTAATAATTACTCTTAAAATAACGGAGAAAATCAGTGAAAAGTTGTGTTTTTGTTCATAGCCACTTATGAATATAAGCCCTCTATATTTTTCATTTTTTAATGAACTGATCTTTGGTTTAAATTTTGTTATATTCAAAACTGTCTTTGTTTGCTTTTAAAACAACAATAGCATTAAGAAAGACTGTCATCATAGTTTATGTCGACCTTGATTAATTATGAAATAAATAGCTTCTATTTATTAAACGTGTTTGCTAACATCAAAATTCTAAATTATATAGAGGTTTTTAGTGTGTCGATTTAGAGATTAATTTTCTCGTTATTTCGATATGAGAGCATTTTCAATTTTGATTATTCCCTTGCATCCAATACAAATGGAAAACTTTAAATGACACAAAAATACACCCTTTTTTGAGTTATGACTTTCTAGTCGCTAAGTACGCTTGAACTGCATACATATGTTAGACGCATATTATCACCAACATGGCATTGAAGTTCAAAACAAAAGAGCACAAGGAATTACAAGTCACACCACCAAGTGTAAAAGAAGAGGCGAAGATGACAATTGTTACATCTGAACTTACAGCATCCTTTTCGAAAAACAACAAGTTTTACACAAAACAACAACGACGACAATTGTAACAATAATAATAGGTTGCAGTTGCAGCAGCACTAATAAAATGGTAGTTAAGTGGTAGCAAACTGAAGGTAACCTCAAACAACGAATGCCTGTTACCAGCTTACCAGTGGCAGTCACTCGGCAGTCAGTGTGGCATCATCAGGCTCAACATCAGTGGGATGTTGATGACATCAACGCCTATACGTAAGCTTATATTCTCTCAGACGCACACACACTCGCATTTACATGCCCAACACAATGCCAACCCAGAAGACATTTGTAATCGGTGACCTACCTACAGGCGTCGGGTTTGAATGAACATTGGTGACACTGGGGCAAAAAAAAGTGACACAGATTTACATCGAAACTAAGCGCAAAAAGACCAGAATGGAGCATAAATCACATCATATGCATAGAAGTTGTAAAAATATTGAGTTTTATTAGGATTTGAGTGGGCGTGGCAAAATACTGAAATGTGCAGAATACGAAACTGTGATTAGATTACACTGACGTAACTTATCGGATAAGTCAATTGCATTTACATCGATATATATCGACTGATATAATCTACGAAATTAGATTGGATAACTTTATGTACGAAAAAGTTTCCAGTTGTCACTGTGGTAATCCACAAAAAATACTATAAACGTCCAATATTTTAGCCAATTAGTTACTCAAAGACAAGAATTAAAATTTATATTTAAAGTGCTTTCAAGGGTCTATTATTTCAGAAAAATGATTTGGACAAAAATGAAACACAAAATGATTACACGGAAAAATCATGATTTTTAGGGGTATTTTCAGGGGATCTAGTAAAGAATTCATTAAACTTCATTTTCGTGGGGTGACTGAAATTGTTTTTCCATTTGTATGGCCCACGATCCAGCCTAATATACATCATTTAGATATGCTACGGAACTCAATTAGATTGGGTAAATTGATGTTAGGATAATTTCCATTCCCCCCGTCAATGCACCAACTCAGCGTATGAGTAATATAATCTTTAATAAATAATAATAAGTATACGCCACCGTTTTATAGCACTTACATGCAATTTTTACACGAGTTTATTTACAAACTGCCGAAATGTGCATCTTCGTGTTACCTTTAAATCTATGGGAATATCTGTTAACAGTACTTGAATAAAAAACACTGTTGCAGAGGTATGCATGTTCTAGGATTATGTATTATTTTTAATGTAAAATGATATGCTTAAGGAAAATTATTTTGAAGATTAGAAAAGCGACATGCGCCGAATGTATTTAATATTTATAATCTCATTCTGGACATATAAGTCCAATGGAAATATTTCCAATTAAAGACAATTATGACTGCTAGATACGATGCTAATATCAGTTTTGCTGAGAAACAGTTAAAAAAAAACAAATATGTTGGTTTATATCACCGTGCGAAAATAATATACATACGAAATTAATAATTTATTATCATATTTTTGCGAGTCCTACAAAGGTGATATGTAAACCAAATGAAGGAGAAGAATATCTATTAAAAATACTTCCGATTTCATGGCTCTATCTTAAATCGTTTTGCATTACCAATCATTTAAGAATTTCCCCCTTAGATTATTTAGTTATTCATGTTTTACTTTTTATGGGAGAAAACTTGAAATGGTTGTTAATGCTAAACTAATATAGATATAGACAAGAAATTCAGTGTATTTTTAACATATATTCTTCGCTTTCATTTGATATCCACAACGTATTTGTATGTCTGACAAAAGTATGAAAATAAATTGTTAAAACAACTATATGCTTTGGAAATTAAAAGTCATACAAATATGAAAATGAAAATTTTTTCTTCATACGACCTCTAGTTTCATGTCTATATGGTCTTGATAAGAATTATGTATTATTTTTAATGTAAAATTATATGCTTAAGGAAAATCCTTTTGGAGATTAGAAAAACGATATGCGCCGAATGTATTTAATATTCTTACTATCATTCTTCATATGTCCAATTAAGGACAATTATGATGGCTAGATATGATGCTAATATCAGTTTTGCTTAGAAACAATTGAAATATAGATAGAGGCAACAAATTCAGAGTATTTTTAACAGATATTCTTCTCTTTCATTTGATACCATAACGTATTTGTATGTCTGGCAAAAGTATGAAAATAAATTATTAAAACAACTATATCCTTTGGAAATTAATAGTCATACAAATATCACCAAATGAAAAATTTGTCTTCATCCCCTTCCCTCTTTGTAGACACAATTTTTAATTTTTAAAAATCATGATTTTCTAAATTTATTTGAAATTCGTTTGAAAATTAAATACGAGAGTAGTTCGTAGTTTTATTTTATAACCGATTGGATCTTAACGAAGAAAACAAGGCCTAGTTTAAGAAAATTTATAAATAAATGTAGATGTTATGGTTCTTCTTATAGAAGTAGGGGATTTTCAAAAAATCGTCCACATCTCTAACTCGCAGACACTATCTCTTGTAGTCAAAAACACCACTATTGTGCCATAAAAAATGTTACAAAAAATCAATGAGAATATTCAATAAGATTAATTAACTTAAACTGTGGATATTTATTATCTTACTAGCTTTTTTAGCCGATGTTGCACAGGTTCATTATTCCCTATTCCTCGACTTCGTATGCTTTTGAAAATAAAATGAGCTCTAAAATAAAATGAACAAAATTGTCTAGAGATCTCTCAATTTTGAATTAATACGGTTTTAATTAATTGCTAATTGAAGTGCAAATAAAAGCAAAATAACTTACTTAGTCCAGAACTATCTTTCAATGTAGAGGATTTGTTGCAAAGTTTTCTTCATTCGTCCTCACGTCCGGTATGAGATCACGAATATCCGAGGAACAAACACCATAATAGTATCGATAAAACAGCTACACATCCATTACATTACGACAGTGATCAATATCACAATAGAATTGAATTGGATTAATTTGTGCATTTAATTTGGGAGCGGGACAACAATTGATACAAATGATGCCATCGAATTATTGCAGCTAGAAACGTGAAGTTCAGAATGTCCATTCCTCTAAACTGGTAGACATTCATCATAAATAGATTTTTTCAAAATTTGTACTTATAAGAGGGGAACGGGATAAAAAGTTACCATCCATTGACTAACATGTTGCAGCTATAGGGATCGAAATGGTACCAACCAAAGTATTGCTGCTGGAATCATGATATTCGGTGTGTATAATATATTTTGTATAATTTTGGAAATGTGCTCTTTTAAGGGGGAATCGGGACAAAAGGGGAGAAAAATGGTACCAACTATAATGTTGCAACTGGAATCGCAAAATTCTGACTACGTAGACCTGTAACATAAATGGATTTTTTGAAATTTGTACTTTTAATGGGCTAAAATTGAAAAAAGTTCCAATAAAAGAGAAGAGAAACAGGACAAAAATATCTGCTGAAAGCACGCCAGCATCTAAACGAAAGGAAATTGGAGGTCCATATTAGGTGTCCATATCCCTCCAATTGCGTCGACACGTATAAAAGGGTTAAAATGGGGAAAAAGGATAAAAATGGTACCAACCAAATGGCCGCAGATAGATTCATGTGCTTCGGTGTACACATTCCTCTAATTGCATAGACGCACAAAATAGATATACTTTCAAAAGGATTTTTTCCAAATTCGTACTTTTAAGAGGTAAAATGGGCATAGAGAGATAAAAATAGTACCAAACAAACGGCTACACTTAGAATAATTAAATTCGATGTATACATTCCTTTAACTGCGTAGATACAAACAATAAAATGTTTTTTCCAAATTCGTAGTTTCAAGAGATACAATGGGAACAAAGGGATACAAATGGTACCAGCCAAACGGCTACAGCTAGAATACTGAAATTTGTTATGTATATCCCTGTACTAGCGTAGACAGGTAAAATAAGCAGATTTTCGAAAGTTGTACTTTTAAGGGGGTAAAATGGGAAAAAGGGATAAAAATTGTACCAACCAAATGTCCCTAGTCAAAGAATTCGGTGTATACATTCATCTGACAGCATAAACTCGCAAAATTAAAATGATTTTTCCAAATTCTTACTTTTTTACTTTTATGGCAAAAATGGGTAGAATCATGAAGTTACGTTATCTTGCACTGTATACGTGAGAGATAGCGGATTTTTCAATATTTGTACTTTTGGAATTAGAATAGGATGGAAATACAACCAACCAAACGGTTGTAGCTGAAAATGTTTCCACTATCCCCCAATATGTAGGGTATTTAAGCTGTTTTGAAGATTACTGCCTTATATTTACTTTTGCGTGGTTTAAAATAATTCAAATTTTATATTTATACCCTACACCACTTCGTGGAATAGGGTATTATAAGTTAGTTTCGCGCCAAATGTTTGTAACACCACGAAATAATCGAGCTAGACACACCTTTAAGTATACGGATCGGCTTAGAATCACCAGCTGAATCGATTTACCGATGTCTGTCTGTCCGTCCGTCCGTCTGTCCGTCTGCTGTCCATCTAAGCTTGTTCGCACTCTACAGGTCGCAATTGCTGTCCGATTATAATGAACTTTGGCAGAAGTTACTTTTTTTGGCCAAGGACCATCGCTATTGAATTTGGAGGAAATCGGTTCAGATTTAGATATAGCCCCCATACAAATGTCGCTCCCGATTTGACATTTTCCGCTCTAGAAACCACATATTGTACCCGATTTTCTTTAAAATTGGCACAACATTTTATAATCGAACTAGAAACACCTATGCTGAAAGTGGGTAAGATCGGTTCAGATTTAGATATAGCCCCCATACAAATGTCGCTCCCTATTTCACTTTTTCCGCTTTAGAAACCACATATTGTACCCGATTTTCTTTAAAATTGGCACAACATTTTATAATCGAACTAGAAACACCTATGCTGAAAGTGGGTATGATCGGTTCAGATTTAGATATAGCCCCCATACAAATGTCGCTCCCGATTTGGCATTTTCCGCTCTAGAAACCACATATTGTACCCGATTTTCTTTAAATTTGGCACAACATCTTATAATCCAACTAGAAACACCTATGCTGAAAGTGGGTATGATCGGTTCAGATTTAGATATAGCCCCCATACAAATGTCGCTCCCGATTTGACATTTTCCGCTCTAGAAACCACATATTGTACCCGATTTTCTTTAAATTTGGCACAACATCTTATAATCCAACTACAAACACCTATGCTGAAAGTGGGTATGATCGGTTCAGATTTAGGTATAGCCTCCATACAAATGTCGCTCCGATTTGACATTTTCCGCTCTAGAAACCACAAATTGTACCCGATTTTCTTTAAATTGGGTACAACATCTTATAATCCAACTAGAAAAACCTATGCAGAAATTGGGTAAGATCGGTTCAGATTTAGATATAGCCCCCATACAAATGTCGCTCCCTATTTCACTTTTTCCGCTTTAGAAACCACATATTGTACCCGATTTTCTTTAAAATTGGCACAACATTTTAAAATGGAACTAGAAACACCTATGCTGAAAGAGGCTATGATCGGTTCAGATTTAGATATAGCCCCCACACAAATGTCGCTTCCGACTTGACTTTTTCCGCTCTAAAATCCACATTTTGTACCCGTTTTTTTTTTTAATTGGCACAACATCTTATAATCCAACTAAAAAAACTATGATGAAAGAGGGTAAGATCGGTTCAGATTTAGATATAGCCCGATCTTAAAAAAATTGGCAGTATTATGTCTTTGTGCATTTGTTTGTAACACCCAAAAGGAAACGAGATAGACCCATTGTTAATTATAGCGATCGTCTTAGAATCACTTTCTGAGACGATTTAGCAATGTCCGTCTGTCTGTCCGTCCGTCCGTCCGTCCGTCCATCTATTCTTGTAATCACGATACAGGTCGCAATTGTAGACAGAACCAAATGAAACTTTGCACAACGACGTTTTTCTGGATAAGGACGAACGCTATTTAATTTGAAGAAAATCGGCTCAGATTTAGATATAGCCCCCATACGAATTTCACTCCCGATTTGACTCTTTTTACTCTAGATACCACATATTACAACAGATTTTCTTTACAAATGGCAAAACATCTTATATTGTAACTAGAAACACCTGTGGTAAAAATGTATTAGATCGGTTCAGATTTATATATAGCTCCCATACAAATTTCTCTCCCGATTTGACTTTTTCCGCTCTAGAGACCACATAATTTATCAGATTGTCTTCAGATTTGGTAAAACATCTTATATTTCCACTAGAAACACCCATGGTGAATATTGGTCAGATCGGTTCAGATTTATATAGCTCCCATACAAATTTCGCTCCCGATTTGACTTTTTCCGCTCTAGAAACCACATATTGTATCAGATTGTCTTCAGATTTGGCAAAACATCTTATATTTAAACTAAGAACATCTATGTTGAAAATAGGTCAAATCGGTTCAGATCTAGATATAGCCCCCATACAAATGTCGTTCCCGATTTGACATTTTCCTCTGTAGAAACCACATATTGTACTCGATTTTCTTTAAATTTGGCACAACATCTTATAATCTTACTAGAAACACCTATGCAGAAATTGGGTAAGATCGGTTCAGATTTAGATATAGCCCCCATATAAATGTCGCTCCCGATTTGACTTTTTGCGCTTTAAATGCCACATATTCTTATCGATTTTCTTTAAATTTCGCACAACATCTTATAATCCAACTAGAAACACCTGTGGCTAAAGCGGGCTAGATCGGTTCAGATTTAAATATAGGCCCCATACAAATGTCGCTCCCGATTTGAATTTTGCGCTCTAAAAACCATATATTGTACCCGATTTTCTTTAAATTTGGGACAACATCTTATAATCCAACTAGAAACACTATGCAGAAATTGGGTAAGATCGGTTCAGATTTAGATATAGCCCCCATACAAATGTCGCTCCCGATTTGACTTTTGCCGCTTTAAAAGCCACATATTTGCTCGATTTTCTTTAAATTTCGCACAACATCTTATAATCTGACTAAACAAAACTATGGTGAAAGTGGGTAAGATCGGTTCAGATTTAAATATAGCCCAAATTCAAATGTTTCTCCCATAAGTTTAACCGATTTTGGCCAAACTATACATTTTATATTTCACCTATTTCGTTCCAGGTTTCAATATATCCTCATACAAATGTCCTTTCCGATATAAAATTTTTTGTCAAACACATACATTTAGGATACAAAAAACCTTCCCGTTTTCACTTTTTCACCGAATTGAATTGTATTCGGATTGAAAGTGGAGTGTATCATAGAGTCGGCCCCGCCCGACTTTAGCCTTTCCTTACTGGTTTCAACTAGGAATACCTACAGTGAATGAGAAATATATAGGCCCATGTTTTGGACGAGTCCCAGAATGTTGTTATTGGCCCCCTTTTGAAATGTCGGTCCTATTTCTACTGTATAATTTGTTTGATAATTTGTTGGATAATTGGATCAATTACCATATTATTAACCAAATTCGTTAAATATGACTAAAGATGAATTTATAGTAGCTGTATAATTTATATGAACTACATAAAATTGCTCCCATGAAATACCTGGGTTTAGTAATCAAAGCGAGGTACATACACAGGGAGTGGTGTAGGGTATTATATAGTCGGCCCCGTCCGACTTTAGCCTTTCCTTACTTGTTATTTATAAAATTGTTAAATATATTAAATACTAGCAGTACCCGCTGCTTCGCACGCGAAAAGGTCAGTTATTTGTTAATTTTATCCGTCTCTGTTATTTATTTATTTATCTATTTATTTAATTTCCGTTTTGGTGAATACAGATAAAACTAAAATAGTAATTTGGAAACATCCTATTATATAGCACTCACACACAGTCAAAGTAATGTGCTTGTCGATATGCACTATTTTAGCTGAACTCCTTCGTATGTATAATTTTTATCATTTTTCACCAAGTTTTGAACAAAAAATTACCACCATTTATATCCTCGATCTCATGTTTCTAGATGCAACCAGCTACTTTATAACTTTTTGCACCTCTTTCCCAAAAAGCACACATCAGATACGTATCGTAGTATTAAGTAAAAATTTTGAAATATCCATTTATGTTCCGCGTTTAAGTAATTAAAGGACTGTACACAATTTGTATCCCTTTTCGTCCCGCGCATCCCTTAAAAGTACAAATTCCGAAAGTCCAATTTTACTGCGTTTCTACGTGGTCAGAGGAATTTACATACTAAATCAAGAAATCCATTTCTGTTGCAAGTCTACGTTGTCAGAGGAATTTACACTCCAAATTTTTCGACTATAGCTGCAATACTTTAGTTGGTACAATTTTCATCCCTTTTTGTCCCGCTCACCTCCCATAAGTACAAAATTTCAAAAAAAAAAATCCATTTAGATTGCGCTTCTACTCTTACTGCACTATTTTAGTTGGTACTATTTTTATCCAGTTCACCGTTTATAAGTAAAAATTTCGAAAAATTCTTTTAGATTAGCGATTCTAAATTGTCAATACTTTAGTTGTTACTACTTTTATCCGTTGCCAGAGGAATTTACACTCAAAATTTCACGATTGTAGCTACAATACTTTGGTTGGTACAATTTTTATTCTTTTTTGTCCCACTCACCCCTTATAAGTACAAATTTCGAAAAATCCATTTAGATTTGCGCTACTACGTTGTCAGTGGAATTTACATACCAAATTTCACGACTATAGCTGCAATACTTAAATTGGTACAACTTGTATCACTTTTTGCCCCGCGCACCCCTTGAAAGTAAAAATTTATAAAAATCCAATTTTACTTCGCTTTTATATGGTCAGAGGAATTTACACGCCAAATTTCACGATTCTAGGTGTAATACTTTAGTTGGTACCATTTTTATCCCTTTCTGTCCCGCACGCACCTTAAAAGTACAATTTTCGAAAAATCCAATTTTACTTCGCTTTTATATGGTTAGAGAAATTTACATACCAAATTTCACGATTCTAGATGTAATACTTTAGTTGGTACCATTTTTATCCCTTTTTGTCCCGCACGCCCCTTTAAAGTACAATTTTCGAAAAATTCAATTTTACTTCGCTTTTATGTGGTCAGAGGAATTTACATACCAAATTTCACGATTCTAGGTGTAATACTGTAGTTGGTACCATTTTTATCCCGCTCGCCCCTTAAAAGTACAAATTTCGAAAAATCCAATTTCACTTCGCTTTTATATGGTTAGAGAAATTTACATACCAAATTTCACGATTCTAGGTGTAATACTTTAGTTGGTACAATTTTTATCCCTTTATGTCCCGCACGCACCTTAAAAGTACAATTTTCGAAAAATCCAATTTTACTTCGCTTTTATATGGTTAGAGAAATTTACATACCAAATTTCACGATTCTAGGTGTAATACTTTAGTTGGTACCATTTTTATCGCTTTTTGTCCCGCACGCCCCTTAAAAGTACAATTTTCGAAAAATCCAATTTTACTTCGCTTTTATGTGGTCAGAGGAATTTACATATCAAATTTCACGATTCTAGATGTAATACTTTAGTTGGTACCATTTTTATCCCGCTCGCCCCTTAAAAGTACAAATTTCGAAAAATCCAATTTTACTTCGGTTTTATATGGTCAGAGGAATTTATATACCAAATTCCACGATTCGAGGTGAAATACTTTAGTTGGTACCATTTTTATCCCTTTTTAGTACAATTTTCGAAAAATCCAATTTTACTTCGCTTTTATATGGTCAGAGGAATTTACATACCAAATTTCACGATTCTAGGTGTAATACTTTAGTTGGTACCATTTTTATCCCTTTTTGTCCCGCTCGCCCCCTAAATAGTACAATTTTCGAAGAATCCAATTTCACTTCGCTTTTATATGGTCAGAGCAATTTACGCACCAAATTTCACGATTCGAGGTGTTATACTTTAGAAGGTACCATTTTTATCCCTTTTTGTCCCGCTCGCCCCCTAAATAGTACAATTTTCGAAGAATCCAATTTTACTTCGCTTTTATATGGTCAGAGGAATTTACATACCAAATTTCACGATTCTAGGTGTAATACTTTAGTTGGTACCATTTTTATCCCTTTTTGTCCCGCTCGCCCCTTAAAAGTACAATTTTCGAAAAATCCAATTTTACTTCGTTTTTATATGGTCAGAGCAATTTACGTACCAAATTTCACGATTCGAGGTGTTATACTTTAGAAGGTACCATTTTTATCCCTTTTTGTCCCGCTCGCCCCCTAAATAGTACAATTTTCGAAGAATCCAATTTTACTTCGCTTTTATATGGTCAGAGGAATTTACATACCAAATTTCACGATTCTAGGTGTAATACTTTAGTTGGTACCATTTTTATCCCTTTTTGTCCCGCTCGCCCCTTAAAAGTACAATTTTCGAAAAATCCAATTTTACTTCGCTTTTATGTGGTCAGAGGAATTTACATACCAAATTTCACGATTCTAGATGTAATACTTTAGTTGGTACCATTTTTATCCCGCTCGCCCCTTAAAAGTACAACTTTCGAAAAATCCAATTTTACTTCGCTTTTATGTGGTCAGAGGAATTTACATACCAAATTTCACGATTCTAGGTGTAATACTTTAGTTGGTACCATTTTTATCCCGCTCGCCCCTTAAAAGTACAAATTTTGAAAAATCCAATTTTACTTCGCTTTTATATGGTTAGAGAAATTTACATACCAAATTTCACGATTCTAGGTGTAATACTTTAGTTGGTACAATTTTTATCCCTTTCTGTCCCGCACGCACCTTAAAAGTACAATTTTCGAAAAATCCAATTTTACTTCGCTTTTATATGGTTAGAGAAATTTACATACCAAATTTCACGATTCTAGGTGTAATACTTTAGTTGGTACCATTTTTATCGCTTTTTGTACCGCACGCCCCTTAAAAGTACAATTTTCGAAAAATCCAATTTTACTTCGCTTTTATGTGGTCAGAGGAATTTACATATCAAATTTCACGATTCTAGATGTAATACTTTAGTTGGTACCATTTTTATCCCGCTCGCCCCTTAAAAGTACAAATTTCGAAAAATCCAATTTTACTTCGGTTTTATATGGTCAGAGGAATTTATATACCAAATTCCACGATTCGAGGTGAAATACTTTAGTTGGTACCATTTTTATCCCGCTCGCCCCTTAAAAGTACAAATTTCGAAAAATCCAATTTTACTTCGCTTTTATATGGTCAGAGGAATTTACATACCAAATTTCACGATTCTAGGTGTAATACTTTAGTTGGTACCATTTTTATCCCTTTTTGTCCCGCTCGCCCCTTAAAAGTACAATTTTCGAAAAATCCAATTTTACTTCGTTTTTATATGGTCAGAGCAATTTACGTACCAAATTTCACGATTCGAGGTGTTATACTTTAGAAGGTACCATTTTTATCCCTTTTTGTCCCGCTCGCCCCCTAAATAGTACAATTTTCGAAGAATCCAATTTTACTTCGCTTTTATATGGTCAGAGGAATTTACATACCAAATTTCACGATTCTAGGTGTAATACTTTAGTTGGTACCATTTTTATCCCTTTTTGTCCCGCTCGCCCCTTAAAAGTACAATTTTCGAAAAATCCAATTTTACTTCGCTTTTATGTGGTCAGAGGAATTTACATACCAAATTTCACGATTCTAGATGTAATACTTTAGTTGGTACCATTTTTATCCCGCTCGCCCCTTAAAAGTACAACTTTCGAAAAATCCAATTTTACTTCGCTTTTATGTGGTCAGAGGAATTTACATACCAAATTTCACGATTCTAGGTGTAATACTTTAGTTGGTACCATTTTTATCCCGCTCGCCCCTTAAAAGTACAAATTTCGAAAAATCCAATTTTACTTCGGTTTTATATGGTCAGAGGAATTTATATACCAAATTTCACGATTCTAGGTGTAATACTTTAGTTGGTACAATTTTTATCCCTTTCTGTCCCGCACGCACCTTAAAAGTACAATTTTCGAAAAATCCAATTTTACTTCGCTTTTATATGGTTAGAGAAATTTACATACCAAATTTCACGATTCTAGGTGTAATACTTTAGTTGGTACCATTTTTATCGCTTTTTGTCCCGCACGCCCCTTAAAAGTACAATTTTCGAAAAATCCAATTTTACTTCGCTTTTATGTGGTCAGAGGAATTTACATATCAAATTTCACGATTCTAGATGTAATACTTTAGTTGGTACCATTTTTATCCCGCTCGCCCCTTAAAAGTACAAATTTCGAAAAATCCAATTTTACTTCGGTTTTATATGGTCAGAGGAATTTATATACCAAATTCCACGATTCGAGGTGAAATACTTTAGTTGGTACCATTTTTATCCCTTTTTAGTACAATTTTCGAAAAATCCAATTTTACTTCGCTTTTATATGGTCAGAGGAATTTACATACCAAATTTCACGATTCTAGGTGTAATACTTTAGTTGGTACCATTTTTATCCCTTTTTGTCCCGCTCGCCCCCTAAATAGTACAATTTTCGAAGAATCCAATTTCACTTCGCTTTTATATGGTCAGAGCAATTTACGCACCAAATTTCACGATTCGAGATGTTATGCTTTAGAAGGTACCATTTTTATCCCTTTTTGTCCCGCTCGCCCCCTAAATAGTACAATTTTCGAAGAATCCAATTTTACTTCGCTTTTATATGGTCAGAGGAATTTACATACCAAATTTCACGATTCTAGGTGTAATACTTTAGTTGGTACCATTTTTATCCCTTTTTGTCCCGCTCGCCCCTTAAAAGTACAATTTTCGAAAAATCCAATTTTACTTCGCTTTTATGTGGTCAGAGGAATTTACATACCAAATTTCACGATTCTAGATGTAATACTTTAGTTGGTACCATTTTTATCCCTTTTTAGTACAATTTTCGAAAAATCCAATTTTACTTCGCTCTTATATGATCAGAGGAATTTACATACCAAATTTCACGATTCTAGGTGTAATACTTTAGTTGGTACCATTTTTATCCCTTTCTGTCCCGCACGCACCTTAAAAGTACAATTTTCGAAAAATCCAATTTTACTTCGCTTTTATATGGTTAGAGAAAGTTACATACCAAATTTCACGATTCTAGCTACAACAATACTTTAGTTGGTACCATTTTTATCCCTTTTTGTCCCGCTCACCCCTTATAAGTACAAATTTCGAAAAATAAATTTATTTTGCAAGTCTACGTTGTCAGAGGAATGTAAATACCGATTTTCACGATTCTAGCTGCAATTCTTAAATTGGTACCATTTTTATCCCTTTTTGTCTCTTTCCTCCCTTAAAAGTACAAATTTCGAAAAATCCCTATTTGTAGCTCGTCTGCATGGTCAGTGCAAGGAACACACCGAATTTCATGTTTCTAGCTACTGCCGTTTAGTCAGGACGAAGGTTCGATGTTTATCCCTTTTTGGGCCGTTTTACCCCCTAAAAGTACGAATTTCGTAAAACCCTTTCTTAGTCGACGTTTACGTCATATTTGGGAACTACCCTGAAAATTTCATGACCCTGGCTTCAGCCGTTTGGTCTGGGGGCTGGTCAATGATAAGTCAGTCAGTCAGTCAGTCAGTCAGTAACGCAACTCTTTTATATATATAGATGTATACACTCCACGAGAGTATTATATCACTTTTTGATTCGATTTAGCAATGCCGTATGTCTGTCTGTCTGTCCATCTATTCTTGTAATCAAAGTACAGGTCGCAATTGTAGCCAGAACCAAATGAAACTTTGCACAACGAAGTTTTTATACACTCCACGAGAGTATTATGGCTTTGTGCATTTGTTTGTAACACCCAAAAGGACACGAGGTAGACCCATTGTTAATTATACCGATCGACTTAGAATCACTTTTTGAGTCGATTTAGCAATGTCCGTCCGTCCGTGTGTCCTTCTATTCTTGTAATCACGATACAGGTCGCAATTGTAGACATAACTAAATGAAACTTTGCACTATGAAGTTTTTCGGGACAAGGACGAACGTTATTTAATTTGAAGAAAATCGCTTCTGATTTTGATATAGCCCCCATACGAATTTCACTCCCGATTTGACTTTTTCACTCTAGATACCACATATTACAACAGATTTTCTTCAAAATTGGCCAAACATGTTATAGTTCAACTAGAAACAAAATGGATTAAATCGGTTCAGATTTATATATAGATTCCATACAAATTTCGCTCCCGATTTGACTTTTTCCGCTCTTGAAACCATATATTGTATCAGAAACTAGATATAGTCCCCATACAAATGTCGGTCCCGATTTGAAATTTTCCGCTCTAGAAACCACATATTGTACCCGAAATTCTTTAAATTTGGCACAACATCTTACAATCCAACTAGAAACACCTATGCTGAAATTGGGTAAGATCGGTGCAGATTTAGATCTAGCCCAATATAAATGTCGCTCTCGATTTGACTTTTTCCGCTTTAAATGCCACATATTGTACTCGATTTTCTTTAAATTTAGCACAACATCTTATAATCTAACTAGAAACACCTATCCAGAAATTGGGTAAGATCGGTTCAGATTTAGATATAGCCCCCATACAAATGTCTCTCCCGATTTGACATTTTCCGCTCTAGAAACCACATATTGTAGCCGATATTCTTTAAATTTGGCGCAACATCTTATAGTCCAACTAAACAAAACTATGGTGAAAGTGGGTAAGATCGGTTCAGATTTAAATATAGCCCAAATACAAATATTGCTCCCAAAAGTTTAACCGATTTTGGGCAAACTATACACTTTATATTTCACCTATTTCGTTCCAGGTTTCAATATATCCTCATACAAATGTCCTTTCCGATTTAACATTTTTTGTCAAACACATACATTTACAGGATACAAAAAACCTTTCCGTTTTCACTTTTTCACCGAATTCAATTGTATTCGGATCGAAAGTGGAGTGTATCATAGAGTCGGCCCCGCCCGACTTTAGCCTTTCCTTACTTGTTCAGGATAAGGACGAACGCTATTTAATTTGAAGAAAATCGGTTCAGATTTAGATATAGCCCCATACGAATTTCACTCCTGATTTGACTCTTTTCACTCTAGATACAACATATTTTAACAGATTATCTCCAAAATTGGCAAAAAAATTTATATTTAAACTACACCTGTAATGAAAATGTGTTAGATCGGTTCAGATTTACATATAGCTCCCATACAAATTTCGCTCCCAATTCGAAATTATAACAGATTGTCTTCAACTTTGGCAAAACATCTTATGTTTAAACTAGGAACACTTATGGTGACTATAGTCAGATCATTTCAGATTTATATATAGCTCCCACACAAATTTCACTCCCGATTTGACTTTTTTCACTCTCTAAACCATATATTTTAATCTTCTTCAAATCTGGCAAAATATCTTATATTTCAACTAGTAACGCTCATGGTGAAAATGAGTCAGACCGATTCAGATTTAGAAACCACATATTTTCACGGAATTTCTTCAAATTGAGCATAATACGTTATACTTGAACTGAAAGCATCTATTGTGAAAGAGTGTCACTTCATTCCATGTTTGGATATTATTTGGATAAATATTCATAGGTCATATCATTCTATGATTAGGACACATAAAAATTCCTTCCCGTTTTCACTTTTTTACCGAATTGTATTCGGAGAGAAAGTGGAGTGTATCATATAGTCGACCCCGCCCGACTTTAGCCTTTCCTTACTTGTTTTATTTGTTTTAGTTTGGCTATATTAAAAAACTAAAATTTTCCTGTAATGTTACTGCACTTCTACGAAAATCGACAGTCTCTGTGGAATGCCGGCCGAACTTAACGCCGATTTTACTTGTTTTTTCTATATACTGGTTCCGCTTGCGAACTAGCAGGTATTTGGTAAAATATGAGCGTGTGTAAGATACGTGCGTACGGTAATAATGCACTATTTCAAATACTCATACATATCCACACCCAAATGCAAATACCATATGATTTCAATGTTACACTTACACTTGCATACAAGCATGCTTACCTTCATCTTTACATATCCTGAGGCTCATTTCATATGACCTTCCAAGCATCACCGTACATCGTACACCGAACAACATGTTGCAATCCGTATGGCATGTGTAAGTTTAAGTTTCCTGGTATCTTGTCTGAGGACGATTTCCCACAATGCGCGTCACTATGGAGTGGTATTGGCTGTTGCATTGTTGGTATTTGCATTTGCTTTCACAATTCGCACGCACTACTATCCCGGGAAGCCGGCGTTGTTGTCCTTAGGAGTACATCGTTGTTGTGTTGTTGTGTCTCGTTCAAGTACGCACTAAACACCTGATTCTCTTTCTTTGCATACCTGCGGCTTGTAAGTTTATCTATCTTCACTTCACTTTGGCGAAGGAGCAAGGACGCAAAAGTTCTCACCACGATTTGTTTTGATTTCATGCTGCTGATTGTGTAAGGACTAGCGGCAGTGGTCTTGCATTTGGTGTTGTCGACGTACCCATGCATTTGTTCAATTAGATATCTCTCATCCCATAAGGGCAACTGTTTCGGTGTTGGCCTGGTCCACTCTCCTACTCGTATTCCTCCCGGACGGTAACAACTCCTTAATATCAATCCATGTACCATGGAGCTTATGGTGGTCATTTGTCAATGTTAGTTTGGAATAGCAATTTAATGTGTTGCAATAACCGGACACATTTCGACCAGTTTGCTACACTCTCTCTCCGTGCCGTACTCACTATCTGTCTCTGAGTGCATCTGTGGTTCTCACTTGGCATTGACAATCAACTTTCTATTGTCAAAGGCTTTTAGTTTGTCGCCAATGTGTGTAAGAGAGAGAGGGGCGAATGTTCAGAGAGACAGCAAAGAAGGAGTATTTTGCTCCTGCACTGATGCAAATAAACTGCTTGAATTTGCTGAATCGCTAACATAAAGGGGTAATGACTGTACGAGTACATAATGTTATCGCGACACTCGAATGTAAAGGGTGATTTTTTAAGAGCTTGATAACTTTTTTTTTTAAAAAAACGCATAAAAAATCTCATCGGTTCTTTATTTGAAACGTTAGATTGGTCCATGACATTTACTTTTTGAATATAATTTCATTTAAATATTGACCGCGGCTGCGTCTTAGGTGGTCCATTCGGAAAGTCCAATTTTGGGCAACTTTTTCGAGCATTTCGGCCGGAATAGCCCGAATTTCTTCGGAAATGTTGTCTTCCAAAGCTGGAATAGTTGCTGGCTTATTTCTGTAGACTTTAGACTTGACGTAGCCCCACAAAAAATAGTCTAAAGGCGTCAAATCGCATGATCTTGGTGGCCAACTTACCGGTCCATTTCTTGAGATGAATTGTTCTCCGAAGTTTTCCCTCAAAATGGCCATAGAATCGCGAGCTGTGTGGCATGTAGCGCCATCTTGTTGAAACCACATGTCAACCAAGTTCAGTTCTTCCATTTTTGGCAACAAAAAGTTTGTTAGCATCGAACGATAGCGATCGCCATTCACCGTAACGTTGCGTCCAACAGCATCTTTGAAAAAATACGGTCCAATGATTCCACCAGCGTACAAACCACACCAAACAGTGCATTTTTCGGGATGCATGGGCAGTTCTTGAACGGCTTCTGGTTGCTCTTCACTCCAAATGCGGCAATTTTGTTTATTTACGTAGCCATTCAACCAGAAATGAGCCTCATCGCTGAACAAAATTTGTCGATAAAAAATTTCGAACCGAACACTGATTTTGGTAATAAAATTCAATGATTTGCAAGCGTTGCTCGTTAGTAAGTCTATTCATGATGAAATGTCAAAGCATACTGAGCATCTTTCTCTTTGACACCATGTCTGAAATCCCACGTGATCTGTCAAATACTAACCTCAAAAAAATCACTCTTTACTACAAAATAACAAAGGCTATATTTTAGTTAAATGAGCAGTAACCGTTTAGCTCACAAATTGGTCAGATCTGCCAATTGCGCTCAGTTTGGTTTGCCATTTCAAATAAATTTATAAATTTATTTCGAAAATCATGCTTGAGAATTTCATTTTTCCTTTCAGTGATGAAGTCCATTTTTGGCTCTAAGGTTATGTAAATAGGCAAAATTGCCGCATTTCGAGTGAACATATTCACGAAACTTCTTTGCTGGTGTCTATGCAGTCAGAGGAATGTATACACCGAATTCCACGATTCTAGCTGCGGCCATTTGGTTGGCACTTTTCCCCATTTTCCCCTCTTAAAAGTACGACTTTCTAAAATCTCTTTATTTTGCGTGTCTACACAAGTAGAGGGATTCACACTCCGAATTGCATCATTCTTGCTGTAGCCGTTTAGTTGGATCCGTTTGTATCCCTCTGTTCCCTTGAAAGTACGAATTTGGAAAATTTTCTTGTCTACGCAGTAAGAGGAATGTATACTCCGAATTCCATGATTCTACCTGTGGTTCTTTGGTTGGTACAATTTGTATCTCCTTTTTCCATTTTAATCCCCAAAATGTATGAATTTCGAAAAATTCCTTTTTTTACGTATTTACGCAATCAGAGGAATGTATACACCGAGTTTCATTATTTTAGGTGCAGCCGTTTGGTTGGTACCATTTTTATCGCTCTAAATGTGCGAATTTGGAAAAATACTTTTATATTAAGTATCTACTCTATTAGGGGAAGGTATGTGTTTCTAATTGTTTAATAGGTGCAATTTTTATCCCTTTTTACACCATTTCACCCCCCACGAATAACAACTCACCATAAAGTGGTGCTTAAATACAGTAAATATTAGGGGTATTTTCAGTTCAGTTGAGTTATCAATTTAAAAAAATCGACTTATTAAAAGATTATTTCTCGAAATGGACTAGTAAATTATGCAGCGGGATCGTGAGATTTAATACCTCTAGATTATTTCCCCTAGAGTTACGTGAAGTCATTGGTCTATGCGAACAAACAGTAAACTTTGAACTTTGGAAAATTGGACTTGCAACTGTGTCACATCCAATTGACCTAATTTTATTTCAAACGTCAAGGTCTAGGATATAGCCCTGCATATATCACAGTGCGACAGTACTTTTTGGAATATGTGGAAAAACTGTGTACTCAGATTTTCATTTGGTGATCATTTCTCCTTTTTATAGGACTTTTAATTACCGAGGGATGTATTTGTCTTAATAATTTATTTAGATACTTTCGACAGGCATACACAGGCGATATGGATATCAAATAAAAGAGAAGAATGTATGTTAAAAATACTAAAAATCGCATGCCTCTATATATATTAGTTTAGCATTAACAACCATTTCTAGTTTCCCCCTTAAATAGTAAAATATGAATGAACTAAATAAATAAGGGGAAACTTGAAATTGTTGTTAATACTAAACTAATACAGATAGAGACATTTTATATTTAAAATATTTTTAATAGGCATTCTTCTCTTTCATTTGATACCCATATCATTTGTATGACGCACTAAAATATGAAAATAAATAATCCAAACATCTATATCGTTTGGAAATTAAAAAGGAGAAAGGATGACCAAATGAAAAATTGAGTACACAGTTTTTCTACACGCAAGCTCTAGTTACACATGTTTATTGTCTTGCTCAGGTTCAATAAATGTAAAATTGTCGCACGGTGTAATGCAGCTAGCTTTTATATTACTTTTTGGTTAGATTTTTACGATCCCACATTTTTTCTACAAAATCCTGCCAATTTCCGCTTTTTGAACTCATAAAACCCGCTTTTTGCGCAATTAGAGATGGTCACGTTATATATAGCCCACATACAAATTTCGATACCTATTTGATTAAAAAAAAATTAAAAAAAATATTTTTAACAGAAATTCTTCTCCTTCATTTGATGAATAAATGAATAAATTATTTAAACATCTATATCCTTTGGAAATTAAAAGTCCAGTAAAAAGGAGAAAGGATATCCAAATGAAAAATTGAGTACACTGTTTTTCTACATACGATCTCTACTTACAGATGTATATTGTCTCGCTCAGGTCCAATAAAATAAATGTAATATTGTCGCACGGTGTATTCTATGCAAATTTTGTATGGTCTTTGGCTTGGCTTTAGTTTAAATCAAATCGCGAAAAAAATACAAAACAAATATGCATACATAATTTGTCTTTGAAAGGTAGAATTAATATTCATTTTTATTTTCAGGTTTATATTTGATATTTGCAAAATGAACGATATACGCTCGAACAGAATTCGGAAATATTAAAAACTTATTTCCAAAGTAGTGAGTCTTTAACGCAAACTGTGAGAAATTTTCGTGTTTTCAGATGAAGCTCATTTTCATCTCGGTGGCTATGTCAAGAAGCAAAGTTGCCGCATATGGGGTTTAGAGAACCCACACGTGACTATTGAGAAGCCAATGCATACACATCGAGTCAGTGTTTGGTGTGGATTTTGGGCGGCATCATTGGGTTGATCAGATGAGGTACTGCTGAGCCAGTGAGTGATGTGCTGTGTTCCATTATTATATGACAACGATCAAGCAATAAAATTAGAAATATGAAAAAATAATCAGAATTTTTTTATAGCAGATTCTAATTTATGATGTTAAATAGGGTGGGCCTATATGTATGAAAAATTCATAAATAAAATTAAATATATTATTCGATCTTTTCATGTATACTTCATAAAATAAAATTCCTGAATCAGTGAAACTTAGTTTCATAAGATCAAAGAAAAATGTATTATATTAAATACAAATTACAAATTAGTATTAAATAAACTATTATAAACCCTGGATCACAACTCTTCCATTTTTACAGCCGAGTCTACAGCCATCTATTGTGCTCTTAATAAATACAGGAATATCCGTGGAAAATTCATAATCTGTTCAGATTCCAAATCTGCTATAA